>JARKIC010001217.1:0-142205 GCA_029378375.1 Mycena olivaceomarginata
CGAAGGGGATCCTCCGGTTACCGACCTTGGTATTATTATCTCCCTGGTCCTTTGTGGGCCGACGCCGGTGAGCGCGACACCCTAGGCAAGTGGGATGTCATTTGCCGTGTCGTGCAGTTGCCAAACAACAACCTGGGTGACAATAAACTGGTCGAATGGACAGGAGATTCTTCTGAAGTATTGTCTGCCGTTGCTTTGCGCCGCAGTTTGGCGTCGGCGTCTACACCAGATCATATCATCCCTCCATTGCGTGGTCCGAGCTGGTGGACAGGCCCTAAAAGCATCACCAACCGATTCCTCCGACTCGCCGATCCATATTCCTGTACGCGTGCTTCTGATGCACTCGGAACGAGTGGCCCGTCGTGCATGTGCCTGTTGATCGCTCCTCCATGCGGTCTATTCTCCTCTTGAAACCAGCTACGATCGGTACCGCACCACGTTCAATGAATCTCGAGTGCAATGGCCAGCAGCAGTGGAACCCGAGGTCGCAGTGGAAGTACTCAATCAGCTCCCTACAGAACGTTGCAGTGGATACAATCAGCCTTGCTGAGCACCCTGCCATCGATGTATCTATCATCGAACCACTGAATGGATACACGGCGATCCTCGTCGATCAGAGCACGCTCAATCTTCCTCGCGAAGATTCGACCGGCCTGACCATGTATCTTCCGGACGAACTCACCGAGCGCTACCCCCAATTGGCCTCCATTCTCGTTGATGTCCGCGAGAAGGTCTTGTCTGTTTTTCCTGCGCTCCGAAGTGAAACCTCCGTCCCTGCAGTATGTCTGGTTGGGCCGCTGGGAACATGACGGATACGACACGATGGACGGCCCGCTACCTCTGTTGCTGTCAAGCCGACCTGTCTGTCCGACCTTTGACCGAATCTGGCGAGTACGCGACAGCTTTACCGGAAGCCGATTCTCCTTGCTCTGGCTGTAGCGCAAGGACTCGAGGTTCCGTCGCGTACAACAAGTGGATAGAAGCCCAGGCAAAGGGTTGTGGCGGCGGCCGCGCCAACAAGGTACGCGAAATCCTTGGTGGGAAACAGGTGCGTTGCTACGCAGCGCATCCCTCTGGCGTTCTATCGGCGCAGACCAAGTTCTCGGAAACCGACAAGGGTAGACGTGCCAGTTTCGTGCGTTTGATGAAGACTCCATATGAATTAATGCGAGGTAAACTTCAAAGATCTATTTGAATGGGAATCGTCTAATTAGACTGCAGGCGAATTCTTCTTCCCCCGCACGATCATCCAAATCGAGGAAGACGAACACCTGGACTACGAAACTGATCTTGAGGATTAATGTTGTCGTTAATGGCGTATCGTACAGAGCACATGGAGACACATCCCGAATAACCGAATAATGCGCAGGAAATTTTTCCTGGTCCCAACTCGCGCGTCACTGTTGGCTTCTCGCATAACCATCCTGAATTAGTATGGATCTCACTGAACTGCAGGGAAGTTCACGCAGCAGCTGTACTAGTGCGTCAGCAACTTGAGGTGACAAAAAAAAAGAACTCACACGGTGCATACGTACTTCCATATTGGGCAAAGCGAAACGATCGAGCGCCCCTGAGCTAGACGTTCGGTTGACCAGCCAAAGAAAATTGGGCCCACTTTCGAGGGAATTGAAGACCTTTTCGACACTCTGAGTCCCAGCCAAAGCTGAACAAACAACTGAACGTCTCGTGCCGAAAAGGAAGTTTACAGAGCAGCCACGCAGTGGACTTTGTTGTTTATTTACATCCTCGAGCCTGTACCCGTCAGGTGTGTTGGTTAAAATAGGGAGCGCAACGAGCAGAAACGCAAAGTGGGACCCCAAATATTCGAGAGAAGGAGCCATATGATTATAACTGGTCATACAAAACTATATCCCTATCCTCACTGTATTCCTAGTTGTCGACTATACGTTTTCGTGGTTGGGCAATTTCGGTCTATGAATGCTGGAGACGCGGAGGCGGGCATACCCCCGTTCGTGTTGGTCGATAAGAGGACTATTTGAAGTGGACGTGCTGGGATGGTCCTGCGGATAGGCTTCCCGGCACGTCGTTGGGCCGCAATGCTCTCGGACTGAACTCGCGAAGTGTATGTTGGAGCGGATGACCCGACGGACCCTCTCAATACTGTGACCGGATCCATCGTCAGCTCTTGGACGGCGTCTGCTTTTCCCGCAGTTTCCTGCCTCGACTGATCCTGATCCCAAGACCAATTGTCGAGCGTTTGTTCGACCAAGGTCCGCTGAACCGATTCTCTCGCGAAGTCTTGCGCGGGCGTTTCTACAGGGCGGTTAGAACTGCGCAGTGGACCAGGTGAGCTTTAAGCTGACAGTGTTCGGAGCAAGCCAATGGCATAACTGCATTCGAATGTGAATAATCGGACTGTGGGCTCCAAGTAAATACTTGGGCTTACAGTTTCGCAGTGATAAAAACGAAAAACAAGACCAGAGAATCGTTTTGGCCCTAGGCTTGTTCAGCCGAATGGTGCTATGCGTAGGGAGAAGACGTACGGGGTTTGGGGGCTCCATGGAGAACAATCAAAGCAGCGACCATTGAAATTGAAGGGAGAAATGCCGTCTCCAGCGTCAAGAAAATTACTCTGTGAACGACCGAATTCGAAGTACCCAGGCCAGTTTTCGACTTCCAAAGGCAGATTATCACTGATGCAACAAATTTTAACACACCGGATAGAGCACCGGCAGGCAAAGACTACGCACGAATGACAGCAACCATAACATCGAGTACTGAAACATGGATCAGGCTGCAGCAAAATACGCCACGAATTTACGGACTTGTACATCCAATCACACAATATGAAAATACGATCAAAGTCTGTGATGACAGGTCAGAGATCGCATACCCGGGTTGACAAAGGACTCACGTTTCGGAAGAGGTGTTCTACTTTCTCATCGAGCTGTGCGAAATGAGTACTCACAAACGCAGGACGAAATGAATGGTATCGCACAAGTATGTGATCGGCCTTGATAACCTTTGCTTCTTGGAATTCGAGACCCAGGGTGATAACCTAGTCTGCACTTCAGTAGGATGATACAGATGCGGTGAAATGACGGACAACATAAGATTGCGCGCCTACCACACTGAACCAAAGGCCCAGCATGGGATATAGCACCCACGGATTCTTGCCCGTCATCTAACGAAAATTCATATTATAATGAAATGATCAGGGAGGTAAGGAGCAAACCTTCCAGCAACGTCGTATGTAGAAGGCCTCGCAGATCGAGCAAATTGCAGCGTTCAGAAGAAATCAGTCCAGAGAAACCCGCTGGCAGCCCAGGATTGATGGAATAAAGCTATGGTCCACACTTTATAATCTTCTAATACCGTCTGCAAACTAGATCGTCCAGGTTAAGCAAGTTGCGGGAATAAGGGGTGGCACATACAAGGAGAGAAACACTACGGTTAGAACAAAAGCGCGCTTGCGAATGGAGTCCTCTGTGTACTCTTCCCAATATTTCAGGCCGAGGGCAAGAACGAAACCAAGACAGAAGGAGTGCAGCAAGCCGTCCATGAGAATGGCGCCGGGGATTACAAAATTGTAGTCGTTGGGTCGTTGAGAGACGCGTACCGAACTGTTGCTGAGAACGAGGAGGTCAGTTAGCGCAACACCTTTGACAGTTAGAGGAAGCCATGGAGCCAGTAGTACGGTCCGTTGGCTCAGGAAACTAAAGGAAGACACCGGGTTGAATTCAAGCTTTCCTGTCGGGCTTACATGTTCGACATGGTCTTTCAGAGAACGCGTATATGACAGTCGAAAAGACGTGAAGATGGTGGTACAGAACAAACGCGTTCCGACCGACACGTCCTGGGCCGGAGCTTCGAAAACGCGTATATGGCACTCGAAAAGACGTGAAGATGGTGGCAAGAAACAAACGCGGGAGTCCGACCGACGCGTCCTGGGCCGGAGCTTCCGGCCCTCTGATCCGCTCTTGCCGACGAAGCTTGCTCGTAGTATAAGTTACGAGACCGCCTTGCTCTCTTATATTATAAGAGAATGCCTTTCCTTTCAACCACACCATGAGGAAAACCAGTGAGGGTATTCAATCAAGCCCGACTCTCAGTCGACCGAAGAATTCACTGTCTCGAAGGATAGTACATGTCGCCACGCGTTCTTTCAACCTGAGATCTCAAGTTTTGTGGTCTGCAGGCACAAGAAATGGACAAACGGAGGAGGAGTTCACGTCTGTGGATTCACGGTCCTTGAAATAGATTCTTGGTCCTCAACACGCAAATGGTTTCATTCCCTATAGCGTTTCTTGTGTCATTGAAACTAGCATTTGTTTTGTAACGGTTCAATGACCTTCCACCCGCACTCAGGCAGCATCATGAAGATTCGTGAAACAACGAGGTCTACCTGTGCACACGCCAGAATTAACAATCGTTGTTTTCAAAGAGAAAAAAATTCCATACACTAGCGGCTTCATTATGGGGGCCATGAAGGCTCCGTGGGAGGTGGCGGCCACAAGGAAAAGGTAAAACGACGAGGTGGCTACTTTTGTTCGCATGTAACTTGTGCAGCAGTGATCCTTGGTGCGGCTTTTATGTTGCTGCTATTTACTGAGGTGACAGCAAGCATGCTGAGAACGCGGAATGACATCGGGGGTCCGTCCAACGACAAGCTGCCATGATGGAACAAAACAAGAACTTGAATAGGTACGACAGGACGCATCAAGAAGCTTGCGCCACGAAAATCGATTCAAAAGCAGCCAAGAGCGGGAGTGCAAATGCGAAGAGGGACCCGCCACAGATAAATTGTCCACAGATGAGCTCCTGGGGTATATAAAAAAATTAACGTCAGATCCAAGTCATCCGTTGAGCGTCGGGGAAGGGGAGGTATGTGCACAGCTGCTAAGGGGTGCGCCAAAGTACTGTTACCGAAGGCACACGGCGGGTGCAATCCAATGAACCCTCCCACATAGTCGGCTTTAGCCCTTCTGTTCACGCGCACATGTCCAGAGAGCACTCCGTAGCACGTCAAGTGCTGGTGTTCGTCTAATCCAAGTTCCAATGTTCGTCAAATTCCTTTTGACCGGCTCTAAGTCCTAGGCCATCCTAAGGCCCATGACCATGAACTGGTATTGAGAGGAAACGAGTGCAAAGTGGTGGGGAAGTTTGGCCGGGTGACAGAGGCGGCAGGAAGCGGCGGAATACACTATAGGCTCGGCTGCCATGGCTCGTATTCTATTGGCGATATGCGGTACACCAGCGGGAAGTTGGGAAAAGTCCTTGCAAGGTAGCCACCAGAAACTTGAATGAAGGAAGATATCAGAAAATTCAGTCAGATCTGGGGCATTGAAATGAGAGCAGGCAGGCATGAAGCCAGAAGAATAAAAAGCGTGGTAGGAGAACATGTACATGACGGAACAGTTGAGATGTTGAGGGCGGCCGTCGGCAGAGGTGTGAGTGTGACCGTGGCTCGCGTTAGCTCGCGTTGGGCTCTCAGACAAGCTGAGACTTGCCTTATATACGTGTGAACGACTGTCTTCACAAAGTATATAAAGGCTTGTTACGAGACTACACGGAGATGCCGTACCAACCTACCGGCATCAGAAACCAATTACGTTTCTCTTCGCGCCTGTCTCAAGCACAAACTACATTCTCGAAACACCAAAAAATACCCTTATCTACATTCCCAGCTGTGCGTCACTGACAAAGTGAGAGCCTCCAGCGCAACGATAACCACCCGACTGTTTAATCCATCGGAATCCTGCCACGCAGACACCCATGGAACGTAGAGCAGCCTGCGCTTTGGCCTCCTTTTTACGCTCCAACTCTGCAGCCTTTCTTTGCGCTTCCAGTTCTCGGGCCCATCGTTCTCGCTCCTCTCTCGCTAAGCATTCCTCAAGTCGAATCTTCTCCAGCCTGCGTTTCGCCTCATCCTGCTCCGCCTGATCGCGAGCCTGGGCCTCCAATCTTTGAGCCTCGGCGATACGTTCCTCTTCCCGCGCTGCCGCTTCCCGAAGACTTCTCTCTGCCTTTTGGATGGCGTCTTCCCGGTGCTTCTTCTCACCGTCTGCGCGCGCTATGTCGGCCTGTAACTGCTGCCAGACTGCATCGGAAACGCCCGCATCCCGGCCCGCGTTGTCCGTCTCTGCTGCATCCAGCTGGGGCTCAGGCAACGAGGTCGTGGTAGATTGCGTGGAGAACGATGAAATCGGCGCTGAAGGAGGAAGGCTAGACAGTTGTTGTACCAGACTCGGCGTGGAGGGAGGTACTCCTTGGGCAACACTTCGATTTTTCAAACCTTCGAGTACTGTTTTCACGCAATCGATAGCGTCCTCTGGGTTCAATCGCAATTGCTTGTCTCCGGCCCGTGTTGTCCTCAGAGCGATACCGATCATCTTCTTGGAAATAGTCTTCATGTCCCGGGCGTTTCCCCATGAGCGTAGTTGGGACATCTTCTCGATCAAATCGAGCATGACTGTGTCCTGGCTGCCATCAAGCTGCACGTTCTCCTTCTCCAACTCCTTTCTCAACACCAGCATACACTGCTCCGCGCTCATGTTCCGGAAAATGAATTCCTCGGGGAAACGGCTGGAAAGTCCAGTGTTAACCGCGAGGAGGTTATTCATCTCATCATCGTATCCGGCGAGTATGACGACGATCTTCGATTGAAAGCGAGGTTGGGTCAGGATACCAACCACCTCGTCGATAGCTTCTTTGGCAAAGGGCCCTTCGCCGAGTCCTATACGCTTCATCGATGAACAAGACTCGACCCAGTGCCTTTTCGAAGAGCTTCATCGTCTTCGGTCCCGTTTGACCGACGTACTGCCCAACCAGGTCCGACGCGGAGCACTCCTCGACTTGGAGGGAAGACAGAAAAACCCATGTCGAAGTAGACCTGTCCCATTTTGCGTGCTACGGTTGTCTTTCCCGTCCCGGGTGGCCCTTTGAAAACCCAGTTTGTGGGGATAAGATTGCGCACATCTTTCCCGTGGGTTTTGGCGTTATTGGTCAATGCCTGATACTCTCTGAGTTTCTGGACGATATCGTCGCAGCCAACAACGTCCGCAAACAGTTTGGTGAGGTTCGTAGACGCATGAATGCTGCGGTCGAAATCGGGATCAAAGTCCTGGGGTTCGAAGACCACATCGAGAGTTGTTTTCGGATGTGGGCGGGCTTGGTAGCGTTTCTTGGCCAACCCAAGAAGATTCTCCACCTCGCCCGCATTTCCAAAGTTGGGGCGTATGCGAGCTCTAGAGAGGTTTTCTATTGCGACGTCTTTGGCGGCATCTGTGGCGTCAAGATGCTGCGCTTTGAGCTTGAACTCGAGAATCTCGCGGAGTTCTGGGTCGGTGAAGTCCTCAAACCGGAAGGCGGACTCAATGTTGAATCGCCGGGAAAGACCGGGGTTAACATTCTATAGCGGCAATCCCTTCAGTTGCTTCTTTCAAACAGGACGATTGCCGGCTACTTGGAACATTTCCACCATTTGGGCTTCGTATCCTAGCATCAACACGCAACGATCTTCTCCCGGTACGCTCTGGATCTCTGCCACGATGGTGTCGATGACGGCCGTTTTATAAGGATCAGTTTGAGACCCAGCGCCTCCGGATCCGTTGTACAACATGTACGCCTGTCGAAAGATCGATATGTCTAGCCACAACCCTTGCACGGTATCCACGTACCTCATCGATCACGAGGACTTTGCCCACAGTATTCGCCAGAATCGCCTGAGTATGTGTTAGATTTCAAGAAATCAATCAAGAATGAGTCCACCTTGGTGTTGCTTTCAGAAACACCGAGCGCGCTGCCGATGAAATCGGCTGGATTCTTCACCACCACTGGAGATCGCAATTATGTTTAGAAGAGAGTGCAACAGGTATTACTCCACACGCACCTTCGCCTTTGCTGTGAGGAAAAGATCTGCCAGAATTTGACCGTATAGCTTGGCGACGGTCGTTTTGCCGGTTCCCGGATTGCCGAGGAAGCAATGTTGAACGACATTTTGGATTGGCTCTTTTTCCGACAACTCGCGATGATAATTCGTCTGAATGAGGGATAGGATACTCCGAACCGATTCCTTCACGGCATTCAGGCCAGTAAGTTTCCGCAATTTGGCCCAGGCTTCCGACTTTTGGCTGGCTTTAGAAGGGTCGGGACCAATGAAATCTTCACCAGTGAGGAGGAAGTCATCCGGGCGCAACCCTTCCTTTCGCTCCCGAGTGATGCGGGCCGCTTGACGCGTCTTTATGTCATCGAACATATTTTTCAAAGCGCGCGCGTTCCCAAAACCTGGCCGGCCACGGCCGCGACCCAAGCGACGAACAGCGATTCTTGCATAAAGCCCGCCGATCCCTCCTTCCACCTGCATTTTCTCGCTGTACGTCTTCCTGATCTGCTGGTCCAGCCATCCCCAGAAGCTGGGGATCGCCCGTAGTCCGCGAACTTGAGCTGATAGGGAACACGACTGGTCAAGCCGGGGTTGTGCTCGAAGAAACTCTCCATTTCCTTCGCGTATCCGGCGAAAATGAAGACCGTCGTCCCCACATTGTTCTCCATCTCCGCCAAAAGAAAGTCCAGAACCTGCGGGCCTTGGAAGTTTTTCGGTGCGGTCAACTGGTAAGCCTCGTCAACAAAAATTGTCCCTCCACCGGCACTCAAGACCCCTTCCAGCATCTTCTTGACCTTGTCGACTCCATCGTTGGACATACGGGACCCTGTTGTCTCGACGAAATCATCTCCGGGCAGTATCCCCACAGAGGCCAAGAATTTGGCCGTAATGCCTCGCGACAGTGGTTTTCCCTACCAAGGACGACCATCAGCGCGCCCCCCGTATAAGAAATACATGACTTTACCTGTCCCAGGATTGCCGAGGAACGTTATATTGAAACGCTCATCTTTGAGGGACACGCCTTGCCTTGCCGCTGTGTCGATCTTGGCTTTGATGTCCAGAACCTGACCGCTTGACTTCTTCCAACCCAATCATGGACATGATTGCGTCAATGGCCTCGTTTGTCCGCACCCTCTAAGTCTTTCTGGCGCTGCCATTCATCTCGTGCGGGTGATGCTGGAATTTCAACGTCTCGGAATAGCTATGCGGTTGCGGGTTCTCGACTGGTGTCTGACCGAAACCGAGGTCGCCTTCGCTCGGGGACGTGGTAACAGCAGGAGACCGAACGCTGCTCTGGGCCAGGGAAGTTGGAAGAGGGTGAGCGACGGATAAAGCCTGAGGGGTTGTTCCAGATGAAAGGTTCGGCAACTCTGCAGTACGGGTGGCACCTCGTGCTACGCGTGCTTTGATATCCTCCAAATCCTTCTCCTTCTGTTCAATGACAAGCGAACGCTGGGCCTCCTCCCGACGGTCTTGCTCCTCCCGCTTCTTCTCAGCAATCTGCGCATCGATAGCAGCCAATTTCTGTGCATATGCAAGCTGAGCTGCGTCGCGTTTTTGTTGGAGAGCGAATTCCTTTTGGCGCTTCTCTTCGGCAAGCTTGGCTTCGCGCTCGCATTTACTGCAAGTTGGCGGAGCGCGCACATGGCATTTCCAGGACTGCTGGTGCCCATTCTGGCACTTCGACTGCATGATATGCATGCAGTCCATTTTTGAGTGGTCAGAGAGCTGATGGCATTTTGAGGGACAGCGATGAAGATCGCAATTGAGTATAGTCCCCACTATAATGGGGCGGTGAATTTTTCGAAAGTGGGGTATTGAAAAAAAAATTACCATGGCTCTTTGCACCCTCCGTCTGGACATTCGTTCTCAAAGTCGGTCGGGGACTTCAAAACGGCAATTCGATCCGGATGCCTCTCGCACTTGACGGGAAGCCCATCATGGACGTGCCCGCCACTTCTAAGCAGCCCGAAATATTTGGTCCACAGCTCCTTGCCCTTTCGAGAATTCAAGAATGTATCTGAGTTGCCGATCATAATAAAGGCGTTCCGAGCTCGAGACAAGAGGACATTGAGACGCTCCGGAGAAAACATGAAGCCAATGTCATGGGAACTGTTGCTCCTGGTGAGGCAGGAGATGACAATCTCGCTTTCTTCGCCTTGGTAATTGTCTGCAGGCGATTTAGCTATGCGTGCGAGGTCCATAATGCAAGAATGCTTACCAATTGTTGCCAGACGCAGCTTTGGTTTGGAGATCTGAGCCGAGGCTTGGGGTAACAAACCCGCGCTGACGAGGTCGTACGAGTCAAGATCGTTCAAAACAGGGTCGTTCTCCTCCTTCAACACAGCCTGAAGCTCCTGAAGCTGTCCCAGGTACGGGGTCAGAACGACAAGCTTGTTCCGTCCCGTAACCCTGCTGCCCGAGGTATTTGACTATCTTCAGAACCATTTTCGCCTCGTGTGTGTTTCGCTTGGAAGACTTCGATCCCACCTCGGATTGATTTTTGATGCGGGAATTTTCGTCTTCAGGCTTGTCGTGGTCAATGAAGACAATGTTACCCCGCACTCCCCGAAGGTTCGGACGGTTCATTGTACTGGGAGCGTCGACGAGATCGGGATACGTGAGGGATCGCACAAGTGCCGAAATCTCGGGCCTCATACGATGCTGCTGGGAAAGGACCTCGTGGGGATAGCCCTCGAGAACGAGACGTTCAAAAAGAGATCGATTTAGATCATAACCTTCTCCTTTTTCGACAGTCAATAGATAATTATTGACCTTGGGTCGAAGTTGCCTGGGTACCCATGTCAGAATACGCTGGCCATTTTAGTTTATTCACCCACTTGTGATCGCCAATGAGAATCATCTGCCGCGTATCGCTTCCCAAGGCAGTTATAACATGACTCTCCAAGATTTCGCCTGCTTCCTCGACGATGAGCACTTGGGGAGAGGCAGCCTGGATATCCTTGGTGTATTTGGCCCGCGGCGGTTGTTGTGCAACCAATGATCCGCTTCGACTGTAAAATCGAAACCTGTGCCTGGCTGAATATACGATCCAGTTCTTTCTGGCATTCGTTGTATGTCTTCCCAATCCTCGTGATCTCTTCAACCTGATCTTTCGACAGGCGGTTCTCCATTCCTCCACTTTAGCTTTGCGTGACGCCCGATCCATCTGCCATATATCAACCGCAGCTTGGACATCGGGATGTGTCTTGAATATCCCCGCGTTGTCGCCTTTAACCCATCGATCCAAGAGATAGTTATCATCGACTTTCTTGCCGTCTTTCCCCACCTGCGTCATTCCGTCGGCAGACGGCGGAAGAGACAATGCCTCAAAGAAGTCGGGATCCTCAAATTCGATGTGTGTCCATAAATCTGGCCCCAGCTTCGTATATTTCGTCCAAATGTTCTTCAGCCGGATGATAAGCCTGCTAGATTGAGCTTTCAGACCATCGATGGTCTGCCAATCCCCCCGCCCCAACCTGGTTCCGCCCTTCTGCTTGTATAGGCTTAACGGTTCGGTGCGGGGTGTTGATTTGCCGCCCAGACGGACGATACTATGAGAGGGGAACACCGATATCGAGTATATCTTCGAGAAATTGATCGAGGGCGTGGTTAGTATAACACACGACTAGGATGCTGAGCTTCTCGTCGTGTAGAACTTTCGCAAGCAAGGCCCCGATGAACGATTTCCCGGTTCCTATATTGGAGAATTGTGAGTCCAGGCGCTCGAAACTAGATATGCGACATACCAGGAGGACCTTGTATGAGAGAAACTCTTTGGGTGAGACCTGCAAGCAACGACAAAGCCTGGGACTCGTCGAGGAGGATGGACTTTGGAGTCTGTAGTAAAGTGCTAAGGTCCTGCCGAGCGTTGGATCTCAGAGCTTCGACGATCCTGGTCGGCAACCGGGAGGAGGGCGGTTCAACGACGCTAGTGGGAGACCAGCATAGCAATTCGTTGGATAATGGCATGCCTCGCATTTCCTGCAACGCCGTCAAGATCGGTTGATACGAAAAAATCGCAGTGTCGATTTGGATCAATTTGATGAGCGGACGATTTCTCTTCCTCAATTTGAGGAGCGCCTTAGTCGTGCTTGCTTCTCCCTCGAACTGAAGTATGATCACGGGAGATTTCTCTGCGAGGCGAGCCTCGTCGCGATGGATCGTTGGAAAGGCGACAACTTCGTTGTCGACAATGAGACAACTAAGAGGCAAAGTTAATCGCGTCTAAAGAAGGGGATGTCCGACATACGTGTAGGCTTGATGCTTAAGTAGATTGCGGTTATCCTCGAGATATTTTTTTGCGATTCGTAACCTTGCGCAAGAACGACAAATCGTGCTCGGCTTTGAGGGCTATCCCCCATCTGCACGCTCGGTCATCGGTCCCATGGTGGATTTCATCAAGCAAAGTGAACCCCTCGACAACTAGGCCGCGATGGTGACCCTTTTTCTTGCCGAAGGCGATCTGCAATTCATCTTTCATCTCGTACAGCATATCCTCCCTCAACAAACGAAACTGATCATCGAGGCACTGAGAAACAGCCAACGCGGGCTCCAAAGGGGTCTGGCTAGAGTCGTGACGCCGAAGGAAAGGAGCCTCCGGAGACGCTACCTCGTCGGCGGTGGGAAGAATGGAGATTTTGCGAAAGTCGGCAAAATCATTGTCGTGTCGGCCACCAGGTTGAATATCGCTGTCGCCGGATACGACGGTTTTGCACGTATCCACGATGTGCTTGATTTTATGGCCAAAAGAACCTGGTTTGCTCATCGGGAGATCCCGTCAGAGCTTCCAGTAAGGAGCGAGCACTGGCCAGCTCTATGTAGGGTTCGGCATCGGATCCCGGGAGCCGAGATAACTGGAGGAGAAGCCACGCAAAGGATCGCGCGCCACCCTCAGTGAGTCGGCCAGACTTGAATGCATCGGTGAACGCATCCCAGAAGATTGGGGGGTCAACGATCTTCCGGATGGTCTGCGTCAAAAAGCTACCCCCGCCGATAGCCTCCAGCTCGGGAGCCTGAAGGTAAATGAGGGTGTCTGCGCCATGGCCATTGAGAAAATTATCGGAAAGATCAAACCGCATCGCTGCCTGGATGGACATAAGGCCGCTGGGACTACCAATGATCTTATTCACGCAGGCAGCGTGGTCGGGCTGGTTGCGGACGGCTTCTAAAAAGCGGGAAAAGTTCTGTTTCGTCAGAGGAGTCCCATGAAGGATCTCGTTGAATAACTTGTTGAGTTTTGTCGCTCGTATATCGTCCATGGTGTGGAAGGTGTCAAGGATCGATACAGGGATACAGACCGGCGTCTAAGAGCTTAATTGTGTACTCGAGGTGTCATAAGTAGACTTCGAATCACGGCGTTCTCAGCGCTAGTCTCCCAGATAACACCCGGGCGTCAAAGAAACGGGAGTCGAAGAAACGGTGTTTTCATTACGTCCTGAGTTCAGAACAGTGGCAGGAGTTTGCTGCTAGAGACCCCAGAATATCGAATTGATTGTGAGGAAGAGCCATCGGCCGAAACGCCGATTTCACTAGGTATGTAAGTAACGCCTTTGCCGATGCAATTTCAAAAATTATCCCTCCATGGCCCCCAAAACGTGCGCAAAAAAAGTATCCACCCTCTCGCGGAGTACTCACTGTTCACGCAGTTTCCGCATAGTCGTGCTTCCTGGTGATGGAATTGGTCCCGAAGTTGTTGCACAGGCAGTCCGCGTACTGGAGACAATCTCTGCGGCGTCCCCCCACTTTGACCTCCAACTAGAGTCGCATGACTTTGGCGGCTGCGCGATCGACTCTACGGGGGATCCCCTGCCGCCATCGACCCTCAAGGCATGTGAAGAGGCCGATGCCATTCTTATGGGTGCGCATCTACAACGTAGTTCTTATCGAAATTTAACGCGATATCAGGCTCCATCGGTGGGCCCAAATGGGGTGTCAATGCAAAGGTGCGGCCTGAGCCAGGGCTGCTGAAGCTGCGCAAGGCGCTTGGTCTGTACGCGAACATCCGGCCAGCCAACTTCGCGTCCGAAGCGCTTGTCGATGAATCCCCGATCAAACCCGACATCGCGAAGGGTGTCGACCTCATCGTCGTGCGCGAGCTCATCGGTGGGCTCTACTTTGGCGCGCGCCAAGAACTCGGCGCCGCAGCCGGCGCGGACGCGCAGACGGCATGGGATACCATGGTCTACAGCGTATCGGAGGTCGAGCGTATTACACGCGTCGCGGCGACGATCGCGTTGAGCGCGACACCACCGCTTGAGATTCACTCCATCGACAAGGCCAACGTGCTCGCGTGCTCGCGCCTATGGCGTAAAGTTGTCACCGAGACCCTAGCGAAGGAGTTCCCGCAAATAAAGCTCGACCACCACCTCGTCGACTCTGCCGCCATGCTCATCGTCGCGAACCCGCGCAAGCTCAATGGTGTGATTCTCACCGAGAATCTCTTCGGTGATATGTATGTCTTATTCGCCATCGTATTCCCAAGGCTCACAATAAAGTTTTATAGTCTGTCGGACCAGTCGAGCGTAATCCCAGGATCGCTCGGCCTCCTGCCTTCAGCGTCCCTATCTGGCGCCCCGTCCATCCCTGCGGCCGACGCCAAACCCACGCGCGGTCTGTACGAGCCCATTCACGGTTCCGCCCCCGACATTGCCGGACAGGGCATCGCGAACCCTATCGGCACCATCCTCAGTGCGGCCATGCTGCTGCGCTACTCCCTCGGCCTCGAGGCGCCTGCAAAAGCAATCGAGGACGCTGTCCGCAAGGTGCTCGACGACGGCGTCCGCACCGCCGACCTGCGTGGTACGGCGAAGACCGTCGAGGTGGGAGACCGCATTGTGGAGGTTCTCAAGGGTCTGCTGTAATCAAAGAAAAGAAAGAAGAAAGTAATACATATCTGTAAAACGCCAACCCAGTTACCTTTTAGATAGAGCATAACAATTGCCTTGCTTTAGGGTTACTACGGAGTCGATCTCCAGCTCCGGAGCTGGAGCTGGAACTCGTTTTGAATGATAGCCGGCCCCAGCCGGGTGATTACCGCTGACATGTTCCCCGCGGGCAAATTTTGACTGCCGCCGCACCTACTTTCGCGCTCAACGTGATGCGCCCAGCGCGTGCCGCTCCCGCCCTCTGCAACGCTCAGTGTCCACATAGAAAAACCGCCTGATTGGCTTCCCTTGACATAACTCTTATCGCTCAGTACTTATATGCATTATTTATAGTGTTAAATTTGTCCAGCATGATTCAGAGACGGCAGGGGCCACATCATGGTCGAGGAGGCGGGAGAGGCGGGAAAGGCGGGGGCCGCCCGGGGGGCGCCAAGGGAGTGCGACACGGGAAACGTAATTATTCGATCAATCATTGATTAACCATCTACGGCCGGTTGATCACGGCTATCATTCAAAACGAGTTCCAGCTCCAGCTCCGGAGCTGGAGATCGACTCCGTAGTAACCCTTAGACGAACCGGAGCCGCCCAGTATTTTTCACCGTCTCTCATGAGTGGGTCACAGGCAGAGTAAACATCTCTGTTACGAAGTACGTGCTACTACCGAGAAAACTTCTTTAAGGGATCCGACTTCTTTTTTCCGCCCCGACCGCCAGCCCCACCACGTCCACCCCGCCCTCGTCCCCGCCCTCGTGCACCTTCTTTCTTGAACGGCACAAACCCAGGCTTGCGTTCAGCTCCACCCGGAGCCACCTCGACGTCCCCGCCCGATACTGGCGCAATACGAGGAAGGAGGTACTTCGGCACATGCTTCATATGCGGCTGCACCCGCGTAGGATGCAGTGGCTTGTCGTGCCGCAGGAATTCTAAGTCTAGCGGGTTGTCCTCAAAGTGCGCCTGTGCGAAAGATCAGCCCATCACCCACAGATAGCCCGCACAGGGCACGCTCGCGCACCTTGAGTTTATCCGAATTCAAAATCTCCGTCTTCAGCTGCCCGACCCGCGCCTCCCGCACCGCGCTCCTTGTCACGCTCCGCAGCGCGTCCTCCATGCGGTACCGGAACGCCTCCACCTGCTTCATATCAAACTTGTACTCCTGCACCTTGCTCCCCCGCGCGCCCTGCTCGCGCTCGATCCGCGCAAACACCTTCTCGTCGTCGCGGTCTACCGGGGCCTCGCCCTTGAGCTTGTTCGCGGGGCCGAGGCCCGTCGAGACGAACGAGAGCGCCATGCCCGTGCGCCCCGCGCGCGCCGTCCGCCCGACGCGGTGTGTGTACGCGCGCGCAGAGGCGGGCAGGTCGAAGTTGAGCACGCAAGCGACGTCAACAAAGTCAACGCCGCGGGTAACGCCATACTCCTTTGCCGCTGCGGCTTTACCTTTGCCCTTCCCTTTGGCCTTTTTATTTGCGGGGGCAGGGGCAGGCGACGCGGAGCGTTTCCGCTTTTTTTGTGGTGCTGCGGGGGTGGGTGCCGCTGATGCAGGTGCCTCGCGTTGGGAGGGAACGACTGCAAGATAGACGGTCAGCCAGCGAGCGCAACTAAACAGTACATGACTTACATTCTTCCTCCTCAGGTTCAGAGTCCGCATCTGCGTCCTGTTGTGGCGATTCATCTTCCTCCGCTTCGTCGTCGGAATCCAGCTCCCCCCGACCGCTCTCGTCTGTCGCAATTATATACTCATACACCCCCTTATTAAATTCCTGGACCGTGTGGTACCGCGAATTCAACGGCAGCTCCGAGTTGAGCACACAGCTCTTGATTGAAAACTGCTCTAAGAAGAGCTTCAGGCGGTAGGACCGCTCGACGTCGTTGACGAACAGGATGCACTTGCCCTTGATGAGTTTGAGCTTGAGGATAACATATGTGAGCAGGAATTTGTCTGCTTCAGAGCATCTGGGAAAGAAAGCAATCAGAAGAGGATACATATATGAAGGTGTATGGCGTACCGAACAGCATATTGGCTGAGGTTGGCTGCCTCGTCCTCGCTTTCCTCGAGTTTGAGGATTGCCTGAATAATCATCAGCAAAGCGCAGAGGTGGGAGCGAGGATCACTAACGGGATTTCGAAGAGTAAGCCCCTTGAGCATCTCGACGTCCTCGGTCATCGTCGCGCTCATGAGGAATGATTGGTACACTTTCGGAAGGAAGGCACCGCTGAATATTTGGCGTACGTCTTCGTCGTGACCGTAAGACAGAATAAGATCCGCTTCGTCTATGACAAGCGACTCGAGGGACGACACTATCAGTGCCTGCGGGGCCGTCAATATCTATTTGGGAAAACAATTCCATAAGACGCGCACTTTCGACTGCATGAGCGCCAGAGCTCGCGAGGGTGTAGCGATCACAATATCAGGCTTGTCGGAGAGAAGGGTCCTGCAAGAAGGTAAGAGAAAAAACGAGCCAACGAGAACAAGTCCGACCGCTGCAAATGTGTCGTAGTCCCGGCGGCGACATTTGAAATCGCGACGTCGTCCTCACAGTAAGCCAGAAGGCCCTTCAGATACGCCGACACCTGTTCCGAGAGTTCCCTCGTAGGCACGAGAATCAAAGCACGCGTCGCCTGCGCTGCATCCGCAGACTAAATCCGTCCAAAACAATTTGAGCGCCTTTCAAGCTTTCAGCCGCCGACCCACCCACACTTTTCGCACTGAGAATTTTTTGCACAACCGGCACGCAATACGCCGCCGTCTTCCCGCTTCCTGTCCGCGCTCGGGCTAGGATATCTCGACTTTCCAGCGCAAGGGGGATCGCTTTTGCCTGGACGAGCGTTGGCCGCGCAAAGCCCATATCCGCGAGGGCGCGCAGAATGCGGGTGTCCAGGATGTGCGAAAACGAGGCAAAAGTGGCCTTGGAGTCTACCAGTCGCGGATCCGCCATGACGAAAAATTTGGAAAAATGCGGAGGAAGAGAGATGTCCGAGTGGCGGTGCGATAAGATAACCCTTGCTTCGCGTCCGCCATGTCTCTGCCCCCAGCGCTGCGGGCGTCGGTCACACCGCCCGAGCTCGAGCTCATCGCGTGCCAGGAGCTCGTCGAGATCATACCCCTCATCCCGATGGAAAAGACCGCATTCATCGCGGTGCGCTCCCTTCCAACAAATAATATAATCTCATTCATCGCGCGTCCAGGGCGCGTACGGACCCCTCCGCCCGCCGCACAGAGCGAGCATCCCAATCTGGATGGCCCTCAACCTCAAGCAAAAGAAGAAATGCCACATCATCGCGCCGGCGTGGCTCTCCGTCGGTGCGTCGCGTCTTGCACCACGCGCATTCAATTCTGGTGCGACCCGGCTTGCTTGCAGAGTTCCTCGACGCCAAGATCAAGCAGGAGACGACACAGGCAGAGTTCACTAAGCTCCCGTTCCACTTTGCCGAGATCTCGCGCGTGCTGCTCGACGGGTGCGTCGACGCGTCTTCCGTCTTCCTTCTCCTTGCTTCTCCCGAGTCTTGACGCGACGCGACGCGACGACAGCGCCTCCGACGACCTCCAAAACCCCGACAAGCTCCGCACCCTCCTCCAAGACCTGCGCGAGGCGCGCCAGGCCAAAGCGCGCGCCGGGCTCGAAAGCCTCGAACACTCCACCCTCGGGGCACGTCGCTTCCCTCCCTCCCTCCCTCCTTGCCTCCCCGCTGACTTTAATTTATTCCATTCAGCTCTCCAACCTCTCCGCGATGGAGATCAACGAAATCCGCCCGTTCTTCATCCAAGCCATGGCCGTGCTCAAGCAGCTGCACGTCCCACCGCGGCAGCCCTAATAGAATGATTCGGAAGCGTTGAGACCGAGGAAGAGTGCCGCAGTGTACAATATAATACACATATGTACGATACTAAAGTCCAGTCCAGTCCAGTCCCACATTATCATAGCGCAACCGTCGTCGCCAGCTCGTATGCAGTCGTAAGTATACCGTGCGTCAAAAGTCCACCTACCCCTCCGTCTTGTCCACACTAGATTTTGACGACCCACCATCCACATCCAGCTTCTCCAGCACACGCGCCAACTGCTTCTTCAGCTCCAAAATCTCCTTCAGCATCAGTGCCTCGCTCGACTACAACACACCCATCAGCCTCTCCCTTCTTCTTTCACCTAGATCAACGCAAAAACGCAAACGCACCTGATTCGTATTTGGAAACGCCTTCACCAGCTCCTCGAACCTGACCTTGCTAATCACCCGCCCGCCCCCATGCCCGTCGTCCTCCACCTCCGGATCCCGATTCTCCGGCCGATCGTCCTCCCCCTCGTCGTTCCCGCTCAGCCACCGCTTCATCCACGCGTGCTTGCTCCCGCCGCTCCGCAGGACACTCTCGTAGAACGCGATCAGCGAGAGCGGGACGACGAACACCACGCCCATGACGACGCGGTTGAGCTTCGCGTACGTCCGCGCGCTCATGCTGAGGATCCTGTGGTGCGCGTGGTGTGCTCAGCGGTAGATACATGCAAAGGGAGCAGGCTGCAACGCACTCAAACGGCGAGATGAGGAACACCTCGATGAGGTTGAACGGCGCGGGGTACACATACGAGTCCGGCGCGCGGATCATGCCCACCGTCTTGCTCGCAAAGAACGCGAGGTACTGCGCCTCTGCGTCGTCCACCACGTCCTGGTACGCCGACGAGAATAGCGAGATCAGGATGTTCAGGAGGATCAGGCAGGTGATTACGCCCCAGCTGCAGTGCGATGTCAGATATGGGCGGAGTGAAACGAAAGTGAAAGACGACACACAGATAGTACAACGTCAAACCCGCGGGGCTCTGGCTGAACCGGCCGTAGTCTGGGGACTGCAGCAGCGCTTGTACTAGCACGTTCAGGATCTGTGAACCCCGAAATTTTTTAGATCACAATCCCAAAAATGACGAAACGAAGGACGCACACTACTCGGCCTATCCGTCGACCCATCCGACGCGTCGAGCGCATACAGCCCCTGCCCAAAGCCAAGGGAGAGAATCGAGAGCAGCTATATGCGGACAAAATCCGCTGTCAGCAGACATTGATCTGAATACACGCGCAAACGCACCGCAAAGAAAATGCCCGACTCCTGCAACATGCGCGCCACGCAGATTTGCATTGTCCCGACATACTTGTACCCGTCAAAGACCGTCACGAGTTTCATCCTGCTCTTGTGCGTTAGCCACATTTTCTTTTACAAAACCTCGTCGCAGATAATGAAATGAGATGTCGCCGACTCGCATATAACGAAATGACGAATCACAAAAAGTGACCGACAGGGCAATAGAGAAAAAACGGCAACACGCAAACACGCACCACAACAACGGCGCCGCAAAACTCAGGATCTGGAAGCTCATCAGCCGAAGGTTTGCGGCCTTGTCCTCCGCGCCCGACAGCCCTGCGACGCGCAACACGAACGCGGCGGTGAGGATACCGTCTGTGACAAAGGCAACTGTGTGCGGAGTTAGCCGTGGCGTTGGTAGGGATGGTAAGAGGTGCGCTTACCGATCATCCAAAAATTGTACGCCTTGTACGTGACGAATTTGAGCAGTTTGTAGAGCTGAACGCGAGGAATCAGTCAGCGCAAATTCAGAAACCCCAGCGCGTACTCACCCGATTGATATCCTCACACAAAAACGCCAGCGCCATCGTATACATTATCACCTCCCACTCGTCAAAGGCGCGCTGCTGAGTCGAGCGCTCGAGGGGCTGGCGCACGGCCTGCGAGTACACGAGGAGGAAGAAGAGCCAGACGACGATGTGGAACATGTTTTGGTAGCGCGGGACGGAGAGGCGCGAGGGGTCGAGGTGCCAGAGGAAGAGCGAGGTGGAGCGGTTGGCGGCGTAGTCGACGTCTGCGGGTTTTTTCAGGGATGCGAGGAAGAAGGAAAGGGGAGGAGTAAAACGTACAGTCGATGTCGTGATTTTTGTTATTCTTTTGGACGATGTCGCCGCGCCAGAGGGAGTTGACGACTGCGGGTCGAGCCTTAGTCCGCACAAAGTCAAGTCAAGAAATAATATTGATAACATACGGTCCTGTGCCTCGGTTGAGGAGAGGAATATTGAGCAGTGCGAGTCAATGGCCATCTCAAGAGCGCTCGACGTATCGCTTTTGTCGCCGTCGGCCTGTATGTGCTGGAATCGCGTCGACATGATCGCGTTGAGCGTCTCCGGCGGTGCGAGATGCACTATCCGGCGCGCGAGCACCTCACATGCGGTAGCTGGCATCGCATTAAATTAATATCGAGTTAGGGAATGACGCGCACCTCGCCCAAGGTTCTCGCCATAGTCTGCGGGATTGTGGTCCGCGTCCCACATAAATTCTGCGCGCGCGCGGAGGAGGCAGTAGGGGAGCTGTATGCTGGTTCAATTTTTGGAATACTTGGAGCGACACGCCACGCACGGCATCGACAAAGTCGCCTGCAGCATCCTTGTACGCGTTGATAACGCGGGGTGTAATGACGCGGCTTGTGGGGTCGTTGATTCTGCATTACGCGCATGAGCGCGAGAAGCATTTGTGAGGAAAGTTTGATACGATTCGGGGTCGACCTCGACGGGGAGGAGCGCGAGGGTCAATGAGCGCAGACGCTTAACGAGTTCTTGGCAAGTCAAGTCAAAGTAAAATGGATAGAAGAAAACTGACTTGTGAGAGTCTGTGGCGAGGGCTTTGCGTCGTCGACGGACAGCAGCGGGCGGTCTTCTGGGTCCATGCTGGCGCTGGACAACCCTCGAGAAGGCTTGAACGATGTCACCGCTATGACGCATATCAGCCGCCCGTGCCATCCACTCACGTGACATATATCCATCACTGCTGCGAACGACCATGCCCGTAGGTTTCATTTATTTTATTTTATTCCTTTAATTTATTGCGGCGCGTGTAGGCGTACCACTCGTCGTTCAATGAAGAGCCCGACATGCGCCAGGCAGGCAACATGGCCATCCTCCCAATCAAGACCAAAATCCGTGGTCCAGCTCCGGGTGGTTGGTGGCCTCCAATCCTTGCATTCTATTCCATATAACACGCCTGCAGCGGACCCCGAATCGCCCGACATAATCGACGAAACCCTCGACCTCTTCCGCGCCAACTCCCTCTTCCGCAACTTCGAGATCAAGGGCCCCGCCGACCGCACCCTCATCGTCCTCATCCTCTACGTCTCCGACTGCCTCGCAAAGATCGGCTCCGCCCGCACGGTCCCCACCCAGATCGAGGCCGGCAAGTCCCTCAACACCCTCTCCGTCGACAACTTCCCCATCCCGGGCGACGCTAACTTTGCCCTGAACGCACATTACGCGCCGCCGGGTAGCCGGCAGGAAGCGGGTGGGTGCTCTTTCGAATATTGGGATATGGCTGAGGACTGACTTGTGCGTAGATTATCTGCGGCAGTACCTCGTGCAGGTGCGCCAGGAGCTCGCCGCGCGCCTCGTCGAGCGTCTCTACGCAGACGGCACCGGCAAGCCCAGCAAATGGTGGATGTCCTTCCAGAAACGCCGCTTCATGAACCGCAGCTTGGGTTAGAATGTATAGCACAACGATGTAGTAGATGTATAATTATATTCGGGTTTCCTCTTCAACTCTACAACACATAGATTCCACTCTACTCACACTCAAACTCGACATCTACTTCCTCTTCTTCCGGCTCGCATTCGGATTCTTCCGCCCATACCCAATCGCCGGCAAATCCCCATCCATCCCCCCCTGCCGCACCCTCCTCCCCTTACCCCCCGCCCCCACGCTCAACATCTCAGGCATCCAATCCGGGTCCAGCCAGCTCCCCACCCCACTCCCCGCCCCCGCCCCCTCAGCCTGCCTCCCCATCGCCATAATCCCCTTGTTAATCCTCACCTCCTCCCTTGCCCTCTTCCCCTCCTCCATCTTCTTCGCCCTCACATACGCCGTCTGGTCCTCCCGCAAAATGAGCCCCTCGCCCGTGCCCGTCTTCGCGCTCCCCGCCTTCGGCGCGGGGATCGCGTACTTTGTCCCCCGCGTGCGGTACTGGAAGTTCTTCTTCAGGTGGATCTGCATCGTCGGCGCGTCCGAGGACGAGGACGGCGCGGAGATGGTCACGGACGCGCGGAGGAGGGTCGGGTTCCGCATGAGGGGCAGAATTTTTTGGTCGGGTCTTTGCATATTCTGCGGGTGTGGGTGCGCGTTAGCTCTCTCGCTCTGTATTCAATACAACACGGGACGCGACGAAAAAAAACGTACTTGAAACACGCATGACACCTTAACACCCAGCTCTTCACCTTCTGGATCCGCTTCCCCTCCACCCCGACGAGGTTTCAGCCCCATCTGCAGCAGCACGTTCTGCATCGCAAAGTCCGCCGTCATGCACCCCGCGCCCAGGGGCTCGTCGTCTTCCTCGTGTGATTTTTGTTTACCTGTTAAATAGAAATCGAATCAAACTCAAAATTCAAAGCAGAAGAAAGAGGAGGAGGAGGAGGAACGCACCCTTGCCCTTGCCACCAGACTCGGGCAGGAGCCCCGAGGCGCGGCTCTTGTACAGCCCCACGTTCGAGGGTGTGATTCCACTCGCCTTCGCCGTCGTCGTCGTCGGACGGGTCGGCAAAGAGGGGCTCGTCAGCAGCATCGTGAGCATTGGAGTCGGCGGGGTCCTGCAGGAGAGTCGGCGTTGGTGTCAGGGTTGGATTGCGATTGGGAGATGGTGGGGTCGGAGGATGGGGTAGAAGTAGATGAGAGCGGGTGCAGCTCGACGTCGAGCGGCTCGAGGTCCTGTTCGTCGGCATCCGGCTCGTCGACGTCGTCTTGCGGGTCGGATTCGTCGTCCTCATCCTCGGCGGAATCGGATTCAGTTTCATCCTCCGCACCCTCTTCCTCCTCGAGCACCGTTTGAACTTCCGTCGTTACAGAACCTTCAGCATCAGCAGGTGTTGCGTCGGGCGCTGCCCCCTCTGCAGGAGGCGCCGCGGAGTCATCGGCATTGGGGTGCTGCACACTCTACTATCGCGTGCCGTCAGCAACGCGGCACCACAGACTCGTGCACGCAACGTGCCTCGTTTGCCGGTTCAGATTTTGCCGCGGCGGCAGCAGCAGCAGCAGCCTTCGCCTTCTCGCGCTGGTGCAGCGAGTACGTTAGCGCGAGGACGCACAGATCGGGGTGCGAGAGCACGGCGTAGTCGCCTGTTTTTTTGGCGCCGGCGATTACTGTCGTTCTCTTAGCTCTTTCCTTCCGATAGATATAAAAAACAAAGTAAAGCAAGACGCACCTGCAGCCAAACTCGCCGCATCGGGCGCCACCACCTCGACCTTAACACCCGCGCTCAAGCCTAAGCGTTCAAAGTGCTCCCTCGCGCGCTTGTCCTTGAGCTCGGCGAGGACTTGCGGGACGGTGAGGTATGTTTCTGCGAGGCCGCGGAGGGGAGAGAGTGAGAGGAGCGGGCCCGCATCGAGGACGAGATTTTTGCAGCGCGGGGCGGGCGACATGCTCGTTCTTGGCAAGGAACTTTTCGTTGATTCGATCAGTGATTGGATCAATCTTGGGGACGCGACCACGTGCGGTTCGATTTCAAAGTCGACGACGACCTCAGTGCAAGTACTATAGAACTACTACTGGGAACAAACTGGCCTAGAGAACTGTCTACCCCCCCACCATTTCTAGCCTTGCCATAGCTCCAGCGGCCTCCTGTGCTGCCGCTGTCGTTCTCGGGTTCTTTCTCGGCCTCACTATGCTGGGCTACCACACAAAACAGGTCACCGCCTACGGCAAGCGCCGCCAGCGCATCGTCAACGACGAGACCCAGCGCTTTCCGAAGCCCCCGTCCATCTTCGATGACCTCCCCCCGCCCACCTGGGCGCCCGTCGCCTCGCGCATGAAGAAGCGCGAAAATCATGCTCCGTCGTCCAAGACCCCGTCCGCGGCACCATCAGCAAAGCCCAAGAGCAAGAGCAAGTCGCAGTCCCCCAAGATCTTGCACATGAGCCGCGGCAAGAAACGGCTTGGGTCCCCCGTGGTGTCGCCCGCTGGGCGCAAGATGCCACCCGCGCAAGACGATGCCGCAGATGCGGCGCCTCGAGGATGAGGCAGCAGCGGACGGGGAGGCACTCACGCCGTCCCGCCGCCCGCTCGGCATCAAGGGGCTCAATACACCCGGGGGGATTCGCCGCGGCTCGGGGAAGGCTGCCACCCCGCTGCTCGCCACCCCGCGCTTCTCCCCGCTCGTCGATGTGGATATCCTGGTGCTGGATGACCAGGGCCAGACGCTCAGCCACGAGCGGAGGGTCCAGGGCCCGCGCCGGGTTGCGGGTGAGTTCAGTTTCACCTTCTATCCTACATAATGCAGTACAGTGGATTGACTCGGATGCAAGACAGCGACAGCGAGGACGAATTGGTGCCGCAGCCCAAGCCCCCGCGGCGGCTGCGTCAGCTGGTGCCTTTGCGCGTCGACTCGGATGAGTCCGACTCGGACGCGGACGACACGATAGATGTGCCTACGGCGCCGTTAATACCCGTCGCGGCGGTCCCTGCAGGCGCCTACGAGAGGGCGACAGCCGCGGCTGCAGGTGGAGGTCGTCATACCCCCGGTCAAGCGCATGCCTCCCGGCCGCGCCCCACCCGTCGCACGACCAGCGGAGAGCCCCTCGCCACCGCGCTCCATATCCACCATTGACATACCTGCTCCTGCCCCCGCACCGTCAAGGTACCAGCAAACGCCCCCCGCCCCCTCGCGCACGGCCGCTTACCCCCATTGGCGGGCGCCGCCGTGGCCACTGGCCGGGCCAATGGCTCAACGGGCCCCCCTCCCCGCCCTCGCCCACGACTCCGAGCGACGACGACCTCGACCTCACCATCGACATCTCCTCCCTCAGCCTCGTGCTCTCCCCCCCCTCCGCCGCGCGCGCGCGCCCCTCGCTCACCGACGTGCCCGACTACCTCCAGCCCCTCCTCGCAGAGTGCGGCCAGGCGTCGAGCGGGCTGCACAACTTCTCCACCTTCATCAGCACGTTCCCGTTCGACCCGCTCGTGGCCGGCTCGGCGCGCACCGGGGACGTCGGCTTCCGCAAGATCGGCGAGGCGAGCTATAGCGAGGTGTTTGGGATCGGGGACGTTGTGCTGAAGGTCATCCCGCTGCGCGACGAGAGCCAGCGCAAGCCGCGGCCGCACGCGAACGTGTATGACGCAGAGGCGGACGGCCCGTTCGCGACGGACGCGAAGGACGTGTTGAAGGAGGTGATCGTGACGCACGCGATGGGGCAGGTGTGTGCGGGTTTTGTGAAGCTGCTGAGGACGTATGTTGTGCGGGGGACGTACCCGCAGGTGTTGTTAGAGCTATGGGATGAGTATTATGAGCGAAAGGGGAGCGAGGGGGTGCGGCCTGGTGGGTTCTTTCTTCCCTCTTACTGGTTGCATGAAGCTGACCCGGTGAAAAGACACGTTCACGGTTTCGCAGGCATACGCGATCATCGTGCTCCCGAACGGCGGACCCGACCTCGAAGCGTATACGTTCCCGACCAAAGGCGGATGGAAGCAGGCATGTAGCGTGTTTTGGCAGGTCGCAAAGGCGCTCGCGCATGCGGAGCAGCTCGTGTCGTTCGAGGTATGCTACTATTCTTTCCTCAAATACACATGGCTTGACCGCGATTCCCAGCACCGCGACCTCCACCTGGGGCAGATCCTCGTCAAAGAGGTGCCTCTGCCCTCCGCATCTCAACACCCGCTGCAGACGGTGAACCAGAATCGCACCAAAGCGCCCAGGGCGAGCATTCCGCTGATGGACGACCCGGTACACGGCGTGCGCGCGACGCTGATCGACCTGGGGCTCTCCCGCATGGACGCGGGCGACGGCAGCGGCGGGGAGATGGTGCACTGGACGCCGTTCGAGGAGGAGATCTTTCAGGGGGAGGGCGACTACCAGTTCGACATCTACCGCTACATGCGCGCGCACAACCGCGGGAACTGGGAAGCGTTCAACCCGCTCACGAACGCGATGTGGCTGCATTACCTCGCGATCAAGCTGCTCAAGGCGAAGAACCTCAAGGCGCCCGCGCGCCCGAGGAAGAGCACCGCTGCGCCGTCTGCAGGGGGCGCATCTGGGGCGGGTGGGAGCAGGAGCAAGGCGGGGTTCACGGACCGCGAGTGCTATGAATGTATGCTCGATTTGGAGGAGTGGTTGGGCCGGTGTGTGGCGGCGGTTGTGCCTGCTGTGGCAAAAGCCAAGGGGCGGAAGAAGAAGGGTGTTGCTGCTGCCCCTGAAGTACCTGCGCAGACATCGGCGGCGTTGCTGCTAGGCCCGTTGTGTGCCGGCGAGGTGGTCGGATATGGGGTGAAGAAGGGGTGGATACGAGCCGTAGCATGATACAGGTTGAGTGCGGCGGGGTTAGATTTCAAGATGTTTTATGCGGTATACTTACGCGTTGTTGTGCTTGTGTGCTCGATGTAGTTTCGGATTATATTTTTAAATGGATTTGTACACCTTCGGCTGATGCATGGCCGATTAAGAAATATGATACGCAAACCAAGACTGCGCGTACGCTTTTCTCTTACTCGTCGTTCTCAGCTGCAGTAGCTCGGCAGAAGAAAGTTGGGTGTACTTTACAATCTATTTCTCTGAACCCAAATTTGTACCATGACTTTCGGGCCACTTTGCCGTCTAGCCTGTTTCCGTTAAATGACTCGATTTCTCCCGTCCACGGCTGCGGTTTAGAACACGCCTCCGGCAGAGACCAACGTCCGCAAAGTGAGTGCGTCTGAGAAACCAAGCAGCGAACAAAGCAACCAATCGTGGCGGAATTCTCAAGCATGACTGCGAGAAAAACAGCTTCATTTTTTATGAATAAATTTCCGAGAAGCCTTTGTTCCAGCCCTCTTGGAGGTTTCGCAACTATTTACTGAGAGCCAATCCCGTAAATTGCCTTTTCTGGGTGATGGACGAGTACTCAAGATCGCATCACGATGTCGCGTATCATTACGTTTGATGCCTCTTGGCTCTCCTTGGCTTCGAGCCAGTGAATACAGGTTTTTGAATCGTTTGATTTTAAAATTGCTATTAACTCTAATAACCAAGAAAAGAGGCCGACACCTAAAAAACGCAGCTACACATTGTGCCTCAGAACACCCCAGACATATTCATGCACCGTCTGGCAATGTGCAGCACGCTCCTCCAGACTGGCATCCGCCATCTCCGGCGGAGGCTCGCTGGGTAACCCGTTGACCATGTCGGCATCGTACCGCGTTCTGCAGATGGTTGGATTAGTATTGGGTATTGTTTGAATGAGACGATGAGAAAAAGACGCAGATACTCACCTGCAAAACCGACAGACATAGTTGTTCTCGGGATCGAACATCGCGGCGACGCAATCCTTTATGGTACGGAGCCCATCTTGGTCCAGCTCGATATAGTCCACCTCGTTCCCGTCATCGTCCTCCTCTTCCTCGTCCTCTTCCCCTCCGCCGCGCCCGTCATCGATCTCCATCTTGACTGTGGGTGTCTCCTCCTCCTTCACGCGCGAAAGGTCGCCCGCATTTCCTTTAACGCTCGATGACACGTCCGCCGCAACTGCGACCCCCGAACGTACTGGAGGCGAGGGGCGGGGTGAGGGCCTCGTGCGGCTCTGGCGGGCTGCTAGCGTCAGGCAGGGCGGGCGGAGAGCCGCGGTCCTGCATCTCCGGAACGACGTCCATATGTGTTTCCGTCGCACCATCTACCTGCGCATCTGGCTCGCCATCCATTTGTGTCTCAGGCGCGCCACCTTCCTGCGTCGCCGGCACGCCATTTTCCTGCGTCTCCGGCGCTTCATCCACCTGCATCTCCATCGAGGGCGGGCGCTTCCGGCGACAGCACCTCCGGCACCAGTATCGGCGCCGGTGCACTGGGCGGCAGTGGTACTGGCGGCTGAGCCAGCGAGACCGCAGGGGCCACCTGCATCTCCACCGAAGCACGGGGCTCTGGCTGCAGCACCTCCGACACCATGAACCCATCCTGCGCCACAAAAATTGCAGGCGCCGGAGGCACCAGCGTCGGCGCCGGTGCGGGCGGCAGTGATACGGGCGACTGGGGCTGCGAAGCCGCAGGCGGGTGCCGTGATGAGGATGACGAGGAAGACGACGTCCGACGCGCAGGTGGATGAGGATGCGGATGCGGGTGTTGGTGCAGATGCTGGTGCGGCTGCGCTTGCAGCTGCCCCATCCCGGGTGACGCAAAGTTCTGTAGATTCAGCGGAAGTGCGCTCATCGGCGGCGTCGGGGGGAAGGTCGGGGTGCGGAGGCCGGTGCTCGAGCCGCTCCACGGCGATACGACGAGGGCCCTGCAACACACCGACGCCTGCTGCGTATGGGCCGTACCCCGGCGGCGGCGCGACGGGCTGCGCGGAGGTTGGCGTGCGGCCCAGCTGCGGGATCCAGTTGAGACCGGCAGCCTGGTGGTGTGACGAAGAGGGCATCGTATTTTGGGCAGCCTGGCGGTGTGATGAAGAGGACGCCATATTTTGGGCTGGTAGGCGGATGGCCATGGATTGTACGGGTTGGTATAGAGGTTGTTGGTGATTGGAGGGGACACGGTACGGTTGCACTTGCGGCTGCGGTTGCAGGGCGAAGGATTGTGGGGAGTGTGTTTGGAGTTGAGGGCGAGTAACCTGCTAAAACAGACCAACATACATACTCAGCGACTGTTCTGCCGCAATGCAGGGCGGAGGAACAGACCTGGATGGGACCACCTGGCATCGTCGAGTTAATCGTAGTCCTGACGCGGAATAGAACAAGCACTTACTCGTACTCGGAGTCGGCTGAAGTTGCCGAGGAGGATGGTACGCTAGCGGCTGGGGTTGAGGCGTAATGGTAGTAGCAGCCTGAGCATCCATTGCGTTTGGCTTTACTCCCCGCAACTGAATCACCTTCACCGCATCCGCATACTGATCCTTGAGGAGCGCATACTGCGCCAGAATCTCCGAAAACGGTTTCCGTGCATCTCCTGGTTGACCACGGCCTGTGCGCGCAGGACAGAGAGCTCTTTGCGTAGCAACTCACAATCTTGACAAGCTTCACATTGTCCTCAAAGAGCTTTACGTTCTCCGACTGGTACAAAGTGACCTTCTTTTCCAGCTCCTCGACACGAAGGGCATGGTTCTCTTTGTCCCGGAGCAGCTGCTCGTTCGTCGCCTTGGACTTCCCAAGGTTCTGAAAATGCGCCATCAGCTGTCTGAGGACATAGAGAAGGGATCGCGGACAGACATCTTCAAGATACCGGACTTTCTCAAGCAGCCCAGGAGTGTAGCCCAGCTCAGCGAGACACCTTGATAACACGGTTAGCGTCCGCAGATGCATAGATAAAGACTCGAGACATGCCCGTTTGCTACTCCTGCAAGTATCTCTATGACCTTAGTTCGCGCCTGTGGTCGTACTCTAGTCGCATAGATCGTTTTTTTTTAGCTCAGTGAAGCTGAGTGACGAAATAAGGCTAGTATGCACCTCGGGCGGGCGATTGGGAACACCTGGTTGGAAGGGAGCTCAGTAGCCATGGCCGCTGGACCACGCACCAATTAGGTGCCTAATTGCACTGGCTAAGATTTGCCGCATATGAGCACATGTTCCGCTGATCTGTTCCCCATACTCGTCCAACCCAAATTTCACGCAGGATCAAAGCTTCAAATGAGATTCAAGAGACAAGGTGCAAGACGCAAGTCTAAGGCCGAGAACTTGTGAATCTGGCCAGAGCTCCGGACAGTGGTCTACTGGCCGGCGGATCCAATCACAGTAGAGTGGGTTCAGCCACTCCAAGTTCCACGAAATTCGGAGATCATTGTATCGCGCAACGACCGTGATGAACAAGAGTGCCGTGTGTCGTACTCAGTCGCGTATGTTCCCATTTAGTTATTGCCTACACAACATAGTCCATGTATCTATCAACAACGATAACCGTAGTCCAAAAAGCAGTGAGCGTCGCGTAAAATTCGAGACCGGCCTTAGCCTGCGCGACATGTCCATGTGCGCGACGTGGATCCCAACAGAAGCGAAAGTACATCCTCCGCATTCGTGTGTTGCACTGCATGCCAGTGCTAAAATACAGTTAGCCGAGAGAACTGAAGGGCATCGGAGGCCGCTATCCGTTGGGCCGAAAACTAGACGGTGTTCGCGGGTCCTCGCCGTATGACGCACTTCCCCGGTTCGTCAACAGGGTGCTTTCGTCGTTGGGGTACGATGGCGGAGGAGCGACGTATGGAGGGGGCGGCTCGACGAGCGAGTGCCGCCGGTCCGGTGGATGGCGCTCAAGCTCCTCCATCTCGCGCTGCAGCTGATGGCGATGGAGGATGGCAGTAATGCGGTCGCGTGAGGGCGTCCGGTTGTAGCTGTAAATACAACGGATGACGCTGAGGATAAATGCAACGCCTGCGAGGGCTCCCAGGATCTCGAAGACGAGAGTAGCCTCTGATTGGTGATGCTGTGATTGCGGGTGAAAGTGAGAAGGAGCGGGGCCTGGGACGACAGTGTGGGTGGTGGAGTGGACTGGGATTTGTCCACCGGTGGCCTGAACCGTTTTTGTCGCAACATGGTGTTTAGATGAGGCAGCAGTGGGTTTATGGGTTGTGATTGGAGTCTGGGATGTCGATTGCCGTGAATTTGAGGCTGATGAGGGAGTTACGGAGTCGGCGTGGGCCTGTATTGGCCCCATCGCTCGTTTCAGACGCTGAGGTACTCGCAGCCGCAACGGCCGATGGTGGGACACTCGATAAACTTGGGGCGGGAGCAGCAGAAAGTCTAGGACAGTGAGCAAGTATATAAAAGGCAATAGAACCACTGACAAAGGTAAAAGGTACAAGAGGAAAAGCGAGTGGGGAGATGCATTGTCAGTAGCTCAGACCATGGCAGTTGGCAGAAGAAGAAATTTAAGCAGATCTTCAATTTTGACGGCACTTACGTAACAGAACGAAAGGTTCCTCTGTCAGACTGATCTTCTCACAAGCCGATCGAAGCCGAATTTTGCAGAAGGTGTGAACACAGCCTGGATAACAGACTGCGGAACACGAGGGAACATCCATCCACGACGCCGCGGCCAAGATTTGACGCTAGCGCTGGTTCTGATTTTTTAATCGTTTTCAGGGCCCACTGAGAGCTTTGCGGTGGTTTTTAGGACAATCACTTTCGTGGACCTACTGATTTTGCGTGCGCTCTCCTTGAGCTCGGATACTTTTCAATTTGGAAACACGGTCCGTGGGAACGGTGCCACCGTGCCAGAACCACTGCCGCCTCGCTTCAAACCGGCTAGTGGAGGCGATCGACAACGTGAATGAATCCCCTGGCCACGATTCAGAGGACACGCTGGAAGGATGACTTTGTGGGTCCAGCCGACCTTGACATTTTTTCAGTTTGCATCACAGGTAATCCTCCTCGTCGTCAGCATCAAACCTACATCCTAATTATAACCAGGCCCGACAACTGCCCATAATCAGGGTTTAGACTACGTCGCTGGAGTTGCTACAGTATGTAACTGATATACAGCACTGCCCATAATCTGGTCACCATATCGGAACTGCGGAAAATGCCGCCGCATTTACGCCAACGAACGAAAATGGAAATAGCTACCGCAGCCTCAAGCTTGGAGTTGATCTATCGGTCTTATTTCAGCAACAGCCGCGCTAAATTAAATTCGCGATCAGCATCAAGACTCTCTCCGCTCGCTCCGCCGCTTTCCAGCACGGGAAAATATTGAATAGCGGCACACACCGCATATCTTACTATACTGCGGTACACTGCCGCCTCATCTCCCGTCTTCAGCTTCTCCCGTTGATACCCATACTCACCAGATTTATACTACTGAATTCCTAAACACCATCAATTTTCCGGGCGCCAACGAGCGCTTATGGCTCGACAATATTTCAATCTTTCTCGCCTGCATGAATTCTAGCCCCGAATTCCACCAGCTGAATAAGACGCTGAATCAGATTTCCGGGGAACGCCAGTTGAGCTTGGATTTCCGCCTAGAACTCGACACGGGTCATCCCAGCCCGTACTCGTGCCCGTACCGGTTCAAAACCTCCCATCTATTTCTGCTTGTATTCGATAATGTGGGTGCTGGTTTCAGTCTGTCTGACATTGACCTTTTCGTTCAATTCAAAAGTCCTTCAAATCCGATGTCGGAATTATCGACCGAGCGTCTCCGAGTCTCGCTTGGGCTGCTGCGCATGGCTAGGCTCGCGTGGATTTACTACGCATCAATATATATACACAGCTATGCACATCAACATTGAGTGTTGCAAACACGTGGCCCTGTCAGCTTTGCGCTGCCAACAAAAGGAAGCGCTCGTAGCCCGTGAGCATGAGCCAAATCCACGCGAAGACCGTGAGCTCACAGGCTGCGCAGTGAGCCCGATTTAGTTGAATAGGCAGCTTCGGGACCGAGATTTTCAAGGTATTGCCATGCAGATTGATATTACTGCAGCTGAATCCAACCAGATTATGGAGGCAGCTTGTACTTGTGCTTTATTAACATTGCTTCAGCAATTTTTGATCTGAGACTGCCATCTATGGTTCGAATGTGATTAATGCTTGCTATAATTCCCTCACTTATTACTGAAGCGGATGGGGTCGCCCGAGGCACAGCTGACGTCCTGGATACAAGATGCTTCAGAGTCTGTTCAGATACAAAATGCGAATCGTAATTTTTTTTTGGGTGAGCTACACTTTCTCACGGTTCGATTCTAAACTCTCGAACAATTTCGAGTACATGAAGCACATATAAAGTGTCTTTACGTGCTAAGTAGAATATGTGTTGCCGTTCAGCGCATGTTCGCAAATCAAGAGCTAATCGGGGTGGTTTCCTTCTAACCAGCCATCGCGATTTGATCGTGAACATACGGAACCACGTGCCACCATACAACCCTTTCTTTACGTTCCCTCTCCATGAATCATGTCTTCCCAGCTTGACTCCCGACTCCAGTCCTGTAACTGGGACGATCTGGGAGATTGAAGATAGGCTAGCTATCTGGCACGCCTACGAGCCCGACTTGTTGCGTCGTGGCTACCATATCATGGGCAGTGTGTCGTACGAAACCCTCGGCAAAGGTGACGACAACATTCCGCCGGCTGCGTTGGACCCGTTTCACCCCAATCGATACGGAAAAAATTTGCTCACCATTTCTGGCCGCCAAAAGATCTGCTATCTGCCCGCAGCAGCAACTCCTGGCAGCCTGTTCCCACCCTACCGCTACTAGTTTATTCTCACGCATAATGACAACCCCGCAGGCCATAGAAATATTGTTTTGCAATCGATAGGCATCAACGCTCAGTGGTTTTGAAGGCCGTTCCAGATCCAAGCCCAGAGCTCAAAGTGCTCCGCATGCTCTCAGGCTCTCCTCTTCGAGAAGACAAACGCAATCGGGCAATCCCAGTCCTGGATTTTGTGGGAACGGCGCATGACTTCGTTATCGCGATAATGCCGGTCTGGGGTATTTGCTGGACAGCCCACCTTGCGGAAACATGAAAACGCGCGGCGAACTGGCAATGAAGCTCGCCGAAACTCTTCAATTCTTCCATGAAAGTGGTGTGTGCATGGGGGTAAGTTTGTCGCTCATTCTCAACCCTCCATAATCGCTGTTCCAAGGACATCCACTCTTTCAATATCGTCATAAAACCACGTCGATTCTCGCAAGTTTTCTGAACCCACTGCACAAAATGACTTTCGGGATTCGTTTCAACTGTGAATATGCGTATATTGACTATTGGTTCTGCACATATTTTTCATCCCGGAACTCCCGCTATTGGATGTCCAAGGACGATACCGCCCGGATCAATTTCAAATTCTTGCCCGGAACAGGAGAAAGCGCTCAATGAGACCCTAGACATCGACCTTTTCGCTGCCGACATCTATAACCTTGGAAAAACACTCGAGAGAGAACTTCGTGCGGCTTACAAGGTATGTACATTTTCTGGTTCATACGCTGGAGTCCATCACTGATAAAATCCAGCAATATGGCGACGAGCACATTGATCCGAAGGAATATAAGAGCATATTGTCGGCGATGACTGGTGAACCCGCCCAACGGCCGACAGCAGCGGAGGTGCTAGCAGCTCTCCGCTCTCTTTTCAGCATCACCGGTTGTTAGATTTAATCGGTCCTCACGGTGGAAACTCACTGCAGGAGCCAAATATCCTAGGAATCAACTACATTTTCCAACGATGAAGCTCCTCGTATGCATACAGCACGGCGCCTAGTTTACACGTTTTTAGAAACAATTTTTTAACCAGAAACTGTCGCCGCCTAGGCGGCATTGTCAGCCGAATTGACACCGAGCAGTCGGGCAGATTCGCTGATCACTAAGACTAGCATTTGCGCTAGCGAAACCTCCAAAAGTTTAGAGCAGCAAGTTCATGGTTTAATTGATTCCTCCTCCGGTTTCTTCCTCGCTTAGATATCTGCTCGTCTTGACCTACTACTTTGGGCTCATCCTCATCCGACCTGTGTCTTCGTCACGGAGACTAGGAACGAAGCCCTGTTTCAGCCGCGCACGCGGGGAATCCGCGACCATCTTTTTCAGTAAATTAGTAAGTAATTACTGAGAGAGCTTGGCAGACCCGTGAATGCATTCCGTTTGCAGTCCGCACACTTTGATTCGGTAAAATTCCTCCCCACTTTGTCATCCTCCGAGCGACCCCGTATCGCGCAATTGGCGTGCAAGGATGCGGATAATTGGGCCATTCACGTCTGATACATCTTTATGCTTTGCGACTCGGGAGTTGGGTGAATACATAATTCTTGTGTTCACTATTTTGCTTGCTATCGGAACTGTCCGCCCTCATAAAATGAATTGAAACCAAGCTGAGCGCTGAGGCCTGAGGCGTATACGTGCGTAATATCGATTTGAGTCGTCGATCCCGCAGGATTCTGGCTTCTGGGGTTAATATCGCGGATGAACGTCTTTGACAGGAAGTGGCAGGATTGACAGTCAGCGATAGCTGTTGAGTCATCGGTATTATGCGATCGGGCATCCGCATCCCGGCGACCAACCGGCGAACTTTCGGGAAGCTGACTGCTTTCCTTCTTCTTCCGCTCTGCCTATTCTTATTCGGTCTATAAACAAGGCTGCACGCCAGGCTTCCCCATATAAAAGTGCTGCCTACACCCTCCTTTGCCCATCTCCAAAATGCATTCCCACTCCGACGACGCCGCCGACGCTGCGCTTCTTGAGCTGCTCACCGCCCCTGTTCCCCCGACATCAAAACAGACAAAGTTTTCCCGCCGCGACGCAGCCCTCGACCCACTCATGATTGCTGCGGCAGCAGGTCTGTCCTCCTCCTTTGAATCGCATCCCAGCTCACCAAAACATAGCATCCGGTCCCCATGTTACTCGCAACCACTACCACCCATGATTTCTTTCCCGGTGTGATGCTCCCTCAGCATGAGGGTTCATGGGACTGGTCAAAGTGGTCCCCCAGTGATACCAAACCGCGGCCGCCACCTCACGTATGTTAGTCGTCAGGCGCCGCGCTCCCAACGACTGCAGCAGGAAGGTCTTCCTGAGGCTGCCAAGGAGAATGACAGCTTGCGGGACAAGATCGCAATAAGCCCACCATCCCCCACCAAAAGCGGCGGTCCTCACTGTTCGCGCAGGACACGGAAGCCAAGTCCTGCGAGAAACCTGCCGACCCGTAAAGCCGGTCGAGGTCAAGTGCATGGCCCGGACCCGCATACCCACCCCCCATGGCCCGGCATTTCTTCATTTGTACCACAATAACCGCGACACTAAAGAGCATATGGCTATCGTCATTGACTCCGCCCAATACTCTGAACCCTCCGAATCCGTTGTCTCCGCCCCTCCGATTCGCTCGCATTCCCTGGATGCCATATGGGACGAGAATGAGACAGAAATGGACCGAATAACCCGCGGTGCGTACGTGGGTCGCCTGTCCCCCACCTCTCGGCGGGTGTCGACGCCAGCGTCCCACATCTCCTCCGCGATCACTGATGGCATCCCGTCCCCGCTCATCCGCATCCACTCCGAGTGTTTCACGGGTGAGACAGTTGGCAGCATGCGTTGCGACTGCGGCGAGCAGCTCGACGAGGCCATCCGCCTCATCTCGCAGCCCATACCAGTTCCTTCGTTGTCTGCGCTCCACCCCACCGCAGCGACGATCCCGGGGCGCGGCGCGGTCGTCTACCTGCGCCAGGAGGGCCGCGGTATCGGGCTGCTGTCCAAAATTCGCGCGTACAACCTGCAGGATTTGGGGCACGACACCGTCACCGCGAACCTGATGCTCGGGCACCAGGCCGACGAGCGCGGGTACGAGATCGCTGCCGCGATTCTGCGCGACCTTGGGCTCGACGACGGTGTGCGGCTCCTGACGAACAACCCCGACAAGGTCGAGGCATTGCAGAAGGAGGGGATGACGGTCGTGGAGCGCGTGCCCATGGTACCGCGCAGCTGGAAAAGTCGGAACCCAAACCTGCAGCTCGCTGGCGGTGCGGAAGCTTGGCAGGACAATACCGCCGCAGAGAAGGTCGCTGGCGCGACGCTGATCGGAGGGAACAGCGTCCACGGGCCGGACCTGGACAAGTACTTGCGCACGAAGGTGTTGCGCATGGGACACATTCTGCCGTTGTGGATGGAGGACCCGGAGCAATGACCGAGCTGCCGAGTAGGATTTCTGCATACTGACCACCGTAGATTATAGACTGTTTAACATTCATGTAATTAGCAGCCCCGCTTTGGATATTAAGTTATTACCCCAGAATTGCAGACAGAGGAGGAAGAGGGGTGATCCAATCATGTTCTTTACGTCATCGGTCCCAATTGAGCCACTCGTCCGCCACCCTAGAAAGGCAATTTGAGATTCGAGGATTCGTTCTCGTTGCCACCCAACTCACGTCAGTCAAGTATGAAATGTTTCCAATAGCGAAATTTCCAAAAATACATTTTAGTTCGTAGGGTACAATTTACAGCGCGTAAGTTTCAAGCCTTAAGCATTACTGGTCTGATAGGTGCCCGTCAGTGTCCCATCTGTCATACCGAAATCCCCAGACCTTTGACTCCGTTACTGATTCGTCGTTTCCGTCATCAACGTGTGTTTCCGTCATCCGCGTCATTTGAATAACCACATTCTACGAAAATTGAAAAAAAAAAAAAGAGGAAAGAGGAGACCGAGGTGATCACTGACCCTATTCAATGCTGCCTCAGTCCTCAGTTCTGGCGAGGTCAGGTCGATGAATGTCACGCCACCAGTGGAGCCTTCGGCAGCAGATAGCAGGCGTTGTCGATTATTGAGGCTGGGACAGAAATGAATGGCAAAGACAAGTGCTGAAATGGTAGCATACGAGGCAAGCATTGAGTTAGAAAACACTTCAATACGGGTAAGTGAGAGAGAATATGATCAGTGGGACGAGGCTCACGACTTGCTCTAGGTATGAGGAACATAACCCATAGAACTAGTGCAGCTTGTATCTATCTGCCAAGCCAACAGAACGACGAGTACATACAATCATGCGGCCTAGTCAGGAGCTGCATCCCAACAAAGGTCGTAAGTGATGTATACGAGCCAACAAATTTTGGATCTCACTAGGATGAGCTGCAGGATACTGGCACCACTACAATGGCATAAGAACGATATCAATGCGCCGATGATTCGAGGTTCAGAACCTTTTGACGACAGTGGATTCTAACACAAGGCGAAATAAATGTATTCTATTCCGCAGGAGATCAAACCACCCACCAATGGACCAAGTAATGAGTGTGTCGATTATTCCGGCGGTCCTATCAGGATCGAGCGAGAAAGCTCAAAAAGTTTGGCCGACGGTGAGGCTCATTATGGCGTACTTTTGAAAATCCGAGGCCCGAGCACGCCGGAGCCAGTAACACATGGAAGTAGCAATGAGTACATCAACGAAGACCGTCAGGCCAATTATTACGGACGGCAGCCAGCGGACTTCGTTCAAAAATCCCAGGCTGTTGTGGACACAGAGAAGAACTACCATAGCCACGACTGCTACCGATATTACCCCGCCAGAATGCAAATGGTCATTGGGACGAGCCTAGTGGTTAGAGAAAAGCTGGATGCGCCGGGCAAAGAAAATCTAAAGCACTCGTCGCAACGCACTTGGAAACCGCAACAACTTATGAACACTTTCTTGTACCGCGGTCGTGATCGCGTTTTGAAAAGAGCACTGTTAAATACAGCGTTTGTGGTGGGGTGAAGACTTTGTCGGTTTTGCCGAAGAAGGTCACGGTTAAGAATAAACCTTGCACAGATTGGATATGGTCTGGGCAATTAAAGAGAAGCGAGCGCACCGCGTGCCAAACAAGAATCGTATGGACGAGTTCAAGCAACCTTGATAACGTGAGTAGAACTTCAATCACACAGAACTCGGTGTAAACCATGTTAAAAAAAACCTGTGCACTCATTTTCAGTTAGGGTGCCGAATATTATTTGCGATGCCCATACCACAGCTTTCAGCATTGGCCTATCTTTAGGATAATCGCGGTGATAGTTATAGACCTAAGGGATTAGCGGTTAGCACAGATCTGGGGCTGCTGTCAAGAGAGCCCGATGTAAACCTGCATCGACACGATTCCGAAGAAGAAGGTGGCAAGAACGCCTCCAATTTCAATGCCTCCAAGAGTAGTGTCCAAACTCGGCATTGCGGTTGACATATAGTGGGATTATGCCGGTGTCGGGGAAGAGATATGGGTTCCGTAGAAGACGACTTGGTCTATATATCATTTGGCGAGCCGGAAGCTGTGCCAAAACTTGAGGAGTGGGGACAATGGAAGAATTATGGTTTAATTTTCTACCCAGATACATCGAATGAGGGTCCTCGCCAGCGCCACGGGATACAGATATGTGGAACACCGTTCGATTAATGGACACAATATCTCGTGGATTATCCAGAGAGCTCCAATCAAAGAAGATGTTGTGGGAGCTTGCCATCCAATCCGCGCAGAGAGCGGAAGAAACAATCTCGGCTGGCCTTTACCTCCCGCCCAGACACCTGAGTATTGGAGTCAAGCTAACCGGGACGATATCAAGATCATGATTTCGAGGATTGGAGCCGGAGTGGTTCCGAGTAGCTCGTCATTCGTTTAGTCATTTGGAAGCGACCTGCCGAGTTCCAATAAGCGAAGCGTCGAAGAGAGCCTAATATGTGCATATAGCTCTTCAGTTCGGTCCTGTTCAAGTCGAAATCTCTCATGGACCAACGACAGCAAGACGGCAGACCTGGATGTTTGGAAGGTGGTTGGTATTTACGGGCTGATCAGATTTAGTATTATGTTACAATTTCACCTGTATAAGCCCAATCGGAAGCCTTTGAAAATACTAGTCCTTGGAAATCAGGGAACCCTTCGAATTCATGCAGTTGGATGGTTCCCGTTGTCGAAGAAATTTACCAAATGTCAAAGTCGAACATGGATTTACACAAAATCTAACCGTGCGAAATGGTGGCGTGCGTGTACGACTTGATGATGAGCGGTCGCGGGAAGCGATGTACTTAAATGGACCCAGTCGAAAACGTCCCGGACAACCTTGTCACCCCCTTTATTAAAGTTACGTATGTCTGTCTGTCCGAGACCATTTTAAACTCCACCATCTTTTACCATCTCCGGCATTACTTGCCGAGAAACCGCAGGCCGCAAGTGCTCGTAAGTCATGATGGCGCCCCCGCGCTCTTGTGGAGATTCGAATTGTTCGGCTTTCCCCAACACTCAATAAAGATATGATAGTAGTACAGTTTCGAACAACTTATGCGCGCAGGTCCTCCGTCAACTTGGTGAGGAGAACGATCAGATGTTCAGCTTCTTGTTTTGCCTGCGAAAGGAGTCCTCTTTCTCATGATCACCTCACCATGGAAGGAAGGAAGGAAGGAGAAGTTGTATACCGGCGCGGTCCCGTTAAGAAACAGCCGGGGCCCGTACTACACACATGCGTCACTTGTGTGCTACGGATATTCTTTCCCTTTCACCATTTCACAACCTGAGTACCCGTCCAAAATCTCCCCAGCTAGATCGGTAATAAAAACGAGAAAAAATACCGGTGGGTCAATAGAGAAGCGTTCAGAGCCCCAGGGCGGCCTGGTGTCCAGAATTGAATATGAAGGGGGGCTAGGAGGTAGGCTAGGACCGTTAAGAGTACACCTTGTATCCCTTTTGTGCTTGGGCTAGATAGGCCTTTGCATCTGGGTAGTAACAGGTTTCCTCGTTTTATAGGTCAGGTATGGTAGGTGCTAGGTGTGGGTAGGTTGCGGCGCAGTGAACGACCTGCGGTGGGCGTACTGCGCCGGCAAATCCCGTATGAAGGAAACGAAATATACCAAGAAATAGCTTGGAAATGTTGCCAGATGACGTTGGTAGTGAGCAAGTCGAATGTGGGGGATGCGCAGGTTTCGTCTTCGACAACCGGCGGTGGGATAGGGGTAACGATGACCCGCCAAAAATCGCTCGATTTCAATACTTGACGACACCCACAAATAAGTAGACTGCTTAGGTGCAGAGTGGTTGGCTGGTTAGGGCGAGTAGAGGCTCAGAGTCGCAGAGATCTGAGTTTGATGGTGGTGGTCGGGATCAAACCTGGTGCTTCTAGCTTGACGGACCCCCGACGTCGTTCCGAGTCTCGACATCCCGCATTCTGTCACCTCGGGAGCATAACTGCACCCCTTTCAACCAGAAACATAAAAGGTTGGCAAAGTAAAGTCGCTGCAGCGCAAGCCAGCCCCAGTCATGCAACCAAAAGGCACGACCTCGTTATTTTTCACTGTCCTTGTGGCCGCCACCCCTTATACCCGAGCCTTCTTGGCGCCTCGAGCCGTGAATGATTATGATGGTCGTAGCCGTTACAGGTGAGTTCGTTCTGAATGTTTACGGGAGGGCCCCTCACAATATAGTCGGCCCTCAGTCCTCGACGATTTATCCTCGGCGATAGTTTCGGCGATAGTTTCAGCTGTTGGCACGCCAGGCTTTTGAATCACAGTCGAAAAAATGTTGTGGTTGGATCATTCGGTGGTTCGAGGTTACAGAAGTACATATACATCGTGTGTTAAATCAGATTTGGTCTTTGGACACAGCGTCAAGCTCGTACCCATTATCCGAGTCGTCCTTCGCGGGCATGTCCACATGCATGTCCACTTGCGTCTCCATTCGAATTCTCGTCGGCGGGAGAACAACGGACGTGGTTCGATTAATTTGGCCCCATCCGAGAGCGACTCTAACGTTGATGAGCATGAACGAGATGCCTGAGACTGTCCCCCAGGGTGACTAGCACGAAACCCTCAAGCGGCGACTTGTTGCGTAGGTTATCATCTCGAACACGATCCAGGTGCTGCGCCGCCGAAAGAATATGTTAGTTACTACAAGATCACTCGTGGAGAAAAGCTTGCTTACCTTAGAAGAGCAGAACTCTCGACTAAGATTGCCATGACGCTCTGGTGTTTCGATGAATAAAATGCGAAAGCAAGCTAGCGGCGATACGCTAACCTTGAGGTCTTCCCCTCCGTTAACACGTGTGAGACCGGCGCTGGATGCTAAGGTGTTGATTTTGTGGATACGGTACGCAATCAGACCTGTGAAACGATAAGAAAGCCATCCCCCGAGGAAATCGTCAACACTCACCAGTGCTGTATATGTTCGTTCTGCACACGCGGGTAAGTTCAACAACCGAAGTTGACGGCGAGAAAATCACGAACAGAAGGTTGAAAACGCTGTCCGTCACTATCCAGCGAGCGGTCTTATTTGAAAACAGGCTTTCTCCGACAGTCATAATGGTCAGTTGGCGCGTGACACCTATTCCAGCGGCTGGGATGAACAGTCAAAAGAGATATAGACATATTGACGAATATACCTATCATTCCAAGTAGAGTGAGAAGAGGGAAGATCACAACTGGCGTAGACTTGTTCCACACGATCCAAAGACGATATATCTAGGAATAATGAGTATGATGTTCCGTGGGACGTATCTGGTCCTACAATCATGGCATCGCAGGTAACTAGAGAGGCAAGAAAGAACCAACTCCAGTGACCGCGCGCGGACGGATTGGAGCTATAAAATACACTTGAGGGTTATCCGGATTCTAAAAAGACCGTGAGCAGTGTCAATTATGTCTAGGATCCAACGCTGGGTTCGAATGCCATTCAGCGCCGGAAGCAGATAATATCTCGACCCATACCGCGGTGACGGTGAGAAACAGCGTGAAGCCCGCCATAATCATTGGATTTTGCAGAACAGAGCGCATTAGTGCTCCTCGAGAGGCGCTTGGATGATTACGCATTATGCGTTGGATGTGAAGGGCAGTCGACAAGATCGCCAGATTGAAAAAGAGACCATAGAAGAAGCTCCCCGATGACTGTTGCAAAAGAACGACGCAGAAGCCGTGGTGAGTGCCAGGGTCATCGCTGGTCGATGTAGGGAGAACAGGTGGCAAAATCTGCGGCAGTGCGGGTTTTATCCCCTTCTCTTTGATCCACCCACGGATGAATGGGCTACAATGATATCACACCGTGGAAGCTCAAAGACTGTACGTCCATAAGTCAGCAGTTGTGGGCGGATGTTATGTCGGACTAATCTGTGGCCAGACAACAGTCGTCCAAAGTTCTAGCATTGTAGCTTCTCTACTTCTTTCTCACCATCGGAAAGATCCTGCCGTACCAGGACCCCAAGTCAGCAGCGAGAGAGCAAGAGAGACTGATTTGGAACCCTCAACGAAGAAGGAAAAATAATGCGTCTCTCATAAGTTTCTTGCCTATTGGCGCAGTGCGGACAACTTGATCATGAAGCTTCATGTTTCATGCGGCCGCTTGGCCGGACCCGGAGTTTTGAGTGGCTCTCTTGCGTTGGACGCTCACTGTAAGCGCTTAAAGCTCTTGACGTTGCATCGTTGCTACTGCCGGAGTTGATTAATATTTACGACGGCTGATCAGATTTAGTATCATGTTACAATTTCACCCGTATAAGCCCAATCGGAGCCTTTGAAAATACTAGTCCTTGGAACTCAGGGAGTCCTTCTTCGAATTCATGCAGTTGGATGTTCCCGTTGTCGAAGAAACTTACCAGATGTCGAAGTCGAGCATGGATTTTACACAAAATCTAACCGTGCGAATGGTGGGGGTGCGTGTACGACTTGATGATGAGCGGTCGCGGAAGCTCTGCTGGCATTCAAGTAAGGTAAATGAACCCAGTCGAAAATTCCCGAACGTCCCGGACAACCTTGTGAAGATTCAAATTGTTCAGTTTTCCCCAACACCCAATAAAGATATGATAGTTGTACAGTTTCGAACGACTTATGCGCGCAGGTCCTCCGTCAACTTGGTGAGGAGAACGATCAGATGTTCAGCTTCTTGTTTTGCCTGCGAAACATCCTTGTCGATCGCCAACGCTTGATTTAGGCCCGGGAAGGTCGTGGCACCGTAGCCTAGCCACCGTCCAGGCGCGACGCCCGCATGCTTATACCATTCTATGTACGCGCGTCAGAATCTCCACTCACAGCACCAAAATAAGAAACATACCTTGCCCCTTGATACCCTCCTCCGACAAGAACCCGCGCTCGAACGCCGCCAACTTCTTGTTCGCCTTCGTCACCCGCTTCGCCGCTTTGATGAACTTGAAAATCGGCGGCATCCGCGGCAGGTGCGGGCTCTCGGGATCACTGCGGTCCGTTGTAAACTGCGCGTCGAGGTACTCCTCCCACGCGGCAGGGATGTGCAGCCCGCCGCGGTGCCAGTGTGCGGCGCAACACCAAAGACGCGCTTGATAAAGTTGACTAGATGACGCGTGAAGCCCCGGCGCTGCCGTATCGCCGCGGGAACTTGGGCAGCTGGCTCAACAGCTTCGTGAACTCCTTCCCGCTTTCCTTTTCTGCGTCGAGCTCGATGCTGGCCGCATTGAGCTCGCGGATGGTGTTCCTGAGTGCGGAAAGGTCGATGGCGCCGTCGAGCGGCGTACGCGACACGATTTCCTCGACTCTGTACATTGTGTTCTGTGTCGCTTTCTCCATGAAAAGATGGCACTACGCACTCGTCCAGATAATCGTGGCAGCTCTAGCGCATATTGCGTCGTGTTCAGCGGAACGATAATCGAGTCGGTCAACCTGAGGAGCATCAGACTAAGATGCCTGGCCACCGCGGTCTAAAAAGCACATACATCAGTCGACTCTATCAGAAAAAAAAACTGGTGCAGACCACGCGATGGAAGCCAGGGTCCGCATACAGCTCCTGCCACCGCTGACTGTCGTAGATGGAGTGATAGTGATATATGGCATCTTGCGGTGTACTACCAAAGCCTGTGCTCGAGCTCGCGATCCCAAGGTGTTCCAGAAACACCGTGAAGTCAGACCCGCTGCCGAGCGGCTGTAACAAGTTGGAGCCCTTGGCCTCCTGTCGACGCGTCTCGATGGCCTCGTACGCAGCCATGTACTCGAGATCCGCGCGCGCCTCCGCAATCGAGATCGGCCCGTCGTCAGTCTGCGCGTCAAATAACGTCTTTCCAGGGATAGTCGGGTGCGGGACGTGGTGGGCCGAGTCGAGGATAAGATGTGATAGCGAGGGCGATGCGGCGGCACCGAAGCGCGAGCCGGAAACAGCGCCGTCGACGTTGACGTACGCGACGGCGTGTTTCGCCAACCAGTCTGCGAAAATCCTCGCCGTACTCCGTGGATCCAATGAGGCCGTACTCTTCTGCATCCCAGTTTGCAAATACAACTACGCAGCAGTGGTGAGTCCGACGGAGGAGTGACAGAGCATTCATTACGCACTCGTGCGGAGGGGCTTCCAGCCTGCCCGGAGGAGCGCACCAAAGCCGCGCACGACCTCATGCAGCGCAGCCGTCCCACTGATCGGGTCCGACGCGCCAAGCACCCACCCTGTCCGCGCACGGTAAGCAAGAATAACACAGATGGCGGGATGGGCGCTCACCATCGCGATGGTTCCCAATGACGACCACCTCGTCGCGGACGTGCCCCGGGATCGCCGCCATCGTGTTCCAGATCGGCATTACCTCGACGCGCAAGTGGTTCACGAGGCGCACCGCCGCATCGCTGGCACGTCCGTTCAGCGTCCGTGCCTCTGCGCCGCCGTCGATCTCGCTGAGCAGGCGCTGTGCGTTCGCCCAGGAGATGGGCAGCGAGGGAATTCGTGGGCCGTTGGTCCCCTCGGTGCGGTTGCTGTCCGGGTAGGCGGGGAGCCTGGGGTTGAAGGGTCACCGGCTGTGGGGCAATTGTAAGGTGACGTTCACAGCGCGATGAACAGTAGACGCACGGTATAAATTTACGTACGCGACAGAGCCGCGTTGCACAGCGGTCGGATTGCGAGCGGGGCCAGCTGGATATGGCTCAAATCCGTTCTCGACAGTGATGTAGCCGTCGTCGCGTGGGTCGTCGTACATTAACACTCTGGAAATTGGCACTCAGCGTGAATGGGAAGTAATCAGAGATAGAGGCGCACCCAACGGCCCCCAAATCCTCAGCACCTCTAATCTGAGGTTCCGAATTTACTTGTGTGCACAAACAGGAGCGAGTCTGCCTACCTTCAGACCCCGAAGAACGCCTCCATACCGAGTTATGACAATCTTGCCTGTTAAATTGGCGCCAGCAGCAACCAAGTCAAGGTAATCCTGATGGCAGAGAATGAAATTACTGGGGATTGAAGACGTATGTTACTTACCGCTCGTGTTCCGTAGTTGGCATAAATGAGCTATAGGGACATGTGAGCTCCGTCCTAAATATATCCGGTGGTTGATTACCTGGCCCTCCACATCGCCATCGCCGCTGGCTCCGTGCCATGTTGGGACGGAATCTCTGTGCTTGTGCGCGTCGGGGTCCAATGGGTCGCCGTCCTCACGAGGTCAGCCGTCCACACCGTGCTCCCGTCCTTGCCGAGGATCTCGAGCCGTTGTTCAACGCCCGTGTCCATCACAGGGTAGTAGGTATCGACCTTTGGTCCCTTAATAACTCTGGGCAATCCTCATAATGCAAACTCACCCAGGCCGTAGGCCCGCGAGGCCCAAACAAAGCATTGGTTAGTCCAAGAGTCGCCCACCGCGATTCCTTGCTGCCGGCGTCGAAAACAGCCTCAGATGGAGGGATCTGCAATTCTTCTTGGAAAAACTTGAGCATCCGTAAGGCGTCTTGCTCATCGTAGGCCGAACCGGCAGGGTGTGCGTGTGCGGTATACTCCTTCGATGCTGCGCGCGCGCTCTCTGCATCGGGGATGGACCTGCCGCGGCGTGAGGTCAGGGTTAATGATTAACGGTTCCAACCTACAGAATCAGCTTTTCGCGCTCTTCTAGGGATAGTCTTGGCTGCGGCTTCTCCTGCCAACGGTCAGGGCGGGGTCCATGTCTCGACGGTGCCCCAGGATGCCGGTGACGATGGTGCAAGTGAGGATGGCTGGAGTAGACAGAAAAAACACGGACACAGAGTACCACCGCCAAGACGAGCGCGGCACGTCGCAATATCTCGCGTGCCCACGACCGTTCCACAACTTCCGCTCGCTCACCCTCGAGTCCGCTTTTCTCTGGGTCCTTGGACATGGGTGCAGTGAAAATGAAATGGTGGACCGCCGGTTCCTGGTGCGCCTAGGCTATTCTTAGCTTTGATCGCGCTCTGGGAGTCGCCATTTTCCTCAACGATGACACACCTACGCAGCAAGAATTCACGCCAAAAGCAGCGAGCAAAAATAACCACGGAGAGACTGGCACATGTAACGATAGGTTTCGAATTGGAGCGAATTCTTCCAAGCTCTTCTGTTTCCTTCCAAGTCTGGGCTCGATATATCGATATCGTTGTGTTTGTACCTATTAGGGGAGGTCAAAGCGGTTTGAGGAGGCCGATTCTGAGTTCGATTCAACAAGCGATTCTGACATCGATTCTGGGATGAGAATCGGTCCAGAATCGATCAAAACCGAGAATCGGTCTGAATCGTTGTTCCTCCTCGCGAGGAGGAACAACATCAGAATCGGCGATTCTCGCGTCGATTCTGTGTCGATTCTCATGACAGTCGATTTGATGTGGTGAATCGGGTGTCAGAATCGACGCCAGAATCGGCTCTTGAATCGACTCAGAATCGGGTCGGTCAAAACTCCTTCGATTCTGACACGATTCAAAACACAGAATCGATTCGTGAATCGGTCGACAATCGAACGAGAATCGACGTCGACCTGACCGCTTTGACTTCCCCTATTTCTTCCTGACCTCAACGCACCCACTGAGTTCATCATGGTCTCACCGTTCTCCGAGTCAACTTGGTTTAGCTATGGCTCGCCGCGAGGTAACTTGTGGTCTCTGTTCAACCGCCGCATCTGTTGATTCCGCAGCTGAATCTCGGCGGTATTCGGTCGTTTTGATTTCCGCCTCCGTCGAAACTGCGTCCATTGCCTTCTTCTCGGGCGAATATAGGCGAATATCACTCTGATGTCAATGCAGGCATGGAAACGCAGTTTTTTCCCGCTTCTTGTCAGCCGCCGTGACGATATTCACCGCCCTTCCTCGGCCGAGTCGATCAAGTCGGAACTTTCAACTTTTCAACGTATCCACTATCTCCGACGATGCCAAATTTACGCGGCGTAAATTTGGCCTGACATTGACCCATCTAGGACTTCAATATACGGAGGACTCCTCGGTTCCACTTTCGACATGGCAGCTTCAGCACACTGCGCTGTCTCAAATTGCGCGGCCTTCGCGCCTCACGTTTGCATCCTGGGCTGCTATTAATAAACCAACTTTATGGCACCGTTAAACATCTGGCCATTTTACGGTCCTCTTTCTCATGATCACCTCACCATGGGCTTCTAGCTTGACGGACTTGTGACGGACCCCCGACGTCGTTCCGAGTCTCGACATCCCGCATTTTGTCATCTCAGGGGAGCGTAACTGCAACCCTTTCAACCAGAAACATAAAAAGGACGGCAAAGTAGAGTCGCCGCAGCGCAAGCCAGCCCCAGTCATGCAACCAAAAGGCACGACCTCGTTATTTTCCACTGTCCTTACTGTCCTTGTGGCCGCCACCCCTTATACCCCGAGCCTTCTTGGCGCCTCGAGCCGTGAATAATTATGATGGTCGTAGCCGCTACAGGTGAGTTCGTTCTGAATGTTTTACGGGAGGCACCTGTGTTGAATTCCCTCGCAATATAGTCGGCCCTCAGTCCTCGACGATTTATCTCGGCGATAGTTTCGGCTGTTGCACGCCGGCCTTTTGAATCACGGTCGAAAAAATGTTATGGTTGGATCACTCGGTGGTTCGAGGTTACAAAAGTACATATACATCGTGTGTTAAATCAGATTTGGTCTTTGGACACAGCGTCAATCTCGTACCCATTATCTGAGTCGTCATTCGCGGGCATGTCCACATGCATGTCCTCTTGCGTCTCCATTCGAATTCTCATCGGCGGGAGAACAACGGACGTGGTTCGATTAATCTGGCCCCACCCGAGAGCGACTCTAACGTTGATGAGCATGAACGAGATGCCTGAGACGGTCCCCAAAGTGACCAGCACGAAACCTTCAAGCGGCGACTTTGTTGCGTAGGTTATCATCTCGAACACTATCCAGGTGCTGCGCCGCCGAAAGAATATGTTAGTTACTACAAGATCACTCGTGGAGAAAAGCTTGCTTACCTTAGAAGAGCAGAACTCTCGACCAAGATTGCCATGACGCTCTGGTGTTTCGATGAATAAAATGCGAAAGCAAGCTAGCGGCGATACGCTACCTTGAGGTCTTCCCCTCCGTTAACACGTGTGAGACCGGTGCTGGATGCTAAGGTGTTGATTTTGTGGATACGGTACGCAATCAGACCTGTGAAACGATAAGAAAGCCATGCCTCGAGGAAATCGTCAAACACACTCACCAGTGCTGTATATGTTCGTTCTGCACACGCGGGTAAGTTTAACAACCGAAGTCGACGGCGAGAAAATCACGAACAGAAGGTTGAAAACGCTGTCTGTCACTATCCAGCGAGCGATCCCATTTGAAAACAGCTTTCTCCGACAGACATAATGGTCAGTTGGTGCGTGACACCTATTCCACCGGCTGGGACGAACAGTCAAAAGAGATTTAGACATATTGGCGAAGAATACCTATCATTCCAAGTAGAGCGAGAAGAGGGAGGATCACAACTGGCGTAGACTTATTCCACACGATCCAAAGACGATATATCTAGGAATAATGAGTATGATGTTCCGTGGGACGTATCTGGTCCTACAATCATGGCATCGCAGATAGCTAGAGAGGCAATTAAGAGACCATTTCCAGTGACCGCGCGCGGACGGATTGGAGCTATAAAATACACTTGAGGGTTGTCGGATTCTAAAGACCGTAAGCAGTGTCAATTATATCTAGGATCCAACGCTGGATTCGAATGCCATTCAGCGCCGAGAGCAGATAATATCTCGACCCATACCGCGGTGACGGTGAGAAACAACGTGAAGCCCGCCATAATCATGGGATTTTGCAGAGCAGAGCGCATTAGTGCTCCTCGAGAGGCGCTTGGATGATTACGCATTATGCGTCGGATGTGAAGGGCAGTCGACAAGATCACCAGAATGAAAAAGAGACCATAGAAGAAGCTCCCGATGACTGTTGCAAAGAACGACGCAGAAGCCGTGGTGAGTGCCAGGGTCATCGCTGGTCGATGTAGGGAGAACAGGTGGCAAAATCTGCGGCAGTGCGGGTTTTATCCCCTTCTCTTTGACCCACCTCTCTTTGATCCACCCACGGATGAATAAAAATGTAGGTCCATGAGTCAATGGTTGTGGGCGGAGATGTTATGTCGGACTAATCTGTCTCAGAACAACAGTGCCGGCGCCGTCGGCAGGCCGGCATTCATTGCCTCTTCTGCAAAATATCTACTCGGTGCCAATTAGTCTCTGTTACAGAACCGATATACTGATGTCAAACAAGTAAGGATCAGTATATACTCGGTGATCGATATCCGTAGTGATAGCCCTAATAGAGAGGTTGTGCACAAGCCGCACGCGGCTTTTGGGCATTGTGCAAAGCCGCAGGGTTTTTCCGAGTTCATCTAGGAAGAGTGGAGCTTTCAATGAACCCGCTGAGCATTTTAGACCATGGGATGGTTGTCCCATTTGTCATTCAATTTGTAGGCGCTGTGGAATCAATGCGGAAACCAGTGTATTCGCCGGATCTGATACAATAGCCGCATGGATGGAACATTCAAAAAGGTATTCATGTGAGTCATTTACGGCGGGTTTATGAGTTCGGGATATTGAAATCCTCCGCGGCTTTGCACAATGCCAAAAAGCCGCGTGATGCCGCATGCGGCTTGAGCGGCTTTTGCACAACCTGTCTAATATTACATGCTATCCAATACAATGATTCGAACGGCGCTCCGCGCAAACCTGGGACCGTATGTTCCCGAAACCACATAAACACCGTTTCAATTGATAAGATTTTTTTTAAAATGACAAGAGCGCGGTGGGGTGCTTCGCACCCCACCACTTCGGTTGAATATCGGAGGATGCCGGAGGATTGATGGCGGAGTTTAAAATGGCTTCGGACGGACAGACACACGTAATTTTAATAAAGGGGTGACTATTCATCCTATATGACCAAGTACATGGCTCAAGCCGCGGTACCTGACCCCATTTAGGCTGACGCAAACCTGACACCAGCCCATTCATACGCAGTAGCTGTCATCCTCCCCTCCACCCGTGTGACACGTCCCTCCCTGATAGCGGCCTCTAGTTCTACCTCGAACACGCAGTCACGGATGGGCTGTTCCCAGACACGGGTGCGACACAGCGGACAAGATTTTAAAAGACAGTGATCCTTTCTCAGCGAACGCGTAAGGAGAACAATGCTATATTAAATACCTAAAGACAGTGATCCTTCTGGAGGATTGTAAGTAAGGTATAGACAGATAAATAAACTAGTACTCACTCTCAGCGAACACGTAAGGAGAACGACGCTGAGAGTGTGACATGTAACAAATGAGTAAATAAGGAGAGAGTGACATGCGCATCTAGCGCGGTAAGTACGGGAAATAAAATAAGGGAAGGAACGAGACCGTTAGACACATTACGACTGGAATTTAACAGATTTCTTCTTGGAGATTTAATGTTCTGGAGAGGGTAGGGGAGTCGGCACCCACCGGATTGGTAATCCACAATTGAGAAATGAGTTTTAATGTTTTTGGGAGGGCAGGAGTCGACCGGGGATTGGTATCCACCGGATTGGTAATCCACGATTGAGAAACACTTTCTAATGTTTTGGGGGGGGGACGGCATTTGCCGGAGTCAGGTGAAATGTTTAATTTTTTCCGGAGACCTGGAACCTAAGTTGGTCCCAGGAATATTCTAGGTATCACCTGCATGAAACCAGGATAGAAAGGATCCTTTTCTAATAAAAATCATCTGGTAGATATTAGAGCTTGCGCAAAAGCCAGATGCGGCTTTTGGGTGCGCAAACTCACTGCATGCAGCTTTTTATTTTCCTCACTCTGGTGGTCAGAGGGTGCTATTCAACACTCCTAGGGATGCTCCGGAGCAAAAAAACGTATAGTGCCACGTGCGGCTTTGAAAGCTGTATGTGGTTTGCGCAAGCTCTCTATTTATGGTATCCTTCAGTATTAGGGCTGTTTGCTGTACTGTATACGGTATACAGACGTATGCCAACGGCTACTATACAGCTGCATTCCTGGCAGTAACCTGTACTGTATTGGAGAGGTACAGAGGGTTGTACAGTACCATATTACAGCTGTACGGCCATCAAATCTTACGGTACAGGGCTAATTCTGATGGCATGTCGGGACGAAATTGAAAGTACACCATGAGTATAGAGACCAGATTTTGGAGCTGCTAAGATGTGAGTGTGGTGAGGCGAGACTGGCTGTGATGTGCTGGAGGTAGTGTGCAGCAGCCAGATGAACCGTCCTCTGGGAGGAAAGAGGGATTGGTGTAGCTGGTCTGGAGATGATAGGGACAGAGTATAGGGCCAGGGAAGAGGAGATGTTCAGAGAACTGGAGCTCTTTAGTGTGTAGAAGTGGGGGATCAATTGACTGTCTAAAAAGCGAACATTGCAGGGTATTTATACTGTTTCCAATGGTCCTGGGTAAGCTCTGATCTGCATAGCAACAAGCTCCGGCCTACACAGCACCCTGAAACGTGTTCCACATGCTCCATGTTCCATTTTGGGACAAGGAGACAGGGCATCTCATCGAGACAGGTCGCCTCTTCTGAGCTACATTGCCTTGTCTTCATTGTGTGATTGGGAAGGTGGTTCTCTTGTCTCTTTTCACCGTTCCAGGGCACTTTGGAGGGCCAGGAGAGCAATGGTTCAATATGCCGTGGAGGGAGATTGGTGGTCTCATGTTCCAGGGGGAGAAACGAGCAGTCTCGTTGTAGAGACGACCGGTCTCGCTGTTCCTGAGAGCGAGACGAAAGGGCAGGGTTTCTCCCTGCTGCTTTCGTTCTGGCGCCATTTATCCATCCGGAACTTCGCACCAACTGTCTACGAACTACTCGGCTAACCCGATTGGGAACAGCAATCCTTCTCATCAAGCATCTCGACCCGAAACCGGATTCGGATCCCGTCCGATCATCGCCTAAACAGGAAATTTCGTCAGGCGAATGTGCGAGAACGAGAGTCTCCCTCCCTTCGGGAAATTGACGAATCGTACTCACCTTACGGGAGGAGTTCGGCTGGGATTACTTCCTCCAGCGGGACGTCGAGACGAAGCTCCTTCCCCCGACGAAACTCGGCGAAGTCGGTCGGACACCCGTCCTCCAGCGCCTGCTCGGACGCAGCCTGGTAGAGGTCCATTAGGATGGAATACCCAACGCTGAGAGCCTTTCGATCCTCCCCGCGCCTGTCGATACCGTGGTCGAAAGCGAGCAACATTAACACAAAGAGATCGGCGGTCTCCCCAGGCACCCGGTACTTCTTCATGGCAGCAGTAATCTGCGCTGCGGGAACGTGGCGGGCGAGTGCCGGGATGCGCATATTCTCGCTGCGAGTAAGACGCGCACGTGAAAGAAAGCTCTGCCCGAATTATGGTCAATATGATTATGCTGAAATTTTGAAGAAAATCATTGAAGAAAATCCAGCACTCACGGTAGTGCCGACGAGACGAAGAAGAATGAGCCGCAGCTCATCCTTCTCTTCGGGTGGAATATCCGTACTGATTACTCGAGGGTCGGTGCCTTCCAGGGTGCACCGGTGCACTAGTAGAAGGGCCGGACGCAGCCTTTCACGACAGAATTCCTCGAGACGGCCTGAAGGCTCCCAGGACAGGTTCTGAAATTCCTCATCCGACAGGAGGAGACACTCGAAATGGCGGCGGTACGCTGCGACGCTCTCGCGCGGCATGAAGGGATGGTTTCGGAGAGGGGAATGATGAGGAGATATTTGGTCTCCTCTTATGAACCAGCGGAAGTATATCTCGATCACGCCCGATTCAGGTCCACGCGACCCTCCTTTCTTCCCCTCGACAACGACCGGTGCTTCCCGCCGATTCCTCGCTCCTACCAGGCTGCTCTCCTCGCAATTCCGGTTCAGGAGACACCTGTTATGTGCAACACAGAAATTTTTATTGCGCCTCTACTCGACTACAATATTTCCTCTTCACTCTTCGCTCGAAGGCGGCGGTGTAACCAGCTCCGGCAGCGAACTATGGGACGACTCGCTCCTTGCCCTCTCTTCTTCTTTGACAAAGAAATCGACGTCGATGGTGCCGGGCATCCCCTCTCCACTGATCTGCGACGCCAATACACGCACGCTGCGACGAGTAGGCCCCCGTTTGAGGAGGCAATGAACAACATTTACCGTAGCGGCAAGACCGGCTGCCTTGGCTGCCGCATCTGCTTCGTCCAACAGGTTTCGCACCGTCAGTTTTTGGCGCCTTCTCGCATGGATGCGCAGCAGCGCTATGGTCGTCGCAGAAAACACAGACCCCAGTGGGTGGCGCCTCCATGCCACGCTCTCGCCATTGTGCGATGGCCTCGTTATACTCGAACAAATCCGCTAGGCTATCATCGACAGGGATAGGGAGGAAGCTCGTCGGGCGGCTGCGATAGGCGAAATTATTGGACACCCAATGGCTGGGGTCATACTCCGGATAATCAAGAAAGACGGCTTCGCCGGCCTTCATCCTCTCGCAGAAAGTGGATAGCGCCCCATTAAGGAAGAACGTCTCCTGCGATTGCGCCGCCGCGCCTTCCGATTCTGCAGAGACAGGGGATCCGTCCGCCTTCGAAGGACAGTTCGTCTCGGTGTCGAAGCCAACGACGACGAGAATAACCTGCAGTACATGGAACATCCACGCCGCCTCAGAAGGGATTGCGGGCATGGTGCACGATACGCGGAGCTCGTTTTGTCGAATCTTGGCGGCGAACATCTGCCTTGCGAATCAGTCCCCGCCGTGCATCGACACTTTGATACTCACTACATGGCGAACCAGTTCGCGGACACGACAGCGGAGTTCCTCCCTCTGAGGCGTCGTCAGAAACCGGACGGTGTCGGCGACATACGCGTCCGTGAATATTTGCGGGATCAGCAGGAACACCTTCAGTCGAATATTGTTGAGGAGGAAGTCGGCGAGACCACCATCAGGGATGAAGAATCGACTCGACGGCCAGGAAACGTTCGTAGCTGTGAAACGACGGGATGCGGCGCAGTCCATATCGAAGGAGGCTTGGTTAACAAGGAACGCCTGCAGCGCTCTTTTATAACATCGACCCTGCCAGTCGATATTAAAACTATGTGGGAGGTGTGAGGTCTCCCAGCGTGCTACGTATCGCTCGTTGCCTCATGGCCCCTGCAAACCATCTGCACGAGTAACGGGACGAGCTCGGACGTACGCGACGGATCTTCCTAAATGGGATTCTACGTTACCGGAAGCAGCTACCGAACGAGACCACCGCTCTCCCCACATCTGCATCGTCTCCCCCGCCATTCTGGGCTCGCTCCTGCACCATCATCACACGGATACGACCCGTACGCCACGACCCACGGGGTTCTTGACGCCTACAACGTGACCTTCTGCATCCAACGAACCGGCGCTCCTCGTGCTGCGCAGACTGCGCTCGTCGCTACTCGGTGTCCACCAACAGGATACGACTGGTCCCCTAGCGCGTGGACAACGTTCTCTCGTTTCCGTTCTCGGACGCTCTCCCACACCGGACGGACCTACCGCGTGCCTGACACAAACCCATCGGACGAGGCAGAGGATATCCCGACACAGCCCTTCCCCCACTTCACACAACACATCGACTAGCCGAGAGGAGACCATCCGTCTCTCTCCCTTCCTGAGCACTCGAGCACCCACTGACGCAATTACCAGCCGTGCCTGGAGCTCCAGACATATTCCGAGGTCGTCTGGCCTCACCGCGCCTCGCGCGCACCCAGAGACGATTGGTCTCCTCAGCAGAGGCGTCCGTTCTCCTGTCATATATGCACCCCGAAATGCCTCATGATGTCCCCTGCCCCCTGGAAACACTTGCGACCCGCATGGCACCTCTGGAAATGTGGGAAGTTGTCGAGGAGGTATAAAAGGGAGTGCATTTAGTAGGAGTAGTCAGTACCTTCCGGCCGGCAGAAGTAGCTTTCGGGGTGTTTTCCCCACTTTCTGTACCGTTCTCAGCTCAATCTCAAGGGGTACTCCCAGCCTTCCCCGACTTCGTACCTCTCGTGCACCCTCCTCCTCGCCCACTACCGGAGACAGGCCACACATCTTGCATTCGCTCGTTCATCGGCGTCTCACCTCTCACACCTCCATCAGCAGGGTCCCTCCTCACCGGACCCGGTGTCACCATCCCAGGCTTCCTCGATTAGGATCACCGTTCTCACGAGCCTCGCTCTGTAGAAAACAGGCCCGGAGAGAAGCCATCACATACAAATCACCGTCCATAGCCAACGAGACCGACCGTCTCGCCGTCGACCGAACGACATCAGTGTCATCGTCTGTGTGATACACATCGCATCTCCAGCGCTGGTTCTAAGGGGAAGAGCGCACGAAGGAAAGCAGGCAGGGCAACACATTTAGGGTTCCAGTACTCTCGTACGGGGAGCCAGGTTTAAGCATTCACACCTTCTTTACTGTTTTCACTAAACAACAGGTCCGCCGCACACGTCCACACCTAGGAGACGAACGGTCTCCACGATCCCCCATTCACACACACACATACCCATCACTCATACAAGGCCGATTCGCGCACCGACCTTCCGCTCTATCATTCGACTATACCTTCCCCTCTAGAGGACGAACGTAGTCGAATTCGAATCACATATCTTTCGATACCGACACCGCGGTCCTTATCACACCGTACAAGTATACTGGAACCCTAAATGCATTGCCCTATCTGCTTTCCTTGGTGCACTCTTCCCCTTAGAACCAGCGCTGGAGATGCGATGAGTGTCGCACAGACAATGGCACCGACATCGCTCGGTCGATGGCGAGACAATCGGTCTTGTTGGCTACGGACGGCGATTTGAATGTGGTGGCTTCTCTCTGGGCCTGTCTTCTACAGAGCGGTGCTCACGAGAACGGTGATCCTAATTGAGGAAGCCTGGTTATGTGACACTGGATCCGGTGAGGAGGGACCCTGCTGATGGAGGTGTGGGAGGTGAGATGCCGATGAACAAGTGAATGTAAGAGGTGTGACCTGTCTCCGGCTGTGGGGGCGAGGAGAAGGGTGCATGAGATATACAAGGTTGGGGAAGGCTGGGAGTACCCCTTTAGATTGAGTGAGAGTAGGACAGTAAGTGGGGGAAACACCCTGGAAGCTACTTCTGCAGGTCGGAAGGTACTGACTACTCCTACTAAACACGCTCCCTTTTATACCTCCTTGACGACTTCCCACATTTCCAGAGGTGCCATGTTGTCGCAGGTGTTTCCAGGGGGCAGGGGACGCCATGAGGCGTTTCGGGGTACATATACGGCAGGAGAACGGGTGCCTCTGCTGAGGAGACTGATCGTCTCTGGGTGCGTGCGAGGCACAGCAAGGCCAAATGACCTTGGAATATGTTTGGAGCCTCAGGCACAGCCTGGTGGTTGCGTCGGTAGGCGCTGTGAGGTCTCCGAGTGTGCTACGCACCGCTCGTTGCCTCATGGCCCCTGCGAACCATCTGCACGACTGACAGGACGAGCTCAGACGTACGCGACAGATCTTCCTAAACGGGATTCCACGTTACCAGAAGCAGCTTCCGAACGAGACCAACACTCTCCCCACCATTCGGATTGTCTCCCCCGCTATTCGACCTCGCTCCTGCACCATCGTCGCCCGGATACAACTTCCCCACGATCCGGGACTCTCGACGCCTTCCTACGACGCGACATCCCCAAGAACCCGGCGCTCCCCACACGCGAACTGCATTCGTCACTACTCGGTGTCCACCAACAGGATACGACCGGTCCCCTGGCGCGTGGACGACCTTCCCTCGTTTCCGTTCCCGGACGCTCTCTCACACCGGACAGACCTACCGCGTGCCTGACGCCGACCCATCGGACGAGGCGAACAATATCCTGACACAGCCCGTCCCCCACTCTACATGACGCATCAACTAGCCGAGGGAGACCGTTCATCTCTCCACCTTCCTGAGCGTTCCAGCACCCACGACGCGACCACCAGGCTGTGCCTGAAGCTCCAAATTTACTCCAAGGTCACTGGGCCTCGCTGGGCCTCGCACGCACCCGTAGATGATCAGTCTCCTCAGCAGAGGCGCCCGTTCTCCTGCCATATATGCACCCCGAAACGCCTCATGACGTCCCCTTTCCCCTGGAAACACCTGCGACCCGCATGGCACCTCTGGAAACGTGGGAAGTCGTCAAGGAGGTATAAAAGGGAGCGCATTTAGTAGGAGTAGTCAGTACCTTCCGGCCTGCAGAAGTAGCTTTCGGGGCGTTTTTTCCCACTTTCTGTACTGTTCTCAGCTCAATCTAAAGGGGTACTCCCAGCCTTCCCCGACCTCGTACCTCTCGTGCACCCTCCTCCTCGCCCACTGCCAGAGGCAGGCCACACATCTTACATTCGCTCGTTCATCGGCGTCTCACCTCTCACACCTCCATCAGCAGGGTCCCTCCTCACTGGACCCAGTGTCACCATCCCAGGCTTCCTCGATTAGGATCACCGTTCTCGCGATCCTCGCTCTGTAGAAAACAGGCCCGGAGAGAAGCCATCACATATAAATCACCATTCATAGCCAACAAGACCGACCGTCTCGCCGTCGACCGAACAACATTGGTGTCATTGTCTGTGTGACACACATCGCATCTCCAGCGCTGGTTCTAAGGGGAAGAGCGCACGAAGGAAAGCAGACAGGGCAACACATCAGATAATTTATTAGGTTATATTAAGATACAGGCGCTTTACCAAAACTCGAACTTGAGTTGCAACAGAACTTAAGTTGTATTGAAACAGTGTACAGCACATTATATACATTAAAAACACCCCACCACTTCCAACTTGAGTTCCACCAGAACTTCAGTTGTGCCTCCAACTGAAGTTCTGGTAGAACTCAAGCTCGGTGTTCCAAGCCCAAACTCGGCTCAGGACTCAGTTCGCAACTCGTGTTCGAGTTCACCCAACTTAAGTAACCAAAACTGCTGGAGTTCACAAAAACTGATGCAAGGAATGACTTACTTGGCCTTGCCACCCAGGCTTTGGGATACCGCCGCTTACGGCAACGGTCTCGGGGCGGGAGAGGAAATTGGTTAACAAAAGGTGATAGGGAACATCCTAGGGTACATGCACGTCGTTTAGTTCAAGAGATTCGGCCAGAAGATGGTTGAGCTTGACTCACTTCTTTGCAGGGGCTGTCTAACATCAAGGCTTTGGGATGCCACCGCTTATGGCGACGGTCTTGGTGGCAGGGGAGGAAATAGGTTGCCAAAAGGTGATAGGGAAAATCCTAGGATACATGCACGTCGTTTAGTTCAAGAGATTCGGCCAGAAGATGGTTGAGCTTGACTCACTTCTTTGCAGGGGCTGTCTAACATCAAGGCTTTGGGATGCCACCGCTTACGGCGACGGTCTCGGGAGTGGGGGAGGAAATTGGTTAACAAAAGGTGATAGGAAACATCCTAGGGTACATGCATGTCATTTAGTTCAAGAGATTCAGCCAGGAAATGGTTGAGCTTGACTCACTTCTTTGCAGTGGCATGTGCCCGCAATGATCCAAGCTAGGGAGGTCCAATCAACCAGTGCAAAGCCAGTTGCTTTCCAAGCGACTCACAGCACCAAGCTAAAGAGCCGCAACCGGGAGGGAGAGGAGGGCAGGAGGTGATGAGGGCGGGACTGGGACTTGGCAGAATCTGGAGGCAAGTCACATCACATCAGTCACTGGTGACTGATGCACTATCGAATCTACCATCACCCTCAAGACACCCTAACGCCCCGTCTCACAGCTTGGTGCTGGAGACTGAGGACTCAATGGATCTATCAGCTTGGTGCTGGAGATCATTGACGATGCTCGCTTTGCACTGGTAGTTACCCTAGTAGGTCAGTTGCCACCCCCCTCATCAAAGTGCGTCCATTCCTCATCCAATTCTGGACCGATTTCCTTGAACTAAAGGACTCTGGACATCTCTAGGGTACTCCCCAGTGGCCTGTGCTGTCGCCGCAGGCTTTGTGCGAGAAACGCGTCGATGCGATGCATCGCCATCACCTGAATGATTAGCCACCCCCCTCATCAAAGTGCGTCCATTCCTCATCCAGTTCTTGGCCGATTTCCTTGAACTAAAAAACCCTGGACATCTCTAGGGTACTCCCCAGAGGCCTGTGCTGTCGCCGCAGGCTTTGCGCCAGAAACGCGTCGATGCGATGCATCACCATCACCTGAATGATTAGCCACCCCCCTCATCAAAGTGTGTCCATTCCTCATCCAGTTCTTGGCTGATTTTCTTGAACTAAAAAACCGGCAGTGACAAGGTCTTGAGTTCTTCGAACTTGAGTTGGTCATGGGACTCAAGTTTGTCGAGACAGAGCGCAGAACTGGGGTTTGAGCTGGAACTTGGGCTGGCTCTCATGGAACACAAGTTCTGGTATCAACTGGAGTTCTGTGGTGGAACTCGAGTTCCTGGGTTATTTACATATGCAGTTGGTGCTTTTGAAATCTGAATATCTCGAACTTAAGTTCTCGTTGGCACTCAAGTTCGGTCCGCACTTAAGTTCCACTGGTAGGGTGGTGGTAGCGTGGTATGCTGTGGATTAGGAATGCAGAACTTAAGTTCTGCTGGAACTGCAGATACATTTTTGGTAAAAGCTCTTGACACTTAAGATATGCTCGCCCTATTTCATAACACATTTAGGGTTCCAGTACTCTTGTACGGGGAACCAGGTTTAGGCATTCACACCTTCTTTACTGTTTTCACTAACAACAGGTCTGCCGCACACGTCCACACCTAGGAGACGAACGGTCTCCACGATCCACCGTTCACACACACACACACACCCATCGCTCATACAAGGCCGATTCGCGCACCGACCTTCCGCTCTATCATTCGACTATACCTTCCCTCTAGAGGACGAACGTAGGCGAATTCGAATCACATATCTTTCGATACCGACACCGCGGTCCTTGTCACAGCGCTTGAGTGTTCAGGGAGGAGAGACAGACAGTCTCCCTGGGCTAATCAATGCGTCATGTAAAGTGGGGGATGGGTAGTGTCGGGATATCCTCTGCCTCGTCCAATGGGTCGGTGTCAGGCACGGGGTAGGTCTGTCCAGTGCGAGAGATCGTCTGGAAACGGAAAATAGGGAGGTTGTCCACGCGTCATGCCATGGGAGGGGACCGGTTGTATCCTGTCGACAATTACTGGACGCCGGGTAGTGAAAAGTGCAATCCATGTGGTAAGAGGAGCACCAGGCTCGTTCGTTGGAGATGTGTATACGGAGGGTCGCTCGCCGGCCATGCATTGTAGGAAGGGGTTGAGAGTCCAGGATCCTGGGGAACGGTCATATCCAGGTGACGGTGGTGCAGGAGCGAGTTCGAGTGGCGGGGGAGACGATGCGGATGGTGGGGAGAGTGTTGGTCTCACTCAGAAGCTGCTTCCGGTAATGTTGAAACACCATAACAAGAGCGTGCGGCATCTAGTGCTATTTTGCAATTTCCTAGGACCAGTATTTATACAACAGGAAAGCACTAGCACTTCTGATGTGTTATTACTAGCACTCAGGACTCTAGCTAGGTGATATAAAGGAGAACTGGAGTGAGCCCAAGCTGCCGGTGGTAGCATCAGACATGACTAGGGTGACACACTAGTACAGTCGGGAGGCACAAACCACGGGGAAATAACCATAAGCCTAAACAGTCAAGGTGCTAGCACCTAGGAAGCGAGACACAGGAGAATGATACTGCAAGTACACTAGCAGGCGGTGCAAGTGGAGAGTCTGGAATCTGAAGGGTAATAAACTATGCGCTAGCAGCCTTCTAACGAGGGTGTTAGTATGCGGTACCCAGCTAGTGATCAACCTGAGACCTGAAACACAGATGCAAGCACGTGACTGTCGTGACACGGTTGCGAGTCACAAATAGCGACAAGTAGACAGCAGAGGAATAGCTAGCAGGCTATTGGTGCGGATGCGCGGGTCACCACAAATGCAGTAACGGATAAACGGGCTGCTAGCCGGTGCTCTGACCTGTGCTAGATGACTCCAGGCAGCGGATTCAACTCTGTTTCATCAGGATAGAGGTTCCAGCAGCAGACGGCAGGCTGAGGAATCACACAGGGGGCAAAAGAGGGGGCACCTGTCATAATGGCATCCCAGCGGCATCCCACCTGCACTTGCTGAGTCTTTGTCACGGACTTGACAGGGAATTGGCATAATGATAGTTGCCTTTGTTTCCGGAACAACCGGCATGATCTCCAGATTGGGCAAAGGTTTCCCATGTGCTGAAAATATATTGAGTTGAAGGTATCAACAGTTCAGCTGTGATTGTGTAAGAAAATTCTGTCTTCAAGTGCAGAGAGTTCAAAGGCCACCATACTGGACAGAGTCTTCAGCTGACTTAAGAAACTGTTGGGTTCCAAGAAACAATATTTATTTACGACCTCTATTCAGTGTCCAAAAAACCACCATAAATCATTTGACAATGCCTGAATTAGGCTGTGAAGGTCTTCTCTATGCTGACAGAAGAGTATAACACATGTTTAGGTTGCAGAAACTTGTGGCTTGCGAGTAGCAATTGAGTTTCAACAGGGAAAAAAAAGCTTTTGCACAAAGGACGATCACAAGCCACAAGTGTCTGCAACCTAAACATCTGTTGTACTCTTCTATCAGCATAGAGAAAACCTTCACAGCCTAATCCAGGCATTTTCAAATGATTTATGTTGGTTTTTTGGACATTGAATAGAGGTCGTAAATAAATATTGTTCTCACAATTGGAACCCAACAGTTTCTTAAGTCAGCTGAAGACTCTGTCTGGTATGGTGGCCTTTTAACTCTCTGCCCTTGAAGACAAAATTTTCTTACACAATCACAGCTGAACTGTTGATATCTTCAACTCAATATATTTTCGGCACATGGGAAACCTTTGCCCAATCTGGAGATCATGCCAGTTGTTCTGGAAACAAAGGTGCCTATCATCGTGTCAATTCCCTGTCAAGTCTGTGACAAAGACTCAGCAAGTGCTGGTGGAATGCCGCTGGGATGCCATTATGACAGGTGCCCCCTCTTTTGCCCCCTGTGTCACTCACGATACCCATAAATGGACGCTAGCAGATCAGTGTGGCTGTTCTGCTTGGCATAGACCCATCATAAAAACCAAATGGCAGTTGTTTCATTGGCTGTTGTGTCCATCACATCATTTTCACTCATTTATATTATTTGTCAGCAATGGCCTCTGGGTCGGCTAAACAACGAGTAACCCGACAAGAACCCCAACCAGGATAAACCCAATAGACGCTAGTAGCTTGTGTGTTCCCTGAGCAGTAGGACCAGTTGTACGGCGTCCTCCCTAGGAGGCCGTATGTCGTAGGTCGGGATGTGAGGTGGAACCCAGAACGACAAGTCGAAGAGGGTGTGATATCCACTCAGGTATACAACCCGGGGTGTGGATACAACCCGTAATACGATGTGGAGGAAGCGGGGCAGGGTGGAGACAATGCCTATGTCAAGCCAAGGTAGAAGCCTGAGATTAGACGAGGTAGAATCTACTGTACATGGAGATTCTACCGAGCTTATATAGGCTTCTAATAAATTAAGGTGATCGCGGTCAATCGCGATCAGTTCCTGAACCGCAGCATTAAGGAGTGTTAATGCTGATACTCCTAGACTCCTTTGTGTTGGTTTCCGTGGCGTCGGAGGACTTAGGAGACCCGATGTTCGGGTTTCCTAATCCTGAGTGTCATCGTATCCAGTGGTTCAAACCCCGATTGGTTTGCAACCACTCATGTACTTTGTGTACGCTTCTGTGTCAGCTGTTGGTGCGTCCGGGGACTAGGATCCATCTGTACGGGTTCCTAGTCCCTAACATCTTCTGTATCCCGTGGTGCAGAGTCTGTGGCTTTAGAATCCAAGGCCGGGTTTCAACTGTGAGAAGGTCATGTGGTGGCATCATGAGAGTCCCGTACCGCTAAGACGCGTCTGTATTCATACGCGTCGCGCGAAAAAAAGTAGAACCCGGGTGATTCATGATATTATTCATTCTGTTTATCACATGTATCATGGACCTCAGTAGTATAAAGGGAGCACAGAGCAGGCTAGAACCTCAGATTATTACACCCCGACTTTGTATGAAGTTGGTGCAGGTGATCTCAGGTTGCTAGTGGAGATTGTAACACACTTCACAAGTAGCTTTATTGGAATCAATACTGTTGACTCTGGACACATTGAGATCTTAAGTTGAGGTTGTAGTTGTTGACTCGAGGAGTCTTCACGTATAAAACCAAGGGTGTTCTCTTTGAGAACCAGCTAGCAGTTGTGCTAGCAGCTTTGCCTTCACCCCACTATTGTCGTAGTATGTTGGATCACCTGCTAGGTAGTTGTGTGTTGTCTCGAGCCCACTAAGAAGAAGACGGACTACAGTGGTGTGTCAGCAACGGCCTCTGGGTTGGCTAAACAACCAGTAACCCGACGAGAACCCCAACCAGGATAAACTTGATAGACACTAGTAGCTCGTGTGTTCCCTGAGCAGTAGGACCAGTCGTACAGCATCCTCCCTAGGAGGCTGTATGTCGTAGGTCGGGATGCGAGGCAGAACCCGGAACGAGTCAAAGAGGGTGTGATATCCACTCAGGTATACAACCCGGGGCGTGAATACAACCCGTAGTACGATGTGGAGGAAGTGGGGCAGGGTGGAGACAATGCCTATGTCAAGCCAAGGTAGAAGCTGAGATTAGACGAGGTAGAATCTACTGTACATAGAGATTCTACTGAGCTTATATAGGCTTCTAATAAATTAAAGTGATAACGGTCAATCGCAATCAGTTCCTGTACCACAGTATTAAGGAGTGTTAATGCTGATACTCCTGTACTCCTCTGTGTTGGTTTCCATGGCATCGGAGGACTTAGGAGACCCGATGTTCAGGTTTCCTAATCCTGAGTGTCATCATATCCAGTGGTTCAAACCCCGATCGGTTTGCAACCACTCATGTACTTTGTGTACACTTCTGTGTCATCCGTGGTGCGTCTGGGGACTAGGACCCATCTTGTATGGGTTCCTAGTCCCCAATGTCTTCTGTATCCCATGGCGCAGACTCCCCGAGTCTGCAGCTTTAGAATCTGAGGCCGGGTTTCAACTGTGAGAAGGTCATGTGGTGGCGTCATGAGAGTCCCGTGCCGCTAAGATGTGTCTGTATCCATATGGACACGTCACGCGAAAAAGTAGAACCTTGATGATTCATGACATGGTGCTCTAATGTTCTGCATGCGGCTGTTTGGGCTTGTTTGTGCACTGAATTGCTCCAAATAAAATCCCACCATGGATCTTGAGCAAATTGAGGATTTATGGAATGGTTTGACATATACCATACCTTGACTGTTGTCTCACAATGAATTATTTTTGCATTTTCTGAAAAACCAAGTCTCCGAGTTCAAATGATGTCAAAAAATGGTGACAGTAGCATGAAAGTACTTGTAAAATAGACCTAATTCACCTTTTGGTTGACCCAAATTGATAGGGATTTGGGCACACAATGCCTTGTGCAAGGCAGCCATTTTGCTCAAAAAGTACTAAAAAACAGCCAAAAATGCCCAAAATGGCAAGCTCAAAACCGTATGGATTCAGGTGAACCAAGGGGTGAACAGGCTCCATTTTTCAAGCCCTTTAAGGCTAGCATGACCATTTTGCGATATCACTCAGATCCACAGACCCAGGTTTTCAGAAAACAAGAATTTAATTTATTGTAGGACAACAAGGTAGGTATGGTATGTGGTAAATGGTCTTGAAAATCTTCTATTGCCTCAATATACATGCCAGGACTTGATTTGAAGTGATTCCGTACTGAGATGAGCCCAAACGGTCACATGCAGAACATTTGAGCACCACTGTAGGTGCCCCCACCTCTAGACTGACTGTAACTTGTCAGTTACTTCGCCTTCACCCCGATATTGACAGAAGTGCTGTCGTAGTGTGTTGGGTCGCTAGCTGGACACTTATAGTGTCTATTGCTGATACAAAGTGGAAATGTTCCTGTTCTTGGTTGAGGAATAGGTTAGCGACTTAAGGACTGCCTTGTCACTTGAGCATTGAAGTCCCTTGTTGTTAGCCTTAATAGTCTTTGGGTACCCCATTGCGAGGATTTTCACAAACCTACATACTCTGCCCTGGTGCCCTCGATCTAGCGATCCAGTCACCTTGTATCCAACCCATAAACCCCTAGACCATCCCAGGTGCTAGCGGTATTGTTGTTGGCAGCTGCGTAGTACTAGTGTGTTGTTGAACGGCTTTGTTGAAGTCTAGCAGTTGAATTGTGTTTGTTCCAAACCCGCTGGTTGCATACTACAGCCCGGACCCGAACTCACAAAGAGAAGCACTTACATCTTTGGAGGAATAGATTGTTGTAGTGGTGGTTTTGTGGTTGTTTTGTGCAAGCCCAAATCTAAGCTATTTCTAGTCATATATCAAGTGCACCGTTTTCAACGTAGAATCCCGTTTAGGAAGATCCGTTGCGTACATCGAAGCTCGTTCTGTCATGATGCAGATGGCCCGCAGGGGTCATGAGGTGATAAGCGATGCGTAGCATGCTCGGAGACCTCACACCGTAACATCTACTGGTACACGGACAACTTTGAGGAACTCGGATGCTCTCGTCTGGGTCACCAAGTATTGCTCCAGCCTCGACCCGCGGATCAATGTCGCGATTATGATGTCCGGAACTGCCCCCGATCTCACCAACTATGACAGGTGGTGTGTACGTGCTTTCCAGCAGTATGAAGTGTTCGGTTGTGCCCAGACCAGAAACCCTCTGGCCCGGCTTCTGGCCACTTTACCTCAGCCAGGCACAGCAGGTGTATTCCCAGCTCCGGCTCCTGTGTGTGCTCCGGTCTTGTTTGCCCCCGCTTCCAGCGGTTGTTCCGATAGATGTCGACCGGACCTGGACACGTGCTTTCCTATGCACCTGCTTCCGGTGCGGAGCGGCCAGACACCTCGCCCATGAATGCCCAGTTACGTCTGACATCCGGCATACAGATGTTCTCAACGAGGTCGTTTGTCAACTCGAGGACGACCTCCTCGACGAGCTGTTCACTCGTCTCGCCACCACCGCCTCACTTCCAGCCGAGTCAACCAATGAGGACGCAGACCTGACGGGTTTTCCTTCCCCAGCCAAGTGAGTGGTGCACCCTCGGTCATGTCTCCTAATCGCTACGCCCTCCTGTATTCAGATAATGCCAATACATTTGAGTCCGAGGTAGTAGTAAGAGGTGCACCCCCTGTCCCAGTCTCTGTCTGAGCGACCGAAACTCTTCCTTCCGTCCTGGAGATGAAAACCCGCACTGTTCCCGAGTCGGGAATGAGGACAGTGACGGAGGCCCCTGCCCCCGAGCTGGGAATGAGGACAGGCTCACTCCAGCGCATTCACCGCCCGAAGTGGGAATGGCGACTCCCCCGGCAGTATGTCATTGAGTCTGTTGAAGGCTGAAACTCCCTGCACATCTCATTGGACTTGGAATCTGTCGAGATGTCGGTGAAGGCTCTGGTCGATTGTGGAGCGACCGGAGACTTCATCGACTCCGAGTACATCATCTCTCGGAACCTTCCAGTCCGGCATCTCTCGCGGCCCATCCCAGTTCTCAATGTGGACAGCAGCCCGAACCAAGCAGGCGGCATCACCGGTGTAGTTGATAAGGTGGTTGACTACAAGGGGCGCACCGAGCACATCCAGCTCACCTCGGGAAGCAGCATGTCATCCTTGGTTACTCCTGGCTCCAGAAACACAATCCGGAGATCAACTGGGAAACCAAGGAGGTTCGCATGACGCACTGCCCGACCGGATGCTGCACCTGCCGAGACAAGCTGCGGGCTGTCTGGAGGAACGAGAAGCTCGCTGCCTCAATCCTCTGGCAGCTGCGCGAAGATCCGATCCCGTCCATCTGTGCCATCAACTCGGAGGAGTGGCACAGAGACGATGGGTACGATCCGGCCAATGACAATGACCTTCCAGATCTGTGCCTAGACTCGGACAATGACAATGACAATGGAGAAGAGCTTGAGGAAGGTGATGGTATTCTCTACACCGTGTTTGCTCTGGTTGAAGAGATTCGTGCCGGAAGCACCATCTTGCAACATCTTGCGGAGGCTCACGCACAAAATTCCACACCAGCCGGAACCTCGGTTCCGCCCTGGGCTGTGGACTTCTCAGACATCTTCAACAGGGAGTCTTTTGACTCTCTGCCGGAAAGATGGGTGTGGGATCACGCCATCAAACTTGTCCTGGATGCGAAGCCGGCCAACTGCAAGGTCTACCCAATCTCTCTGCTCGAGCAGAAGGAGCTCGATGCCTTCATTGCGGAGGGATTGAGTACCGGCTGCATCTGTCCGTCCAAGTCTCCGATGGCATCGCCGGTCTCCTTTGTTAAGAAGAAGGATGGTGCCCTCCGGTTTGTCCAGGACTACCGGGCACTCAACGCGATGGCCGTGAAAATTTGGTACCTGCTCCCTTTAATCAATGATCTTATTAACCGTTTGAAGGGAGCCCAGTTCTTCATGAAACTCAATGTCCAGTGGGGTTTCAGCAACGTCCTGATCCGGGAAGGTGACAAATGGAAGGCTGCATTCCGTATGAACCAGGGGCTCTTTGAGCCGCTGGTGTCATGAATCACCCAGGTTCTACTTTTTCGCGCGACGCGTCCATATGGATACAGACGCGTCTTAGCGGCACGGTGAAACGCTGACTATGGGGCTGGCGGTGAAATAACCACAACACAAACCTTGTAAATGAATACGCGGTTCGATAATGCAACTATAACAACTCAAACACTATAGTCCTCATGCAAGTTCGGGGTTCCAATCCAGTATAGATTGTGGCAATTTGAACTTTAGTTCTCTTTGGGAAGCAAGACTTTACAGTTCTACAAGTCGTATAGATAAAACTTGCTCGAATCCGTTCTAGGCGCAATCGCGATAGACAGACGAGATTTTATGTTCAACGGTTTTGTATGATGTGGGTCTAGGTTTGGAGATAGTACTCCGATGCGTAAAGCAAGTGATTCTTATGAATCCCGATTCCAAATAGTATCCGTGATTGCTAATCCTTGCGAGATTACAACCAATTGTCAAGTCCGATCCGTTTCCTTATATTCCACGCATCCGTTCCGTTTATCCAATATGTCCACGCGTCGTTTATAAAGATCCAAATCCAACACAGATAATATTCAAACAGGGAAAACAAACGAAACTTGGTATAGCTTCTGGGTGTCTCCGAATGAATGACTACTCTACTGGTTAAGCGTGAAGTCTAGTAACTTCGCGTCCAACAGGTGGGGTGAGATTCACTCTGTTCCTCCCATAACCATCCACTTAAATATGTTACAGGATTCTAAATATAAACGAGACTGATACAAACGAGCAATAGGGTTCAGGGTATATGACTAGTGGTATTGCAGCTAGCCGATGAACTCCTGTCAGATATCAAGTGATTAGTAAAATTGAGAGAGATTTATAAGAAACATCAACGAGCCGAGCTTAACGATAAGTCAAGATCTACATCGCTTAGAACGATCGTGATGGGATATTGTTGATATGTCAACTTTTAGCCGACCTCCTCATCAGCACTCCGTTACCCTCCTTGGTAACCATCCGCCCAAATGGTTCCGCCTTGAACCGCTTAAGTGATTTGTCTGAAAATTGTGATAGCCGCCGCTTCCCAGTACCCGAGTGTGGTTTCTTAGTCAATTGGTAGATCGACCAAGTCCAGCTCTCTCTTGGCAGTTCTGGAGACGTCAGATGATGCCTAACAATGATCCCTCTGGTTCAGAAGGATGTTCCCTCGTAATATGCCCTTAGTCAGGGATGTGCAGTAGCCCCAATCCGTTTCCAGGATGGTAAGGCACTTTCCGCGATTGCTCCATTAGCGACTTCCCACTTCAACCCTTTACCAGGATTGTCGTCCAGCGCCTTTCTAATGGTTTGTGACACATTATATCCCTTTTAGCTAACTGCTCAGGCCAGCAATAGCCCTCGTGAGATGACGTCGTAATGTAATGAAATACATTATAGTATGTTGCAACTCGAACAGATTTGAATAAATGCTCGGGTGCCCCAATACCAGGTCTGTCAACGGGACTCTCATGACGCCACCACGTGACCTTCTCATGGTTGAAACCCGGCCTCGGATTCTAAAGCCGCAGACTCGGGGAGTCTGCGCCACGGGATATAGAAGACGTTAGGGACTAGGAACCCGTACAGACAGACTCTAGTCCCCGGACGCACCAAGGGCTGACACAGAAGCGTACACCAAGTACAGGAGTGGTTGCAAACCCGATCGGGGTTTGAACCACTGGATACAATGACACTTAGGACTAGGAAACCCGAACGTCGGGTCTCCTGGGTCCACTGACGCCACGGAAACCAACACAGAGGAGTCCAGGAGCATCAGCATTAATGCTCCTTAATGCTACGGTACAGGAACTGATCGCGATTGACCGCAATCACTTTAATTTATTAGAAGCCTATATAAGCACGGTAGAATCTCCATATACAGTAGATTCTACCTCGTCTAATCTCAGGCTTCTACCTTGGCTTGACATAGGCATTGTCTCCACCCTGCCCCATTTCCTCCACATCATACTACGGGTTGCATCCATGCCCCGGGTTGTATACCTGAGTGGATATCACACCCTCTTCGACTTGTTCCGGGTTCCGCCTTGCATCCCGACCTATGACATACGGCCTCCTAGGGAGGACGCCGTACGACTGGTCCTATTGCTCGGGGAACACACAAGCTACTAGCGTCTATCGGGTTTATCCTGGTTGGGGTTCTCGTCGGGTTACTTGCTGTTTAGCCGACCCAGAGGCCGTTGCTGACAGCTGGTGATGTACTTCGGCCTTACCAACTCCCCAGCCACATTCCAGACAATGATGAACAACATCTTCCAGGACCTCATCCTGTTCGGAGACGTCATGGGCTACCTGGACAACATCCTCATCGTGCATTCCGACCTCACCCGTCATCACAAAATCATCCGGGTGATGCTCCAGCAACTCCGAGAACATTGCCTCTTGCCTCTTCCTCCGTCCGGAGAAGTGCGAGTTTGAGAAGTCAACAATTGAGTACCTCAGAATCATCATCTTGCAACAATCACGTCGAGATGGACCCCATCAAGGTTGCCAGCGTTGCCGCTTGGCCCGCGCCTGAGAACAAGAACAAGAAGGATGTGCAGCAGTTCCTCGGCTTCACGAACTTCTACCGGAGATTCATCCGGGTGTTCTCGGACGTCGCCCAGCCGCTTTTCGACCTGACAAAGAAAGGCTTGGCCTGGAACTGGACCGCTGCCTCAGCCACCACATTCGAAGCCCTCAAGGACGCAGTGACCCCGGAGCCCATCCTGGTCCTTCCGGACAAATCTTGGCCATATTGGCTGGAGGCAGACAGTTCCGACCGGGCAACCAGAGCTGTTCTGTCACAGCAGGGCATGGATGGAAAGTGGTGCCCTGTTGCCTTCTACTCCAAGAGCTTGAACGATGTCCAACAAAACTACGTGATCCACAACAAGGAGATGCTTGTGATCGCCTGAGCCCTAGAGGAGTGGCGGCACTTCCTTGAAGGCGCGCAGCACCCGGTCAAGATCTGGACGGACCACAAGAACTTGGAGTACTTCCGGAAGTTGCAGAAGCTGAACCGGCAACAGGCCAGATGGTCCCTGTACCTGTCTTGGTTTGAATTTGCCCTGTTCCACCAGCCGGGCTGTCTCATGGGTTGTCTGGATGCGCTCTCCCGTTATCCGGACCATGGAGCCAGATCCGAGAACTCAGATGTTACACTCCTTTGGCTGGAGCTTTTCCGGATCTGCGCAATGGAGGGGATTGCAATTGACAGACCCGAGATTCCCCTGCGCGATGTCTGGAAGGTGTTTGTGACCGACTGGAGCTCGAGAACCCCGTTGCGCTCGTCGCCTGGGAGCTCTTCAAGAACTGGAAGGCCCCCTCCCCCCGCTCAGCTGAATGGCAAATCTCAGACGGACTCCTCCTGTTTCGTGGTAAGATTGTTGTTCCATGGAATAAGGACCTCTGTTGCCGGATTATGGAGCAGCATCACAACATGTGGGTCACTGGACATGGTGGCTGCTTCAAGACGTTGGAGCTCATCTCCCGGAACTACTGGTGGCCCCAGTTGTCCTGACACGTCAGCCAGTACGTCGGAACCTGCAATATGTGCAACCGGACAAAGGTGCTTCGGCCACTTCCCCATGGTGAGCTTCATCCGACCGAGATTCCAGACGAGTGCTGGGACACCGTCTCGGTGGACTTCATTGTCGAGCTTCCAGAAGCGCATAGGTTCAACGCTGTCATGGTCGTGGTTGATGTCCTCGGTAAGCAGGCCCACTTCAATGAGTGCCACATCGGCCTCGGTGCTGTCGGAGCCGCCCGGTCGTACTACCGGAACATTTGAAGGCACCACAGAACCCCCCGGAAGTACATTTCCGACTGTGGTCCACAGTTCGTCGCTGAGTTCACTCGTGAACTGTGGCACCTCATTGGTATTGAACCCGCTACGTCCATCACTTACCATCCGCAGACCGAATGCATCAACCAGGAGCTCGAACAGTTCGTCCGTATCTTTACGAGCTACAAACAGGACGACTGGGATGAGCTCCTGCCAGCAGCCAAGTTCGCCTACAACAACCACGTTCACTTGTCAGCAACAGCCTCTGGGTCAGCTAAACAGCGAGTAACCCAGCGAGAACCCCAACCAGGATAAACCCGATAGACGCTAGTAGCTCGTGTGTTCCCCAAGCAGTAGGACCAGTTGTACGGTGTCCTCCCTAGGGGGCCGTATGTCATAGGTCGGGATGCGAGGCGGTGTGAGGTTGGTGGACATGCTAGGCATGGTACACCACCTCATAGCCCCTCCAAACGACTGCATCGGACTCACATGAACATATTCTTCATTCCCTGGGACAACGAGATCATCTGTCTCCTCACCAACCAACCCTTATTTCTATGAGACCACTCGTTTCTCCCCCAGGAACAGCGAGACCGCTTGTCTCTATAATGAGACTACTTGTTTCTCTTTCAGGAACAGCGAGACCGCTCGTCTCTACAACAAGACTGCTCGTTTCTCCCCCAGGAACATGAGACCACCAATCTCCTCCCACAGCATACCAAACCATTGCTCTCCTGGCCCTCCAAAGTGCCTTGGAATGGTGCAAAGAGACGAGAGAACCACCTTCCCAATCACACAATGAAGACAAGGCAATGTGGCTCAGAAGAGGCGACCTGTCTCAACGAGATGCCCTGTCTCCTCGTCCCAAAATGGAGCATGGAGCATGTGGAACACGTTTCAGGGTGCTGTGTAGGCTGGAGCTTGTTGCTGTGCAGGCCGGAGCTTACCCAGGACCATTGGAAACAGTATAAATACCCTGCAATGTTCGCTTTTTAGACAGTCAATTGACCCCCACTTCTACACACTTAAGAGCTCCAGTTCTCTGAACATCTCCTCTTCCCTGACCCTATACTCTGTCCCACGGAAACCGACACAGAGGAGTACAGGAGTATCAGCATTAACACTCCTTAATACTGCGGTACAGGAACTGATTGCGATTGATCGCGATTGTTTTAATTTATTAAAAGCCTATATAAGCTCAGTAGAATCTCCATGTACAGTAGATTCTACCTCGTCTAATCTCAGGCTTCTACCTTGGCTTGACATAGGCATTGTCTCCACTCTGCCCCACTTCCTCCAAATTGTACTATGGGTTGTATCCACACCCCGGGTTGTATACCTGAGTGGATACCACACCCTCTTCAACTCGTTCCGGGTTCCGCTGTGGGGCGAGACTGGCTGTAACGTGCTGGAGGTAGTGTGCAGCAGCCAGATGAATTGTCCTCTGGGAGGAAAGAGGGATTGGTGTAGCTGGTCTGGAGATAGTAAGTGTCGGAGGACCTAGGAGACCTGACGTTTGGGTTTCCTAGTCCTGAATGTCATCATATCCAGTGGTTCAAACCCCGATCGGTTTTCAACCAGTCATGTACTTTGTGTACGCTTCTGTGTCAGCCGTTGGCACATCCGGGGACTAAGATCTGTCTGTACGGGTTCCTAGTCCCTAACGTCTTCTGTATCCCGTGGCGCAGACTCCCCGAGTCTGTGGCTTTGGAATCCGTGGCTGGGTTTCAACTTTGAGAAGGTCATGTGGGAGTGTCATGAGAGTCCCATGCCGCTAAGACACATCTGTATCCATACGGACGTGTCGTGCGAAAAAGTAGAACCCAGGTGATTCATGACACCACTCCTTGATGCAGCAAGTGCCATTTATGACAGACACCAGCCGCCTCCCTTGGATGGGTTTCGAGCCGAACAGTATGCACTCTGCCGACGAGTCCGTCAATGAATTCTGTGACCGGATCGCCACCGGAGTGTCTGAAGCCAAAGCCACCCTCGTCAAAGCCAAGGACAAGTTCAAGCTGTACTACAATTGCTGACACATGCCCGCGCCAGAGATCAAGGTAGGCGACCGAGTCTGGGTGGATACATCCGACATCAAAGCGATGTGTCCGTCGCCCAAGTTCTCAGACAAGCGGCTTGGACCCTTCAAGGTTGTGAAGGTTGTGGGCAACAGTGTGTACAAGCTCGAGCTCCCGCTGCACTACTCCCAGCTCTACCTGGTCTTTCCAGTTGTGAAGCTCGAGCTTGTGAAGCCAGACCCATTCCCCAGATGCCCTCGGAATGACAAGCCTCTGCCCGTCCTCCAGACGGACAGAGATAAGAGGTGGGAGGTCGCCGAAATCCTTGAAGCATGGGTCCACTACGGCAGCCTCTAGTACATGGTGCGATGGAAGGGTTACGGTCCAGAACACAATAAGTGGGTAAAGCACTCTGACGTCTTCGCCAAAGACACCATCAATGCCTACTATTGCCGCTACCCCAACACTCCTCGCTGGATCGCCTCGGCCGCCTTCAACTCACTGTCCTTCTGGAGGTGCGACAGGACCATCCACTTCATACATCAGGACACCATATTCCAAGGGGGGGGTGATGTTAGGGGAACCCCTGCTCCAGACACTTTTTCCATCCGGATCTGCTCCAGACACTTCCGGATCTGCTCTGGATGCTTCTGGATCTACCCCGGACACTTTTGTGTCCGGTGCTCCAGATACTCCTGTGCCTGTCCATCTGTCTGCCCAACCATCCAGGACATCTGTCCGCACTCGCTGGCACGTGCTGTGCAATCAGGCCTGTGATCACCGTAGATACCTCTGGACACGTGCTACTGGGTAGTTACCAATTAGTATATAAGGTTTCGCCTAGCGTGGGAATCCCCATCCTTTTTTCTCTTCAGATTCCCCCACTAGGTGTGCAGTATTTCCGCTCCTGTATTCTAGTACCCATATTTATACTTCGGATTTTCCTGCTAGTTTCCGCGCCCCACGCCGAGCTTAAGGTTGCCCTTACACACACCCTCTTTGACTTGTTCATGGTTCCGCCTCGCATCCCGACCTACAATCTACAGTCTCCTGGAGAGGACACTGTATCGTTGGTCCTACTGCTCGGGGAACACACAAGCTACTAGCATCTATTGGGTTTCTCCTGGTTGGGGTTCTCGCCAGTTTACTTGTTGTTTAGCTGACCCAGAGGCCGTTGCTGACAGCTGGAAGTGCAAATTGTGTCCAGAAGAGTTGGAGGATGGAATCAGGCCAGAACGTGGCTGGAAAGGAATTATAACTGCACAGTCATAACAATAGCCAAGAAGATAATGAAGGTTTCTGACATGGAGGACAGCCAGCAAAATGTTTGTTGATACCAGGTAATAGCTCAATAGAAACCAGAGATATCTCACCTATCTACCTGTCAGATATCATTGGACAGCAGTGGATAGCACGGAAAAGCCAAGGTATCAAGAGCTATCTACCCTGGTGAATATTTTGCAGAAAACACAGTGATTGTGCTGTCAGGGGAACCCCCACCTCGGCCGCTTCGGACGGTTTTTCCATCCGGACCCAATCCGGATGCTCCGGCCGCTTTGGGCGCTTTGGACGCTTTTCCATCCAGACTGGCTCCGGATACTTCGGATGGTTTTCCGCCCGGCGCTCCGGATACTTCTGTGCCCTTCATCTGTCCGCCAAACCACCCCAGACATCTGTCCGCTCTCGTTGGCACATGCTGTGCGATCAGGCCTGCGATCACTGTAGATACCTCCAGACACGTGCTACTGGGTAGTTACAAATTAGTATATAAGGTTTCACCTAGTGTGGGAATCCTCATCCTTTCTTCTCTTCGGATTCCCCCGCTAGGTGCGTAGTATTTCCACTCCTGTATTCTAGTACCTATATTTATACTTCTGATTCCCCTGCTAGTTTCCGTGCTCTGCGCCGAGCTTAAGGTTGCCCTTACAGCAGAAGAAAGGATCTAAGGGATCAACCGGTCAAGATTGGGAAGTTTGGTGCAGGTACAGATTCGGACCACTACTCCAGTGCTCCATCCTCCCCCACTTCAAATCTCGACCCCTCCTCTGTTCCAACGGACCAGCCGCTTGCACCAGACTCCACGCAACCCGAGATCCCGAGTGTTCACACTCCGGATCCGGCTTCCGAAGCCATGGTCCGGCTCGCTGCTGTCAAAGGCTCCCTCGAGAGCATCCAAAACACGCTCCACCAGCTATTGCTGAGCACCCAAAATCCACCGCCTGCCCCCGCCCCTGCCGTTCTGGCTCCGGCGCCGGGTCCAGATTTCTCGGCCCCCCCACCCAGCTCCAAAAATGGTCCTTCGACCGAATCCTCTTGGCCATTTTCGACGGTGACCGGACGCAAGGATGGACGTTCCTTTACTCCGTCCTCACCTACTACCAGCTGGTTCCGGAAGCCTTTATGGCGGACGGGTTCATCTTGCAGGAAAAACTTGTCCGGTTTCGCCATGTCCTTCATGTCGAAGGGCGCGGCTGCTCAATGGGCGGAACAGCACGCATCGACCGACCCATTCCCGTTCCCCACCTGGGCCAGGTTTGAGGCTGACTTCCGCCTCCGGTTCATAGAGGAGAACGAGCAGGACCAAGCCCTCACCAAGCTTGAGTCCCACTCATATTTCCAGGGCTCCCGCGACATCTACCGGGACACGGACGACTTTGAGGAACTGGCCGTAACAGCCGGTTACTTGGACACTCTCGTCCGGGTCACTAAGTATCGCTCCGGGCTCGACCCGAAGATCAACGTCACAATCACGACGTCTGGGACTGCCCCCGACCTCACCGACTACGACGGCTGGGGCGCGCGTGCCTTCTGCCAGTACGAGGCATTCGGCCGAGCTGGATCCGGAAACCCTCTGGTTCGGCTCCCGGCCACTTTACCTCGGCCCGATTTGCAACCCCTGCGTGTGCTATGGTCTCATTCGCGCCGGCTCCCAGGCCCGCGCTTCCAGCAGTCGTTCCAATAGACATCGACTGGACCCGAGCACGCGCTTTCCCACGCTCTTGCTTCCGGTCAGTGCAGCCAGACACCTCGCCCGGGAATGCCCGGTTACACCGGACGTCCGGCACATGGACGTTCTCGATGAGGTCCTTCGTCAACTTGGGGACGACCCTCCTCGATGAGCTGTTCGCCAGGGTTGCCACCACCGCTTCGCTTCCGGACGAGTCAGGCGACAATGACGCGAACCCGGCAGGTTTTCTCACCCCGGCCGAGTGAGCAGTGCACCCTCAGTCGCGTCCCCCTAATCGCTATGCCCTCCTGTGTTCAGATAATGCCAATACATTTGAGTCCGAGGTAGTAGTGAGAGGCGCACCCCCCGTCCCCATCTCCGTCCAAGTGACTGAGACTCTTCCTTCCGTCCTGGAGACGGAAACCTGCACTGCCCCCGAGCCGGGAACGAGGGCAGTGACAAAGGCCCCCTGTCCCCGAGCCGGGAATGAGGACAGGCTCGCTTTGGCACGTTCATCGCCCAAAGTGGGAACGGCAACTTCCCCGGCAGTACGTCATCAACTCTGTCGAAGGCCGAAACTCCTTGCACATCCCGTTGGACCTGCAGTCTGTCGAGACCACCGCCCCGGATGTCGGTGAAGGCTCTGGTCAGCTGCAGAGCAACCGGAGACTTCATTGACTCGGAGTACGTCATCTCCCACGACCTTCCGGTTCCAACCTCTTTCGCAGCCCATCCCAGTTCTCAATGTGGACGGCAGCCCGAACCAAGCGGGTGGCATCACTGGTGTAGTTGATATGGTGGTCAACTACAAGGGGCACTCCGAGCGTATCCAGCTCGCCATACTTGGCTCAGGAAACAGCACGTCATCCTTGGTTACTCCTGGCTCCAGAAACACAATCGGAGATCAACTGGGAGACCAAGGAGGTTCGCATGACGCGCTGCCCGACCGGATGCCGCACCTGCCGGGACGAGCTACGGGCCGTCTGGAAGAAGGAGAAGCTCGCCGCCTCAATCCTCCGGCAGCTACGTGAAGGTCCGACCCCGTCCATCTGCGCTGTCGACTCGGAGGAGTGGACCGGAGATGATGGGCACGACCCGGCCGATGACGACGACCTTCCGGATCTCACTCCGGACTCGGAAGATAACAACAACAACAACGAGCTCGAAGAGGGTGATCACATCCTCTACACTGTGTTCACCCCGGCCGAAAAGATTCGTGCCGGAAGCACCGTCTCGCAGCATCTTGCGGAGGCTCACGCGCGGACTTCCGCACCGGCCGGAACTGAGGGTCCCACCCTGGGCTGCGGAATTTTCGGACGTATTTTCCCGGGAGTCCTTTGACTCTCTCCCGGACAGGCGGACGTGGGATCACGCCATCGAACTCGTCCCGGATGCGAAACCGGCCAATTGTAAGGTCTACCCAATCTCTCCACTCAAGCAGAAGGAGCTCGATGCCTTCATCTCGGAGGGATTGACTACCGGCCGCATCCGCCCGTCAAAGTCTCTGATGGCGTCCCCAGTCTTCTTCGTTAAGAAGAAGGACGGTGCCTGTCAGCACAGAGCAGATTCCGGGTTCTGAGGTGACGAGGGCGACTGAAGCACGAAGAGTTCCAAACGAATAAGCCTGGAGTTTAGACTAGAATAGTGTAAAGTACAGGGAATTAACTACAGCTTATATACTAAAGTCCCTAGGGGTTGTAAATTAAGGTACAGTGTCCAACGGCAACGGACAAGATTAATGCGAAGTAAATGAAGGGGTATATGAATGTAGAGGGGCAATTGGGAACCCGAAGGTCGGGGAACCGATCGAAACCGTTAGGGATCCTAAAACGGTATCCTGGTTCGATTGATCAGATAGTTGATCTGATCAATGATCGGGTTGTTCGGGTTGTTCGGGTTCTGGAAGTAAAATGAAAAGACGATTCATGACAGTGCCCTCCGGTTTGTCCAGGACTACCAGGCACTCAACACGATGACCGTGAAGAACCGGTACCCGCTCCCTTTAATCAACGATCTTATTAACCGGTTAAAAGGAGCTCGGTTCTTCACGAAACTCGATATCCGGTGGGGCTTCAACAATGTCTGGATCCGGGAAGGTGACGAATGGAAGGCCATGTTCCGTACGAACTGGGGGCTCTTTGAGCCACTGGTGATATACTTTGGCCTTACCAACTCCCCAGCCACATTCCAGACAATGATGAACAACATCTTCCAGGACCTGATTTTGTCCGGAGACGTCATGGTCTACCTGGACGACATCCTCATTGCGCACTCCGACCTCACCCGTCACCGTGAAATCGTTCGAGAAGTGCTTCGCCGGCTCCGGGAACACCACCTTTTCCTTTGGCCGGAGAAGTGCAAGTTCGAGAAGTCCACGATCGAGTACCTCGGCGTTCATCATCTCACATAACCACGTCAAGATGGACCCCGTCAAGGTCACCAGTGTCGCCGCCTGGCCCGAGCCCGAGAACAAGAAGGATGTGCAGCAGTTCCTTGGCTTCACGAACTTCTACTGGAGGTTTATCCGGGCGTTCTCAGACATCGCCCGGCTGCTTTTCAACCTGACGAAGAAGGGTGTGGCATGGACCTGGACTGCTGCCTCAGCCGCCGTGTTCCAAGCCCTCAAGGACACGGTGACCGTGGAGCCCGTCTTGGTCCTCCCAGACGAATCTCGGCCGTACCGGTTAGAAGAGGACAGTTCGGATCGGGCAACCGCAACAGGATGCAGATGGAAAGTGGCGCCCCCATCGCCTTCTACTCCAAGAGCTTGAACGACGTCCAACAGAACTACGTGATCCACAACAAGGAGATGCTTGCAATTGTCCGAGCCCTAGAGGAGTGACGGCACTTCCTCGAAGGCGCGCAGCACCCGGTCGAGATCTGGACGGACCACAAGAACTTGGAGAGTACTTCCAGAAGTCACAGAATCTGAACCAGCGGCAGGCCAGGTGGTCCCTGTACCTGTCCCGGTTCGACTTCGCCCTGTTCCACCAGCCGGGTCGCCTCATGGGCCGCCCGGATGCGCTCTCCCACCGCCCGGACCACGGCGCTGGATCTGAGAACTCGGATGTTACACTTCTTCGACCGGAGCTTTTCCGGATCTGGGTGATGGAGGGGATTGCGGTTGACGGACACAAGATCCCCCTCTTGCGCGATGTTCGGAAGGTGTTTGCGACCGAGCCGGAACTCGAGGACCCTGTTGCGCTTGTCACCCGGGAGCTCCTCAAGAACCGGAAGGCCCCTTCTCCCCGCTCGGCCGAATGGCAGATCTCGGACGGATTGCTCCTGTTTCGCGGTAAGATTGTCGTGCCACGGAATAAAGACCTTCGCCGGCGGATTATGGAGCAGCACCACGACACGCGGGTTGCTGGACACGCTGACCGCTTCAAAACGTTGGAGTTAATCTCCCGGAACTACTGGTGGCCCCAGTTGTCCCGACACATTGGTCAATACGTCAGAACCTGCGACACATGTAACCGGACGAAGGCACTTTGGCGACTTCCCCACGGTGAGCTCCATCCGACCGAGATTCTGGCCGAGCACTGGGACACCGTCTCGGTGGACTTCATAGTTGAGCTTCTGGAGGCGCACGGATTTGATGCGGTAATGGTCGTTGTTGACATCCTCGGTAAGTGGGCCCACTTCAACGAGTGCCACACCAGCCTCGGAGCCATTGGAGCCACCTGGTTGTATTACCGGAATGTGTGGAGGCACCACAGAACCCCCTGGAAGTACATTTCCGACCGTGGTCCGCAGTTCATCGTCGAGTTCACCCGAAAGCTGTGGCGCCTCATTGGTATCGAGCCCGCTACCTCCACCGCTTACCATCTGCAGACCGAGCGCGTCAACCAGGAGCTCGAACAGTTCATCCGTATCTTCACGAGCTACAAACAGGACGACTGGGACGAGCTCCTACCAGCAGCCGAATTCGTCTACAACAACCACGTCCACTCTTCGACGCAGCAGGTGCCATTCATGACAGACACCGGCCGGCTCCCTCGGATGGGGTTCGAGCCCAACGGCATGCGTTCGGCCGATGAATCGGTCAATCAGTTTCGTGACCGGATCGCCGCCGGAGTGTCCAAAGCCAAGGCTGCGCTCGTCAAAGCCAGAGACGAGTTCAAGCTGTACTACGATCGCTGACGTGTACCCGCACCGGAGATCAAGGTAGGCGACTGAGTCTGGGTGGACGCGTCTGACATCAAAACGACGTGCCCGTCACCCAAGTTCTCGGACAAGCGGCTCAGACCCTTCAAGGTCGTACAGGTTGTGGGAAAAGGTGCATACAAGCTCAAGCTCCCCCCGCACTACTCCCAGCTCCACCCGGTCTTCCCAGTGGTGAAACTCGAGCTCACAAGCAGATCCATTCCCCGGACGCCCCCGGAATGACGACCCCCCCCCCCTATTCTCTGGGCAGACGGAGACGAGAGGTGGGAGGTCGGTGAGATCCTCGAGGCTCAGGTCTGGTACGGCAGCCTCTGGTACATGGTGCACTGGAAGGGTTATGGTCCAGAGCACGATAAGTGGGTAAAGCACTCTGATGTCTTTGCCAAGGATGCCATTGACACCTACTATCGCCGCTACCCAAACGCTCCCCGCCGGATAGCCTTGGCTGCCTTTGACTCGCTGTCCTTCCGCAAGCGTGATAGGACCATCCGCTCCATACGTCGGGACGCCATATTCCAAGGGGGGGGTGATGTCAGGGGAACCCCTGCCTCAGTCGCTTCAGACAGTTTTCCATCCGGACCCGATGTCATAAATCGTCTTTTCATTTTACTTCCAGAACCCGAACAACCCGAACAACCTGATCATTGATCAGATCAACTATCTGATCAATCGAACTTGGATACCGTTTTAGGATCCCAAACGGTTATGATTGGTTTCCCGACCTTCGGGTTCTCGATCACCCCTCTACGTTCATATACCCCTTCATTTACTTCGCATTAATCTTGTCCGTTGTCATTGGACACTGTACCTTAATTTACAAACCCCTAGAGACTTTAGTATATAAACTGTAGTTATTCTCCTGTACTTTACACTATTCTAGTCTAAACTCCAGGCTTATTCGTTTGGAACTCTTCGTGCTTCAGTCGCCCTCGTCACCTCAGAACCCGGAATCTGCTCTGTGCTGACAAAAGAATAGTGTCTCTACACGGCGTACCCGACTGGACGTAACACGATGAGCAACGACTATGTGCTCCCCTCGATGGAGAGCTTTGGCGCCCCTAACCGGCGAAGAGAGGGACAGCATCCTGCTGCAGGCCCTACAACACGTGGGAGGGCAATTCGGAGTGATGCAGGAGGAACTGGGAACTTGCGTGGAGAGAATAGTCTGCTCCGCGAGGACAACACCCATTGCAACAACTCTTGCGCGATGCCCTCGTAGCCTTGGGAAGAGCCTCTACGGGAGGGCCCAGGGAGACTAAACAGGTGAAGACAGCCTGTGTTGCCGCCCCTACCCCATTTAAAGGAGACTCCGAATTGGTGGACTCCTATCTGGCGGAGTGCTGGTTGCACTTCCTGGACAACCCGACGTACGAGAGAGACAGCGCGAAGATCGCCTTCATCCTGTCCTACATGAAGGAAGGATTGGCAGCGGCATGGGCCAACAACGTTGTGCAGGCCATGCGCAACCCGAGAGGACCCCGATACCCCGCTGTATCGGAGTTACGAGGTCTTCGAGAAGAACCTCATTGATGCCTTTAAAGGAGGGGCACAGGTGGAAATTGCACAGGCTAAAATCGAGGAGCTGCGCCAGGGTGCGGGAACGGCCACGGAGTATGGTTGCAGACCAAACTTTGTGACAAGTTTTTGTCCCAATTTGGAAATCACTACTGACACCCCAGTTTTTATTGAGATACAATGTTATTGTGTGAATAGCACTATAAGAAGGTCCTCTATGGATCCCTCGGAGCAAAACTATGAAAAGTGGAAAAAAATGTTTTTCATCAGGAAGATTTTGCGTTTTCAGTCCGGGCCAGTAGTAGCCGGTGGCTGTACCTCGCATCAATTTCCTTTTTCGGTTCATAGATATGCCCATGGCGACCTCGATGGCTGTCAAGGAGCATGGAGAGCCATTCAATGCACTTTTTACATGGAAATGCCATGCCAAGAGGATTTCCAATGCGCTAGAGGCTCCAAGAGGTACACTATTTTTTGGTCAGCCAGCCAAATTTTGCGTTTTATTTTCCCACAGTACAACAAGGCTCAAAACGAAAATTTGTTGATAAAACAAGGTTCTGAGGTTCCGAATCTTCAATCCCAAGTGGAAACAATCAAAACTGCGGCTTGTCAGGAAGTTCTGTCTGCAACCATACTTCACGCTCCTGGACACATACAACAACACGCGGGTTATGACGAAACCACACTTATCCGGCTCCTCAAGCAAGGAATCCTGAAGCCGGTTCTGCAGTCCGTCTATGGACAAACCGCGCTGCCGATTACCTATGCCGACTGGAAGGTGGCGGTCATCAAGCACAACGGGTTGCGTCGCGCCTTCCACGTTATGGATGGCGCTCTCCGCGATCGTCCCGTCACGGTGCCCAAGGTGCAACAGAACCAGAACCTGGGGAACTTCTTCCACAGGAATGAGCAACATGCTCCTGCGAACCCCCCGGTTGCCGTCGTCCCGCCCCCGGTGGTCACTGGTGGGGCCCCTAACACAGGGCCCACGCCTATGGACATAGACTGAGCAGTCAGCAAGAAGCCGGTTCCCTGACTACCAGTGCGGGGAGATCGGGCACATGGCCCGTAACTGCACTACCCGAGGACCCACCAACCCCCAGTTCTGGGCGTTGATTACGGAAATGATGGAGGAACGCCTCGGGAAGGAGGATTTTGTCGACGAATCCGAGTGAAGACTGTGCCCTCGGATTCTCTTATACCCCCCCACCCGTAACACTTCGAACAATTCATTCTCTGTTTTGACTATCGAAGAACCCGGTGTGGGGGAAGACACAGTGGAGATGGAAGGAGAGGGAGCGAGGACTCCCTCTGAGTTTGAGAAGAGTGAGGGAGCCGTTTCTCCCTCTGACTCTAAGCGAAGGGGCAAGAACCCCGGAAGCCCGAGCAGGAGAAAGCGGAATGGCGCAGGACTCCCCCTCAGAAGCGCGCGTCGGGTTGCAACCCGAGCGCGGGCCCAAGAATGGAAGGCACAGGAGATCATCACCAAGTGGACTCACCAGCCAGAATACAGGAGGTGGACGACGAGATGGTGGAAGAAATCCGGACGGCTTACTTCCCTGACGCTCTGGGCATACTGGACAACTTGAAAGAGCCACCACAGTATATCTGGGCCACTGGGAACTCCATGATGGTTCCAATGACCCTTGAAGGGCTGAACAACCTTAAAGGTTATACAGTGGTCGGGTTACTGGACAGTGGGGCTACCAACAGATTCATGAGCCAGCGGTTCGTCGACGAGCACGGAATTGAAGTGGAACCCCTAGCTGTAGCGGTTCCGGTTTACAACGCGGACGGTTCCCTCAACAAAGGAGGACGCATCACCCACGTTGCGCACATGCGTCTCCGAATGCAGGACCATGCCGAAATATTCTCGTTTGTGGTAACGGATACTGGGAAGAGCGATGTCATCATCGGGTTCAACTGGTTGAAACAACACAACCCGGAGATCGACTGGCAGAAACAAACCATTCGTTTCTCCAGGTGTCCTGCCCGCTTGCAAATGAGCCCGCTTATGGGAAGAGTGGGAGGAGGAGGACAACACCGACGTAGGAGAGGGAGACCGCATCTTCGTCACGAAGATGTATCCCGAGGACGTTCTGGACACACGGGATGCCGAACACCTCCGCGCTATGGGTAGCGTGGCTACTAAGCTGGCAGCCGCTGCTCACGAGGCCAAGGGGGCTAAGACGCTGGAAGAGAGCGTCCCCGCTCACTATCTGGAGGAATTTCGAGGGGTCTTCGAGAAAAAGGACTTTGATAAACTACCGGAACGGCGAAAGTGGGACTACGCGATAGAGTTGAAACCCGGCGCAGAACCCATGAAGGGGCGGAGTATTCCCTTATCTGTCCTGGAACAGGCGGAATTGGACGCGTTCATTAAAGAACATGTGGAAACCGGACGTATTCGCCCCTCGAAATCGCCATGGGCCTCTCCTTTCTTCTTTGTAAAGAAGAAGGATGGGAAACTACAGCCTGTTCAGGACTATCGGAAGTTGAACTCCCTTACCATCAAGAACCGGTACCCTCTTCCGTTGATCTCGGAGATCATGCACATGCTCCGTAAGGCAACCTGGTTCACTAAATTGGATGTTCGATGGGGATACAACAATATCCGTATCAAGGAAGGAGATGAAGAGAAAGCCGCGTTCATCACAAACCGAGGGTTGTGGGAACCGTTGGTTATGTTCTTTGGCCTTACGAACTCGCCGGCCACCTCCCAATCCATGATGAACGACATCTTTGCGGATCTTATTGCAGAAGGACGGGTTTTTGTTTATCTGGACGATATTCTCATCTATTCAGAACATCTGGAAGAACACCGCTCCACAGTCAAGGAGGTCTTGCGGATTCTTCAGGAAAACGAGTTGTTCCTGAAACCCGAGAAATGCGAGTTCGAACAGAGAGAGGTCGAATATCTGGGAGTTATCGTCGGCGATGGGAAAATTCGGATGGATCCCATAAAAGTCGAGGATGTTCGACAATGGGCAACCCCGAGGAATGTCAAAGACGTACAAAGCTTCCTCGGGTTCCTCAACTTCTACCGACGCTTCATCAAAGGATTCGGGGATTACGCGAAGCCGTTAACTCGTCTTACCCGGAAGGATTACAAGTGGAGGTGGGGAGAACTGGAAAAGAATGTGTTCGACCAATTAATATTGGCCATAACTTCGGAACCCGTACTGCATTTTCCAACGGACGTTGGGGAATGGCGGGTGGAGGCGGATTCCTCGGACTACACCACAGGGGCCTGCTTGACGCAGTGCCAGGACGGGGTGTGGGTTCCGATTGTGTTATGTCCAAGGGACTAAACGATACCGAGCGGAACTACGACATCCACGACAAGGAAATGTTGGTGATCATGCGGGCCCTCTACGAATGGCGACACTATCTTCAGGGCAGTCAGCTGAAATTCGAGATCTGGACCGATCACAAGAATCTGAGTACTTCACCACGACGAAGAAACTCAATAGACAACAGGCTCGGTGGTCTTTGGAACTCAGCGAATACGACTTCACGCTCATTCACAAACCCGGGAAACAACACACGAAAACCGACGTGCTTTCGAGGCGAAGCGGTCATGGGAAGGGGGCGCAGGATAATTCGAATCTTGTGCTGCTGCCGGAACAGTACTTCCGGAGGATGGACGGGGAGGAATTTTTGAAAGCCATGCCGGCGGTCTTGGACAACACAGCGGGTGATCAATTCATGGAGGACATCAAGGCTGGGAAAGCTGATTGGGAAGATGTGGTGAAGAAAGCGCTAGAAGAAAAGGCCAAGGGCTGGGAAGAACACGAGGACGGGTTCGTAACCCGGTATCGAACCATATATGTCCCCCCAACTGGAGATCTACGACACCGGATTCTACGAGCACACCACGACGACTACATTTCCGGACATCTGGGACAATTCCGAACAGCGGAATTAGTAACCCGGAACTACTACTGGCCCTCTCTGCTATCGGACGCTAAATGATATGTCTCGGCTTGTCCCGTGTGTCAGAGGACAAAGCTCTTTCCCTCTAAGCTCCGAGGACCACTACATCCTAACGCGGTTCCGGAAAGAGTGTGGCAGAATGTTTCGGTGGACCTAATCACCAAACTACCCGTCAGTAATGGGTACGACTCTATTGCGGTGATCGTGGATCGACTAGGGAAAGGAATCCGGGTGGTGCCTTGCACCGAGCACCTGGGAGGAGAAGGGATGGCGCGCATTTACCGCGACCATGTGTGGAAAGACTTCGGGTTGCCCGAGGTGGTGATTAGCGACCGAGGGACGCAGTTCGTGGGACACTTCATGCGGGATCTGTTGAAGCTCCTGGGCATAAAGTCGAACGCCTCGACAGCCTATCACCCGCAAACCAATGGACAGACCTAACAAGTCAACCAGAACATTGAGCAATACCTTCAGGTTTTCACCAACTTCTTGCAGGACGACTGGGTGGACTGGTTGACTCTGGCGGAATTCAACCACAACGACCAGGTTAGCAAGACTACGGGTTTCAGCCCCTTCTTCGTGACGATGGGGTTCCACCCGCGGAAGGGGACGGAACCACGTCTTGAAGTACCGACCGAGGATGCGACGAAATTTGCAACCCGAATGTTGAAGGTCCGGGAGGAAGCGGGGGCCGCCATGCGCGCAGCGCAGGAAATGATGAAAAGGTTCTACAATGCCAAACAACAGGCAGACCCTGACTACAAACCCGGCGATAAGGTGTACCTCTCTGGAGCAAATTTGGTCACACATCGCCCGACGAAGAAATTCGAAGCTCGGCGCTATGGGCCCTTCACGGTCGTCCGTAAAGTGGGAGCCATCTCCTATGAGCTTAAACTTCCCGATTCCTGGAAGGTTCATCCAGTCTTCAACACCGTATTCCTTCAACCCTGGGTTCCACCGGTGGCGGCTCATCAGCATCATGACGATCCCCCTCCGCCTGACGTGGTGGACGGGGTTGATCTCTATGAGATTGCCGAGGTACTGAAGATACGCCTCAACAAAAAGCGGAAACACTTGCAATACCTCATTTGATGGGAGGGTTATGGACCCGAGGATAATACCTGGGAGCCCTTGGAACACTTGGGGGATTCTACCGAATGTCTTGAGGACTTCTACGAGAAGTACCCGGCGGCTCTAAGGGAGACCGCACACGGACGGAAGTGGGTCATCACAGGCCAGGACCTGTGGAACAAGAAGCAGCGCCGATCGTGAAACCCGAGGCGGGTTTCACCTAGAGGGGGGGTAATGTCATGAATCGTCTTTTCATTTTACTTCCAGAACCCGAACAACCCGAACAACCTGATCATTGATCAGATCAACTATCTGATCAATCAAACTTGGATACCGTTTTAGGATCCCTAACGGTTATGATCGGTTTCCCGACCTTCGGGTTCCCGATCACCCCTCTACGTTCATATACCCCTTCATTTACTTCGCATTAATCTTGTCCGTTGTCATTGGACACTGTACCTTAATTTACAAACCCCTAGAGACTTTAGTATATAAACTGTAGTTATTCTCCTGTACTTTACACTATTCTAGTCTAAACTCCAGGCTTATTCGTTTGGAACTCTTCGTGCTTCAGTCGCCCTCGTCACCTCAGAACCCAGAATCTGCTCTGTGCTGACACCCAATCCGGATGCTCTGGCCGCTTCAGGCGCTTCGGACACTTTTCCATCCGGACCGGCTCCGGATACTTCGGATGGTTTTTTCGCCCGGCGCTCCGGATACTTCTGCGCCCTTCCATCTGTCCGCCAAACCACCCGGGACATCTGTCCGCTCTCGTTGGCACGTGCTGTGCGATCAGGCCCACGATCACTGTAGATACCTCCAGACACGTGCTACTGGGTAGTTACCAATTAGTATATAAGGTTTCACCTAGCATGGGAATGCTCATCCTTTCTTCTCTTCGGATTCCCCCGCTAGGTGCGTAGTATTTCCACTCCTGTATTCTAGTACCTATATTTATACTTCAGAGGCCCCTGCTAGTTTCCGCGCCCTGCGCCGAGCTTAAGGTTGCCCTTACATGTGCAGTCTTTTCTACTTATTTCTCTCCATCAGAAAGATCCTGCTATATCAGGACCCAAGTCGGCAACGGAGAGGAGAGCAAGAGAGACTGATGTTGGAACCCCAGCAAAGAAGGAAAAAAGATGTGTCTCTCATAGGTCCTCACCTACCATCATCCCCCACCGTCCCAGACAAACCTAGCACTCAGACAAACAACTATTTCTCGTGCAAAACTGAACTGTTTTCTGAGATTTTGGCTGAATATAAGCGGTAGTAGGATGTCTCTTGCAGATATAGGGTAAAAAGCTCTTACAACCTCACCTCTTTCGGATATATATCACCACAGAAAGTTGACAACTTGAGCCATTTTGGCCAATTTAGCCTATTTTAAGACATAGGGTCCTCTCCCTTGGTTCATGTTATTTCCTGAATGCATCCCAAAGATACCTTTACATTGTAAGAGTGCCCATATAGAATTTCAGAGGCATAGCTGTCCGAAAGATCAATGCATGCCCGCCAATTTGATTTTTCCACTGCCAACAATGATGGCAAGAAAGTTCATGCTCCTTGTTGACCATCCAAGGCATGCCTCACCTTCTGCTTCATGGATATTATACTCTTGATTCAGAAGCTCAACCCTACAAGATTTGGAGGTACTTTGACGCAAGAGGGTCAGATACGAGGCTGGCAATCTAAATTTTATGTGTTACCTAGGGTCGGAAAAATGAGGGGGGACAATGCACAAGGGGAGGGATGCAAAGGGACACAGTCCTTGATGTTGTATCTGTTGCCATTGCCGGAATTGGGTGGAAATCTGCTTACTGTAGACTTGATAGCCTAGGCTTTCATCAAGACTTAGCCAGCATAGGCCCAAAGCCCAAGAGTCGAGAATCCTTCAGAGCAAGTTTCCAAGAGCCCAACACTGTACATTATACTATGGATGTTGATGTTAAACTTTAAACTGGAGCCTGCAGCTGTGGCTGTATACACCTCGGCGAAATCTGATTTCATCAAGCACTCTGCCAAATTGTAGTCTCTGTAACAGATACCCTATATTGATGACAAACAAATAGGTATCAATATAGGGTCTATTAGTAAATACAACCATCTTGTTCGCCAACCAATCAATATTTTGCAGCCTTGCTCTCAGACACCTTCTGAGGCAATAATTCTGCAAATATTTGAGCATATAGAAAATGCCCCAATGAGACAGTCCTTCCCTCACAGCTAAGCAATTGGTGCGGCTATCTAGACGAAATCGGACAAGTTTGTGAACCATAGATTAGCTAATCATTTTTTAGGTTGATCATACTGTACTATTGCCTACCGGGCAACCGGCCAGACGAGCCAACCGGCCACTTGCTCGATACAAGAGCCCCCAACATTAATTCTTGGAAACTTCGGTTGGTGGGATGGTACTGGTCCTAAGACAATGTGTTGTGTTGAATTTGGATGAAATTCGGCTCGGCGATCAGAAGCTACGTCAGGTTTCCGATCAAGATGATGGGGGGATCAATGCCGTTTCTTATCTCCGAACCGCTTCCACGCTCATGTCTCCCCGGTTTCTCCACGAAATCTTCACCAATTTACAAGTTTCGGGGTTCGTTTTCTTCGCTTTTGTCAGGCCAATGACCTTGTATTATTTTCTTTCCCAAAACCCATCGATCTGACCCCCTGGAGGCCGCAAGAAGGACCTCACCATGATTTGGAGCGGCTCGATCCCGCCCCCTCAATAGCGAACGACTCGCGGATCTAGAATTTGGACAGTGTGCTCAAGATACACCATTCTGTATACCCCCCAGACTTGTGGATTTTTAGGTGATTTCTTATCTTGGTCACGGCAAGCTACTACTTAGAATCAACAAATTCACTTGCAGAGGGAGATGCATTTTGCTGGAAGGTCTTTGGGCATCTGGCGCCGGATTTGACACCTGGGTATGTTAAAATGGCTCCTATATATACGCTAACAGTTGAGTTTGCGACATATCTGCGGTCTGCGCCTCAGAGGCCAGCCTATTTCTTCGACACCCCAATTCCTGCCATTTCCCCGGCTGGAAAGTTCAATACGTATACCACGAATACACCTCGGACATACATTATACCACTTTTTAATAATGCATATACAGTGTATTAACTACCTGGGATGTGCTAGGGTGAGTGGTCGGTGCACAAAGTGGTGATTTGGTTGGGTGGCCGGTTAGCCCGTTTATCCCCGTTTCGGGGCTATCACCGAAATATATTCGGCAAACGCGAAATCAGCGCGAATAAATTCGGGCAAAGGTTCCAACTCACTCTTTAAATGTGTATCTTCAATTCCAGGCACATTTCCCGGCACCCACTCGGCGGTATCTCTGCACTGGGGGAAGAAATTGCTTAGGTGGCCGGTTAGCCGGTGGGAAATAGTAGTAATCCAACCAACTGTTCAGGTGACGCGTGATGCCAGCCTCTGAACTGAACACTTTTGGTGTTGGTGATGGTGACAGCAGGGATTTCTGTCCAAAATAGGCAAAAAAGTGTCAAATTTTTCAGTCCGGCTATCGCCAGACTACCATATATAGTAATTCTTTCGTGATTGCCAACAAATGAACACCTTACCCAGTGAACACTGTAGGTGATGGGTGACACCCAGTGAACAGTTGGTCGGATTACTACAGTAGATTGAAGCATTGGCTCTGGAAAACACTTGATTCTCACAGGAAGATGTCACCAAAGTCATTCCATGAGCCTGCACAAATATTCTTAGCCATAGTCGTGTTGTATTCCTTGTACGAAGTTGGTACGAAGGCAAAGAACGCCTGTGGGCACAGCCACCATATTGCGTAATCAGTCGGTCGCCCAACAATCGGACCGTGATTCCTATCAGACTAGCCAAATTGATTGTTTTGGTAAGGCCAAAAATGTCCCTGATATCCTCTGTTCCAGCCACAGTGTAACTGCTACTGGGACTGGGGGTTTTGGTTGCAATTTGTGCCAACTGAAACTGGAAGTATCAGTCCCTCTTCTGATACCTTCCATATCAGAGCGACTGATACGGGCTGTTGATGCTGCCGGAATATCCGGGCTGGTGCGGGCCGCCCCGGACCGCCGACCGATACCCTCTCTGATACCTTTGGTATCAGCCACGGAAATACCGACTTTGATACTTGTCATCTCAGTAAGCTAAAAATTAACCCTGAAATGTCTGATTTACGCAGTGCTTATTCTATTGCTGAAATTTAAGATCTCAGGAACATTTCCAGCAACTCTGAAACAACAAAACTTGAATTTCCGGAGTGAAGAGCAAGGGTCGAAAATCATTGAATACAAGTGGTAATACATTTAGTTATGGGTGTTGCTCAAGAAAAGTGTGGAATCTACTACCTCCCACCCCGAGTGTCGTTGTTCGCTCATGCAACATTGGTACCAGTGAGACCCGCTACAATGCCGTCCATACCCTGCGTCTCGCCATTCTTCAGGATGAAGAGGACGGCGACGTCGTTCAGACTCGGTTTGTATGTTCCTCTTTTGCCTTTGGTCTCGCCGTCGTCCTCGTCCTCTGGGACCTGTGCCAAAGGCGGTTGCGAGTTGTTGCTCAGAAGGTTTGCCGAGTAAACCCTGAGGGCCTGTGGTAGACACATAGACGGTAGCTCCAGTCATGCAACCAAAAGGAACGACCTCGTTATTTTTCACTGTCCTTGTGGCCGCCACCCCTTATACCCCGAGCCTTCTTGGCGCCTTAAGCCGTGAATGATTATGATGGTCGTAGCCGCTACAGGTGAGTTCGCTCTGAACGTTTTATGGGAGGCACTTGTGTTGAATTCCCTCGCAATACAGTCGGCCCTCTTTATCTCGGCGATAGTTTCGGCTGTTGCAAGCCAGGCTTTTGAATCACGATCGAAAAAATGTTGTGGTTGGATCACTCGGTGGTTTGAGGTTACAAAGTACATACACATCCGAGTGTGTGAAATCAGATTTGGTCTTTGGACACAGCGTCAAGCTCGTACCCATTATCCGAGTCGTCCTTCGCGGGCATGTCCACTTGTGTCTCCATTCGAATTGTTGTCGGCGGGAGAACAAGGGACGTCGTTCGATTAATCTGGCCCCACCCGAGAGCGACTCTAACGTTGATGAGCATGAACGAGATGCCTGAGACGGTCCCCAAAGTGACTTGCACGAAACTCTGAAGCGGCGACTTTATTGTGTAGGTTACCATCTCGAACACGATCCAGGTGCTGCGCCGCCGAAAGAATATGTTAGTTACTACAAGATCACTCGTGGAGAAAAGCTTGCTTGCCTTAGAAAAGCAGAACTCTCGACCAAGATTGCCATGACGCTCTGGTGTTTCGATGAATAAAATGCGAAAGCAAGCTAGCGGCGATACGCTACCTTGAGGTCTTCCCCTCCGTTAACACGTGTGAGACCGACGCTGGATGCTAAGGTGTTGATTTCGTGGATACGGTACGCAATCAGACCTGTGAAATGATAAGAAAGCCGTGCCCTGAGGAAATCGTCAAACACTCACCAGTGCTGTATATGTTCGTTCTGCACACGCGGGTAAGTTCAACAACCGAAGTTGACGGCGAGAAAATCACGAACAGAAGGTTGAAAACGCTGTCTGTCACTATCCAGCGAGCGGTCCCATTTGAAAACAGGCTTTCTCCGACAGTCATAATGGTCAGTTGGCGCGTGACACCTATTCCACTGGCTGGGATGAACAGTCAAAAGAGATTTAGACATATTGGCGAAGAATACCTGTCATTCAAGTAGAGTGAGAAGAGGGAAGATCACAACTGGCGTAGACTTGTTCCACACAATCCAAAGACGATATATCTAGGAATAATGAGTATGATGTTCCGTGGGACGTATCTGGTCCTACAATCATGGCATCGCAGGTAACTAGAGAGGCAAGAAAGAAACCAACTCCAGTGACCGCGCGCGGACGGATTGGAGCTATAAAATACACTTGAGGGTTGTCGGATTCTAAAAGACCGTGAGCAGTGTCAATCATGTCTAGGATCCAATGCTGGGTTCGAATGCCATTCAGCGCCGAGAGCAGATAATATCTCGACTCATACCGCAGTGACGGTGAGAAACAACGTGAAGCCCGCCATAATCATTGGATTTCGCAGAACAGAGCGCATTATTACTCTGCGGCAGGCGCTTGGATGATTACACATTATGCGTTGGATGTGAAGGGCAGTCGACAAAATTGCCAGGATGAAAAAGAGACCATAGAAGAAGCTCCCGATGACTGTCGCAAAGAACGACGCAGAAGTCGTGGTGAGCGCCAGGGTCATCACTGGTCGACGTAGGGAGAACAGGTGGCAAAATCTGCGGCGGTGCGGGTTTTATCCACTTTTCTTTGACCCACCCACGGATGAATAAGATTGTACGTCCATGAGTCGGCGGAGACATGTCATGTCGGACTAATCTGTCGCTCAGAACAACAGTGCTGGCGCCGTCGGCAGGCCACCCAAAGTTCCAGGCATTGTAGCTTCTTCTACTTTCTCACCATCGGAAAGATCCTACCGTACCAGGACCCAAGTCAGTGGAGAGAGCGAGAGATACTGATGTTGGAACCCCCAGCGAAGAAGGAAAAAAGATGCGTCTCTCGTAGATCCTCACCTATTGGCGCAGTGCGGACAACTTGATCATCAAGCCTTCATGCATGTTTTGTTTCATGTGACTGCTCAGCCAGACCCAGAAATTTGAGCGGCTTCTCTTGAATTGGACGCTCACTACAAGTCCTTGACGTTGCATCTGTTGCCAAGTACTGCCGGAATTGGGTCTCAGCGGTTGGAAATCTGCTTACTGTAGACTTGATACATCAGGAAAACCGAATGTAACTATGGGCGCTATGCAGCGCTTGATAGCGCTTGACGGCATTTGACAGCACTGCAGTACTGCATAGTGGCATAGTTACATCCGGTTTGCCTGATCTAGCCTAGCCATGCATAGCGCTTGATAGCGCTTGACGGCATTTGACAGCACTGCAGTACTGCATAGTGGCATAGTTACATCCGGTTTTCCTGATCTAGCCTAGCTTTCAACAAGAGTTAGCCAGCATAGGCCCCAGAGAGCCCAAGAGTCGAGAGAATCCTTCAGAGCAAGTTGCCAAGAGCCCGACGCTGTAGACTACAGTGGGTGTTGATGACAGATGTTCACTGACTTCAAACTGGAGCCTGCAGCTGTGGCTGTATACAAAGAATATCCGTAGCACACAAGTGATGCATGTGTGGTACGGGCCCCGGCTGTTTCTTAACGGGACCGCGCCGGTATACAACTTCCCTTCCTTCCTTCCTTCCTCGGCGAAATCCGATTTCATCAAGAGCAAGGCTCGAAAATCATTGAATGCGAGTGGTAATACATTTAGTTATTGGTGTTGCTCAAGAAAAGCGTGCGATCTACTACCTCCCGCCCCGAGTGTCGGTGTTCCCTCGCGCAACGTTGGTACTAGTGGGACCCGTTGCAATGCCGTCCATACCCTGCGCTTCGCCATTCTTCAGGATGAAGAGGACGGCGACGTCGTTCAGACTCGGTTTGTGCGATCCTTTTTTGCCTTTGGTCTCGCCGTCGTCCTCGTCCTCTGGGACCTGTGTGCCGAAGGCGGTTGCGAGTTGTTGCTCAGAAGGTTTGCCGAGTAAACCCTGAGGGCCTGTGGTAGACACATAGACGGTAGCTGCAGAAAGATGAGGATGAGTTAACCAGTGAGAGGGATGGGCGTACGGGCGGCAAAGGTTGGGAGCTTATTCGGGCTAGGGAAGGTTAGATTTGTGGCCACTGCGTCGAAAAGGAATCAATTCACTCGTCATTGAAGCCTAGAAACAGGCAATCGCAAAGTCAATTTCAAGATCGCGGGCGATCGGGGACAGATCTCACCTTTCTCGGCCCCTGCTTTTTTCCAAGCGTCGTACTGCGAGCGGAAAGATATGTCAGCGGGGAATCGGAACAATATGAAAGGTAAAACGCACCTCGGCCGGCTGGTCGACAAGGACGATGTAATCTTCTTTGGTGCCCGCCTTAGACCTGTAGGTGTAGATGACTTTGGCGGACATTGTAGTGGTAGTGAATGGAAAGTGTGGTTTATCCAAGTGAAGTGAAGAGGTGGCGGTTAAGTATAGTGTCGATTGTATGCGCTGCGCTTAAGAACCTGCAAAGGTGGCGGTGCCGGCCCCATGACATCACTCTCCGGTGACGTCACGCGAAGCGCTCACGCGTCAACCGCGCGTCTCACTCCAAACGCGAAACGCCGACGAAAATCCATTCATGAGGTACATTTGCTAGCGGTGGAAAGGCCATATGTATATGTCTCGATGAAAAATCCAAAGTGGAATTCCCGCTACCGTAAGGTAAGGTCTTAGAGAGCCCGATCTAAAATTTCTTGCAGTAAATCACAGTTTTGTCGTTTGTTGTCACGTCAGCATGATCTGTCGGACCTGCGGCGGACCGAGTGAAACGCGTTTGATGCACAAGACAGTGGCAGCGGTACGCGATCGCGCCATATACTGTGTTTTCCTCGCAGATACATGTACAAAAATCGGCCGCATCAGTACTGGAACTAGCCCAGTTGGGTGGGGGCTCTGCAGCTTAACGGGTTCGACCATATTTTGAAATCTTTGTTTCCTCTTGGCATGCCCGGAGAAGCATTTGAGATCTCTACTAAACCTCAGTTCTGAAAACAAGTACTTAAATATTTTAATTGAGCTGCGTTCCGCGGAAGCAAACTTAAGCGACTTGACAAAGATAGATCGGTCGAGTCTTTCAAGTCGCGTACCGTGAGCTGGGCTATCGGGCCAGAATTCGGCAAAATATGCCAAATGACTCGACAACACATCATGCAAGTACACCGGAGATTGGCCCGAATAAATAGCGACCAATATTTGGCCAATACATGCTGTATTGGGCCAGTATTGGCCAAATAGTGGTCAAATAGTGGTCAGCCGTTATTCTTCCAATAGACGTTGTATTGGCCGAATATTGGCAGGATATTGGCACGGATATTGGCCAGATATTGGCCGGCCGTTTTTTGCGTAGGGCTGCCGCCCATTTTGGGTATTCATATATTGGCTTGCTCACACCGTACGCGTACAAATTCGACACAAGCAAGATCCATTCACTGTTATCTACAACATGTGATATCAAACATATACCTCAAGACCTAGTGTCGCTGTAGAGGGCGGCCTGCCGCCTGAAGCTCGGCTGCGTGTAAATGAGACGATCAGATAGGACCACCGGGAAGAATAAACACATACCCGGGCAAGTCATGCCGCTAGCGCCAGTCGACGCGCGAGCCCGCGTGTCGAGGGGGATGTGTGGTCTGGGCTAGAGCGCCGTAATCAGCTTTGGAATTTCTATGGTAACGGAACACGCACCGTGCATGGTGCGTCAAGCGAGATCTGCACCGCAACATATCAGCCACAAACCGCAGGGGCACGGCAGTACAAATCCACGCACCATACTGCTAATTCTGACCACCGACGCAGTTGGTGGGGCTGCACGATGATGGGTACCTTCGCGGACTTGAGGTGCGTGGTCTTCTCCAGGTGGTGAACCATCCCATCCTGCATCAGCACTACCCAAGACACAAGACTCGCACACCTCGCAGAGCTTCGGGATGAAGATTCGAAGAAAAGGAAGGGGGAAGACGCACGTATGCCCTTGGTTTTGCCGGTGAAGCGAGAGGTCTGGGGAAGGAGAGGAACGAGGATGAGGAGCACGGAGGTGAAGGCACGCACACAGAGGATCAACAACGGGTCCAAGTTGACGGCCATGATCTAGGGCGGGCTGCTCCTGTCAGCGCACTGGAAACTAGGCTCGATGCGAGACAGCGCACCTTTGCAGCTTATTTACCGTCCAGGCGTCCCGCCCGTGCGGCGGACCACGAGACAGTGCCTCATTCTCGGGCATTGCTTCAGCGCCGCATCCGCAACCGTCTTCGTCGCCATCACCTTCCCTCTGTGGCAGCCCTCGTCGCAGCACGCGCAGTCTTTGGCGCGGTGGCAGAGCGACTCGGTGGAGAAGCGCGTGAGGACGACGCTGTCGATCGCGCCAATGCGCGCACAAGGAAGCACTCGTGCCCTAGCCGAGGGACGCGCTGCACGGCTCGAGCGGGAGCACCTTGTCGCGGCAAGACGGCCGGCTTGTGCGTGCGCGCAATCAGGACGGTATCGGTTACAGAAAGCGAGTTGTACCCCGCCAGGACTAACCCGTATGTCCCCAACCCCCACTTGCGCTGTGAATCGTCCCGTCGTGGCCTGAAACAATTAACCGTTCTGTGCAAAAAATCAATGGCGATCCCGGAGGCAGGGATGTACACTAGCTTACCGGGCGTCCTAGATGCATTGTAGTTGTCGTTGAAGGGCGTTTGAGTAGTGTTTTCCATCCGATTTGGGATTGCGTATGGGAGGTCCTACTGAGCAGATTTCGGTCCAAAACTCGGGGTGCAGAAGCAGAGATACAACATGAATAGATGCGTCGAGTTTCTAAGCAATCGGATGAAAGACGGGCTCGGAAGAGCGACCACGTCGCGGCGGGATGAGGGTAGGAGAAGACCTGCTCGGATGACGTAACATCCGCGTTGCCCTCGACAATCTCAAAGTCAAAAGTCGTGTATTATGCGCCCAATATACGGCCAATACTGGATGTACTGGCGAAATATCGGTCGACCAATACCCGGGACCAATATTCGACCAAAATTTGGCCAATACATCACGTATTGGCCAAATAGTGGTCGCTGTTTATTTGGCCTAATCTCCGGTGGTAGTCGTTGGTCCGTGCGCCGTGCTCGCTGCAACACGTATAAAAACCCCTCCGATAGGTCCAGAACCTCACTTACCTGATGGCTTGGACCCCTTCACTACCCGGGTCCTTGGACTGCAGGCGCACTCCATAGCACGGCGACCACGTCCAAACCGAGTGCGCGCGCGGCTTGGGCGGGCTTCGGCCCGTCCACCGTTCTAATATTTTCCTGTCCTGCGATGGCCACTCGGCTGCGCAGGCCATTCTTTTTGCTTGGACGCAAGGCTGACCCTAACCTTAGTCGCGTCGGGGCATTGTGACATTCTGTCTCCCGAAGTTTTGTAGCTGTCTTCGCAGATAGAATCCCTGAGGCCGAGCTGACTGGAGACAGAACTAGTAGGTGTTTCCGCTAGGTGATATTTCGTTCACTGCGAACACGAGTGCAACTCGAGATCGAGACTTGTTGGCGCTTGATCTTGCGTGAAACACAGCGAGATGTGCCTTTCGTGTGGCTTCTTGTAGCTCGGAAGGGGAAATGATGCAACCGTACACCGGCCCCTGTCGGTCGATAAGGTGCAGAACAAACCGTCGAGAATACACCTCAAGTTTGTTTGAATAAAGCCGAAGCACCGTGAGGTTCGGTGAAGAGAGCGCTTGAAGAAATCAAGTGAGCGAATGAGCTTCGAAATGCAAGGACCAGGGGCTCCCGGAGCAGGGCAGAGACGAGAGAATTTGCCGACAGAATGGTGGGGGAAGCCAAGTTCAAGGCGGGGCCGTGACTGAGCTGAGTCATAGCTCTCGTTTCGTCCTGCTCTCACAACGAAATGGAATCGCGATTCTCTCATCAGTTCAACACGAACTACATCCCCTCCGACGAAGAAATTGAATGTATTCGAAAGGACCTTGTCTCCCGCGCTGAAGAGCTTGCCCGAATCGATGAACGCATTCGCGAGCTCTCTGCTCAACGGGACCAAATCGCAGCATATATTAGCTCCCACGCGGCTCTAATATCTCATCCTCGCCGGCTGCCTCCTGATATCGTGGGCGAGATATTCGTTGCGTGCCTTCCTACGGACAGGAACGCCGTGATGAATGCACAGGAAGCACCGCTACTCTTGGGCCGCATCTGCAGCAGATGGAGAACAATTGCGCTGTCCACGCCGAGATTATGGGCCTCCGTCCACATCTCTTTCGATTTCGTTCTTGCCAAAGAATCACGGATACTGGCCATCAACGATTGGCTCCAGCTCTCCGCAGCCTGTCCCATTTCTCTGTCTTTCCAGCTTCCTGCTAGTGATTCTTGGGGTCCACCCGACAATCCTTCACCGGGCAGAAAAGCATTGGTTAAATGCCTTACCGACTCTTCGGCTCGATGGCGCCATGCAGAGTTCATCGACGTGTTTTCCCCAAATGCTGCAGGAGAACTTGCAGACATCATACCATCGGCGTTGGAATCTTTCCGATTCAAGGGAAGTCTTTGGGTGCTCAGTCAGCTCAAAGTATTCCAGGCCTCGAGCCCCCGCGCTCTGAACCTTTGGGTTTACTCGCAGCCCTCGGAGTCTCTTGAACAGTTAGTCGCCATGCCCCTAGTGTGGAACCGGCTTACGCACCTGACGCTCGGCGAAGGTGAAGGCTCCCAGATAGAATTTTCCCTTGGCTCTCTCATTGGCCTGCTTGGATGCTGTGCGCAGCTCATTTGCTTCCGGTTCTCGCTGAACATAACTGGCGATGTGGCCGAATCCAACTCGCAATCATTACGTTTCCTCGAGACATTCACCGTGACCAGGGATAATCGCTTCTGGACACCCCACACTCTTACCCAACTCGTCGGTCATGTATCGATGCCCCAGCTGCGTCAGTTCCACGTCCCAACGCAGCCTTGCAGGGGACCTGACAGTTTTTTCCTCGTCCCGCTTGGAACGAGGTCACCTCTTCTGCAGGAACTCACCATATACTTGGAATCCTTGACGTCACAATTGCTCCCACAGGCTTTACAGTCCCTTTCATCCCTTACGACGCTCGCTGTGTACCACAGGGATATTCGCCCTAACGGCTGGGGTGACTTCGAACTTCTAGATCCCGGGTTCGAGCGCTGTCAGCCACCACAGCTTCTGGCTCTCCTCACCCCTAATAACGAAACTGTCGTTTGCCCAGTGTTGCAAGATCTCACGATCTTTACCTGGAACCCTGCCTCGGATGTTTTGCAGAAATCCATACTGCACGACTTCATCGAGGGACGAATGGAGTTTACGCCGAGCTTTCGGCGTCTTCGTATCGTGTTTCGAGTCGAGAACGTGAATCAGACCGAAACACTAGCAGATCCTGATATTCAATCTTATCTTTGGCGCGGTGTGCTTGTCTGTGAATATCCCTTGCCCTGGCCTTCGCCTTTGCCTTCGTCTTCGCCATGGGCGGGCATATTGCCAGGGAATCATAATGATGAAGTCAATTAATGTGCTCGCTGTAAGCGGCCATAGTACACGATATTCTACTGGTACTAATTTGTTCTATCTAGGTGTTGTGCATTCGGACTGCAGATGCTCGCTGATCGAACGGCACGCACGGGGTGGGCAGGACGAGAGGGGTATCTTCAGGGCCAGAGGATCAGTAGTGATCTTAGCGCTCGGTACTTGGTCCGTGTTCTGCGGTTATGCGACATGCATGTCGCGGTTTTCGCGTGTAATTTTTTGGGATTCGGATTTATGTCAATGGAGGTTATGCCGGGAATCGTTGTGGAAAGGATTTCTTATCGTATAGCCCAGTATGCCAACCACAAACCAAAGTTCTCCGATTCCGACTTGAAATGACCGAGAGCGTCGAGTCTAAAGCCATTCCCACGTGACCGCGTCACCCTTCCGCTTGGAAGCGTAAGGAGAACCAGCGGGTTGAGCCGCCAGTGATACAAGGCACGATGCGGGCGCCAAAGAACTTGCAGCGAGGTGGCTGTACAATCTTCTGCCTTGCTTTCCCCCTACCTCTATCCTCGTATTCTTGAGAACAACGTTGGGCGAGAAGAGCAAACGCCGTGAGACTTTTGTTCTAACTCCATCAGCTCGAATGTTCCGCTCTGGCGCACGGAAGCTACAGCTCGCCGGTTTCTTTTCTACTCGACCATGTCTGGTGTTCCCCCTCTGGCGTCCTCTGGCGTGTTTAGTGTCGGCGACTCTGTCCTCATTGACGCGCCGCGCGAGAAGGTATGGCAAGTACTGCTCGACTTTCCATCCTACGAGGAATGGTGGGCGTGCTTTCTTCTCCACTGATCATTTTCCCTCTCTTATTTAACTTTACACAGGAACCCATATACGTACGCTTTTCAGGGGTTTCCGTTCTTTGCACCGAAGTCTGACCACCGCCCAGGCGTACCTGTACCTTCGTCTCCGAATCTGGGTCCGCAATCGACGACCAGACGCTCGGGTGGGGAAGCTTTTCATCAGCCGCGCAAACCTCCCACCAGTAGGTTTGACCCCGCCCCGCGAAAGCGGCTCGTCGCGCATCACGACGCTCGACCACGACAATTTCCGTGTCGCTTGGGTGACGCCAGGCTTAATGGCGTGGTTCTTGTTCGTGGAACGGTGGACGATGCTCACTGTCGTAGACGGAAAAACCAAGTGGGAGACCATCGAGGTCTTTAGCGGCATCTTGGCGTACGTTGTCTACTGGCTCCATTACAAGAACTTCCTTCTCGCTTTTCGAGCGATGGCCGAAGCGCTCAAGAGCCGTTGCGAAGCCTCCTGAGTCTTTTTTACGCCCATGGCTGGCTTGGAGTTCACACAGTGTAGCTTGGGGGTCTGAAAAAAAAAAAAAAGGCGAAGTTTGCCCATCACCAGAAAATCCGGAAATGCTCATTTATTATTTTATCTCGAGGCACGAGCGTCCGTATAAAACGTCTATTGACTCGAGACTGCCTATCCTCAGTTTTTGTACTGAACCATGGCGTACCACCTTTGGCATCCTCTGTCGTCTTTAGTCACAAATTAGTGTAAATTCGACCATCATTGATGCGCCGCGCGAAAAGCTCTAGCAAATATTGCTTGACTTTCCATCCTACGAAGAATGGTGAGTGCACTATTTTTGCTTCCCATTCCCTCTTTGATTTTTATAAAGGAACCCATACACGTGTCTTGATACTTATGTCCCTCCTACCCGAAGTCTGAACTCACCTGCGCGAACCTGCCACCAGAGATGACCCCGCCTCGCCACAGCGGCTCGTCGCGTATCGCAACGCTCGACCACGATAACTTCCGCGTCGCGTGGGTGATGCCTGGCTTGATGTCGTGGTTTGTGAATGCGGAGCGATGGACGATGCTGACCGTCGAGAGTGGGAAGACTAGATGGGAGACTATCGAGGTCTTTAGCGGCATCTTGGGTCCTCCACGACAAGTATGTTCTTGCATTGCGTGCACCGTTGGTAGCGATCGCATTAGGACTTGCGTATATTGAGCATTGAGAGGAGACACGGACATATCTACGATTAGTAACATAAATTTTTCATGTGCATGTATCTTCAGTTCGGAAACTCGTAGTCTATTCAGCTACCTGACCGTACCGATACTTCAGCGCCGTAGATGACTCGCCGTGGCTCTGTTGAAGCCATAAATTGTCGCGAAACAATCATAAGCTTAAGCACTTTGGTCTACAGCAATCACATGCATAATATTCTTAATGTTCACAACGTCATACTCATAGGCATAAAGCTCGAGCTACATCCAGTGTCATCCACGAGTGACGCGCCGAGTGCTCCGGTTAGCGATCCGCCCCTCGTGAAGACCACCTAGGTGGGCGCCAAAACCGAGTTTCAGCTTCCAAAGAAACGACTCGAACTCGTCGATAGTCAATGCAGCGTCTGTCCTAATTTATGTAGGAAAGCCAATATTCTGCCTCCAATACCACGACCTTTGGAGTCCGTACGCTGGTTGGCTTGGCCGTTAGCCGTGCCAGCGGCAGATTCAGAAAAACGTCTCGTCCTAGGGGGTTCAAGGATAGCTGCAGGCACGGGCACGAGGATGGCCCCAACTGCCGATGCATTCGGTGCACTAACGCCAGCTTTCGGTGGGTCCACTGCCGCTGCATCCGACGACTCTGATATGGACGATATTGCCGCAAGAAGAACAGTCTGATAACGCGCCCAGGCTGCCATCGACTTCTGCAGTTCAGGTTCCGGGCGTACAAGCGGGGTTCGCTTGTCGGAAATAGCAGCGAGGTGGACGACATGATCATCCCAAAACGCAACTATATCCGTGAGCGATGCGGTCATGGATTCGAGGTGAATGTAGGATGTGGACAACGACTGTGGGCCACCTGGGAGCAGGGCCGTCTCTGAGAACTGGCTCAGAGGTCTATCCGCCGGGGAAGTACGTCCTTTCCAAACTGCAACTAGCTTGTTATAGCCTCGGGGAGCACTGAAAAATGGCCACTTACCTCGGGATCGACTAGCTGGGGGCATTGATCGTGTAAATGCAGATTTGAGTTTGCTTCCATTTCTTTGAAGCGCCTTGTAGGACTTCTCGTGTTCCCGTTTTACACTCTTGACTTCCTCCAGGACCTTCTTCGCATCGGCATGGACATCTACGAGGAATGCAAAGCATTCAGAAGGTGGCCGGCTGGCAGTGAATTGGCAGAAGGAAACGTAGTCGTCTGCATGACCATGACAATGCTGTAAGAGCGAAGTCAACTTGTCGCATTCTACACGAAATGCGTCACGGCCACGTTTGAACTGTTCGAGGAGATTATATTTGAGTTTCGGTTCGTTCACCAAAGCCGTGTGCAGGTTATATAGCGCTGCCATTGTTTGTTGGGTGTTTTCTGCCAATGAAACGACCGGGCGTTCCATGTCTGGTGCTTGCTAAAAATCAGGGTTTAACGCAACGTCTCACAAAGGAACAAGAATATAGGCACCACAATTGGCGGACTACCTGAAGGTCTACGTGGCTCCTTGTTGGGGGATTGAGAGTTGGCCATAGTATACTGATGGATCCGCCAGAGAGAGCGCACTCTAAATCACCTTTCGAACCGAGGCGCAAAGCCTGCTGCAGTATGGGTAGCAGCATGTATCCCAGCCGTACCTCACATGTAGTGAGGGCAGCATGTATACCAGCCATACCTCGCATGTAGTGAGAGGCATGCGTTTCGCACAACGTGTCTACCACGCATTAAATGACCGAGGGTTTGGCGTAGGACCTCGTAAGACATTCATGACGTGAGATAAACGTGAGGACCAAAACATTCATATCGCTCGACGTTGGCAGTGCATTGAAGGAAACTCGCATGTTTGTCCACTCACGGCGTGTTGTATGTATATCTGGAGGGCTGTGATAATCTTTTTTACGGCACAAGAAGCGATTGGTCGGAAGTCATCCAAGGCGCGATTATAATCGGATTATTATTAAGAAGTTAGTAAGGTCACTCCAAGTTAACATTCACGTTCACCAGGAAGTAACAAGGCGCATAGGACAACGAAACCCGCTCATACTGATGTCCAGCCAAAGGTTATCAGAATTTCACATTATAGTACAGCCGCAGCACTTCGACTCGTGCTGCCCGTCGATCTGGACCTCCGGTCTAGCCGTCTGCTTTGTGCTTGGCTTTGTGTGTTCGTTCTCCGGACTACCAGCCGTCTGCTGATTGTCGCCCTCCTTATTCGAATGCTGCTCCTCGCCCTCCGGACTAGCCGTCTGCTGATTGTCGCCCTTGTTATTCGAATGCTGCTCCTCGCCCTCCGAACTAGCCGTCTGCGGATTGTCGCCCTCGTTATTCGAATGCTGCTCCTCGCCCTCCGGACTAACCGTCTGCTGGTTGTCGCCCTCGTTATTCGAATGCTGCTCCTCGCCCTCCGGACTAGCTGTCTGCGGATTGTCGCCCTCGCCATTCAAATGCTGCTCTCCACCCTCCGGACTAACCGTCTGCTGGTTGTCGCCCTCGTTATTAGAATGCTGCTCCTCGACCTCCGGACTACCCGTCTGCTGATTGTTGCCCTCGTTATTCGAATGCTGCTCCTCAACCTCCGGACTAGCCGTCTGCTGATTGTCGCCTTCCTTATCACCAGGCACCCCGTTGATTCTCTTGGCTATAGGTGAACCTTCGGGTAAATAATCTGTTATGGCACCAACCTATTTATTTAATCAAACTGTCAGGTCAATTTAGGATCATGAGTAACCTCCCGTACTGTGCTCTGATACTGAACGTATTGATCCCGAAGCCCTGTCCAGCGCTCAAGCACTACTTGCTCACGTAGTGGGTTAGAGCCATCAAGCTTGATAAGACGTATGGATGACTGAAGGGAGTTCAATTTCATCTTCACGCCACCCCACCAGTCCACAAAGGTACCGACGCAAGTAGCGAGAGAAATGAGATCGTTTGAGGCATTTTCAAGCGGGGTGGCGCTAATATCCGGCGGGACTGATATATATTGAATGTCAGTGACATGTTGATGACGGGACGGACGCACCACTGCCACGGGAAACTTGTTTTGTTAGTTCCGCTGGGTATTGGAGGATGCCGCTCGGGGTCTCCAAGAGTTTCTCCCGAGGTCCTTCCCTTTGGATCTAGATAGAGTAAGTTAGGGTTCAACACAACAGAGAAAATTTTGAGGAATCTAACCTGGAAAATCGACTGTCGGACTGTGGAAAATTGTTCGTTCATGGTAGATGCTTGACCATGAGCCGTATCTGCCATCCCGAGCATCTCAGCAAGAAAGCCTCTCAGCTGCTCTTCGTCGACTGCACGCTTAGCCACAAGTTTGGAAAGCGTCATGGCATCTTCGGCAAAGTTGTATCCTGTTTGAGCCATGTCGAGGCTTATCTTGATCGCTCCGTCGTATTGCTTGACAATTGCGTCGACTATAGCTCTGTCGAAATATAAGTAATGAATCGAAGGAGGCAAGAATAACGCACTGCTTTTCAGCCTTCCACTTCGTGATAATTTGGAAGAATCGCAAGACAGAAGATGCCAGAGCTTGGATGTCGAGCCTCGGAGGACTGACCAGGACCTGCAAAAGAGCTTCTTCACTTGCCATAGATTCGTAGTAGATGCAATTAACGGTAGAAGCTCGACGATGTAGTTATATAGATTTGAATGCGCCAGTAAATGTGCTTCAACTCGACACCAGCGAAACTGGCGACACCCACGACTCTCAGGAGACATTCTCGCGTCATTAAGACATGCCTTAGACATGAGGTCGGATATAAAGGGCGCCTAGCAAGATTCTCATCGCAGAATTCAGCAACCAAATAAAGTCGAAGCTGTCAATCGCGTGGAATCTTCGATCTGAAATCATACAGCAGACCGTCATAAGTAGACCGAATCTGGAAAATCCATGACCAGAACCTGGCACAACATGAGTGGAGACGAAGATCAGCTTTGCATTGAAATTCAACATTCCGAAGCGGTAACTGGATTAGTTTGAATCTGGCGGAAAGAGCTGGAAAATGACACTACTGGGTATAAGAGACGTTGCGATGGGGGAAGAGCGTATCGAGGAGGACCGAGATGTACATCATGTAACTCGTCATCCGCGCCGGCACGTTTCTTGGAGCGGGGGTCTTTGAAGATCCTTTGAAAAATGGATATTGGATGAGTATTGGGGTCCGTTCCTCGGCATTGGAGAAATGCCGAAACCGAGTTGTAGACCTTCGGGTGTCCATGGTCTAAAACCACCTTGAAATAACCTCCGATTGTTTCAAACCCGGCATGTTGCATGCACCGAAACGCAACGAGAAGGCGGTCCTCGTGCGTGGTTCCGGCTGGCCATTGGAATCGCGCGCGGGATGGACGCGGCGCGCGCGTGCCGCGGGGACGTAGAGTGACATTGAGAACGTCGTCAAAGATCCCAGCGGCGAATTGGGCCTCGTGAGCGGCGTTGGGTCGTATTTGGATTGGAGCAGGAGTGCTGGGTGTACAACAGGAGTGCGGGGAGGTGTGTACAAGTACATTCGTGTACGGCAGAGACATATTATGGTGGTCTGCCAGTGTTTGCCGACTTACAACGACTTATGCAAAATTGATTTACATCTTGAAGGCGTGTGCAACCATCACTTCATTCGAACTCCGAGGCAGTTCGGCTGTAACTTATAAGTATTCGTCAACTCCAGCCTCTCTAGGATACGTGATTCTGAACGACTATCTTCAGATATCACGCCCAGTAGACTAGGCTGAAACGAGGCTAGCTGCTGGGCACATGATGTGCTCCAGGTTGAGTAGTATCGACTGCGTGGCCGGTATTTACCGATCGCCAAAGATATAGGCGCTAGTTCAATGGCCCGCAATGGCTCTCAGTTCAGTTGCTGCTGGGGGCACGTTGAAAACATATGTCATTCTTGGGACATGCGGCAGGAGGGAGCGCAAAAATGGATTCTGTCAGCCTGAGTGACCCCAGTCAAGGCTGTTTGACACACGCGTTGAACCGTCTGTTCTGTTCTTGATCGCTTTTGTATGTCATCCTGCGGGCATACTACCCTAGACTACCCTTCGCCCCCCATCTGGCATTTTACGTCTCGCATTCTGACATCCATGTCGCACAACGAGCCGAGTTCTGATCTTCTCAGGGCTCTACAGGCAGCTGCCAGCCCCGTAGACAACCTCGAGCGTTTGCTCACTTCATCGCGGCAGGCCTTTCAAATTTTGGAGCCATGGTATCAAGCAAAAGCGACGTCAGTGTTTTCTGTCTATTACCTGGGCATCCTCGCATTTACTTGGTTTAGATCGGAACATGCAGCAGTCCAAAACATAATATGCCGGGTCAGAGCGCAAGCTCAACTTTATTTTGAGGCCATCGATACGAGCGTGGACAACAGCGAGCACGGGGTCACATTTACCGCAGAAGCGATTGATCTCTGTGAATTTTTGCGTCGTGGAGAACCTACAGAACATCTTGTAGCATTCATCGAAGACCTGCGGAATATTGCATGCAAGGCTCATGAAGGCGCAAAGGCTACGCTAAGTAGTTTCGGGGACGTTCGTCGTGGGATCCTTCAGGTAGGACTTTTCTGCAAAGATTTCCATTCTAGGTGAGAGAATTTTCATGCAGGTGATGGCCCATATTCCTTGGACGGTTGAACAAGTTGTCAATGATATCCAACTTGCACAAAAGTCGAGACATTTGCACTCGTGGATTGAGACTGGCGCGAAGTTCCTTGGAGGTACATTGGGATCGGGCACTGCAGCTCTTCCTGGATTTGCTGTTGCACTCCCTGTCCTAACATTTATACTCCCTGTTGTGCTTCCGTTGATGGTGTTGGTTGCCGGGAAGATCGAAGAGAGGGCCCGCAATAAAGTTGAACGTGAGTGTCAGTCATAATGTTTTCAACACTTCCTGACCCTAGACAGTGCGGAAGCAGCAGGAGTTGTCCCACAAAGAGGCTCTTCTGCAACTGGAACATATCAACGCCGCTCTGACTGAGGTGTTGAAGGACATCAATCTGTTCGCGAGCTGGTGGTCAGCCATGGAGACCCACCTTCTCAATATCAAGGTTCATGTTCAGAAATTCGGGGCTTCAAACCTGGACTCCCTGTCATTGGAAACACTCAAGCATCGGTGGACGAAAGTTTCCAACCAATATCGGTCCTACGTATCCGAGGTGTGTTGACCTAAATGAGAGGCTGGTATTCAAACTGAGCAGCTGCTGATTTGACAGATAAGCAAACTTCGTGATTTCTATCCGGTAAGTGTTTACATGTCTTCCGCATGCATGCCTAACTGGTGTATATAGCATGGTAAATGTCACTCAAGTACTTTCCCTGGTGTTCGCCCACATTATGCCCATGTTTTAGATATGCAGCTCGTCTCCAGGGCGCATCTTCATCAGGTAAGTACCAGTTTTTCTACATACACTGCGGAGTGTCTGACTCTTTTCCAGAATTTCGCACCAATAATGGCCTCGCTTATCCAGAATACGGATGCTTGTCAGATTGCGTATCATCACATCTGGATTGTCTGCACTGACGTCAACCACAAGAAACATTCAGCAGACACCCGATCACAACTGCATGCGATTAAGATACAGCTGGTGGCGGTGTGGGAGACGCTTCGCGCCTTTCTCAGAGATTTGCTCCTCTTCGAGCAGGGCTCTCTCACTGTTGAGGATGGCAACGGTGTGGTGATCAGTACAGATGCCATCATGAATAGAGCACAGGCTCTTATTGACCTTCACCTACGTGCTCGGGATTTACTCTCATCCAACAAAGATGCTCTATCAAAACACCTCTTGGGCAAGCAATCACATCGCAAGGCAAGGATTCTGAAAGACCTGTGCAATGTACCTGATAAGGGTGAGCTTGATCAATTGTTTCTGTGGGATACATGTCTCACAATTTCGAAATAAGGGGCCGACCCGGACAACACCAGGCATAGTGATTTCCTCGAGGCATGTCTGGGCGCTAGTCAACCGGGAAGTTTATTGGAAGGTGCCATCGATAAGGTCGGATCGTCGTTGAGAATGTTATACGATTATCTCGATGTCGTTCTTGGCCACTCAGCGGCGGTCCAACCAACTTGGTGTTGCTTTGACGGATCAGTCATTCACACCGCTATCTCTGCATTGTCCACATCATTGGAGTGTCTAACGATCGAAGCACTCGACACTCCCAATGCAGAGCGCTTCCACCTCCGTCAGTTAATTGGCCTATAAACCGCTGGCTTCGGTGCACCTTGCGATTTGTTCTGACAAGCCAGAAGTTTATGTAATTTTCACTGTGCTTGAAAATGTATTTATGTGATCTGGATCTCCGCCCACTTTTCTTACCCTACACCACGGGCAAGGCTGGATGCGGTGTGCCACCCCGTGTACGCGGCGATGTCCTACTGCAGGTGGGCGTCACGGCGCTGCGCACCCACGCGAACGTGGTGCTCCTAAGTCCATGGAGTCATGGACTTGTCAGGATGCTGTGTTTCTCGTAAGTACGCAAATCAACGCATGCATCCCGCAAACGGGCCATCAAAATTTCTCGCTTGGACCAAAGGCAGTGATTCCGTTTCCCGCGGTTCACAAACAAATTCTACTGGTAACGAGAAATGAGAGAAAGAACGGATGCGACATAAAAGTAAGGAAGATACAGACAGCCAAAAACGAATTCCCTACCAAGCACAAATCCGCCACACGTGGGAGGAAAATTACACAGGCAAGAAGTGCACCCAAAATCATTGGCGCCAACACCGACAAGGGTCCATGACTTCCAGTGATTGTGGATACGGATGCGACCAGCACTGGGTTCACATGTTTAAATTCGGGGCTTGAGTGGTGGCGCAGAAAACTCGGTGCATTCCTGAAATTTGGCAAAATTGTTCCATCATATCACTGCGGGGATAGATTAAGTTTTCGCCCTGAAAAACGGGACATTTTGCCAAGTGAAATTTTTCCAAAATGGAAAATTCAGGGGAAAGTTTCTGATTTCCTGTGAGTTTACGCTGCAAAAAATTTGAGGGTTTTTCCAGTGGGAAAACAGCAGGCAAAAATTTACCTTTTTCTGGTGTTTTTTGATCCTGAAAGAGGAGAAATTTTGCCCAAGGAAAAAGCCATGCAACTTTTTCCCAAGGGAAAATTTCTCCTTTTTTGGTGGGAAAAACACTCGGTGTATGACGTTTTAGGCGTCACATTATTCATTTCGGAAAAAACTTCAGGTTTGAAAGAAAAAAAACTTCTCTCGAACTCCAGAATGCTCTGATATTTCACCCACAGATACTAGGTAGGTGTATGTTGCTCACACTGGGAGGAATCCGGGTATATTTGAGTGAGATGAGCAGGATACTACTTCGGCCCCAGCGCCGACCAGCGGCAATCAACACCGATTAGCGCCGACTCGCCTATCATGATGTTCGCACGCCAATCGCGCGCTGCTCCATTCTCTGCCCAGCTAACTCAGTGTCTTCGATTCCTGCAACGAAACTCCAGATTTCGCATATCCCATGGTTGGTCTATGAGTGTCAGACCTCTTACTCAACTCGAAAAGCCGTGCGGCGTCTCTTCCCAGACAGGTTGATGTCGCGGGCCGGTAAGTAGAGTGAAGAGTATAGTGTTCAGCCTGGGCGGACACTTGATGTCGAACAAGAAGTGCAAGCTGTTTTGTTGCGGTTGGTTCCATTGAGGTGTATGCACATTTAGGCCATGTACCCCTTACGTTATCCACGATGGGGGAGATACTCGGTAGAGGGATGTGCAGTATCTCTGGCTGATCTTTTGCATTTGTGAATGATATGGCTGTCTGTGCCGATGAGTTATGTCTTGTTCCTTCCTTGATTCGCACCTGACTTCGTTTCCAGGCTGCCCAGCCTTGGCCCTCAGCGAGTACAGTACCTCTGCTCTTCCAAAATAGCTCTAATCATGGGCGCGCAATAATTTTAGGAATTCCGGATCTCCAAAAAAACCGGACCTAACGAGACATCGGCAACACTACACTGTGGACCGCCACTAACGGGCAGGTCAAGTGATTCTTACCAGGTTTTATCGCGTCTGTAATACCTCAGGAGCCATCATACCACGACCTGTGTCTGTTCAAATGTGTGTAAAATTGAGGGACACTGTAATAATACAAATATTTTCAATAAGATTTCATCTGAACTTCATCTTTGACGGCTGTAATTGGATGTACACTCCAGCGACAGGCCCCGAGAGCAGCACCGTATGCCCCAAGACATGCATGCTCCATGGACCGTACCATGCGCCCCCAATGTGCGCCAATGAGGGTGATTTTGAGCATGATTATAAGTGAATCGGCGTTAATCGTTATTGATTGCCGCCGGTCAGCACTACGGCCGAAGCTGTATCCTGCTCATCTCACTCGAATACAGCCGGATTCCTCCCAGTGTGAGCAACATACATCTACCTAGTATCTGTGGGTGAAATATCAGAGCATTCTGAACTTCGAGAGAAGTTTTTTTTCTTTCAAACCTGAAGTTTTTTCCAAAATGAATAATGTGACGCCTAAAACGTCATATTGGTGGGCCTAGAAGTGAGTGTTTTTCCCACCAAAAAAGGAGAAATTTTCCCTTGGGAAAAAGTTGCATGGCTTTTTCCTTGGGCAAAATTTCTCCTCTTTCAGGATCAAAAAACACCAGAAAAAGGTAATTTTTTTGCCTGCTGTTTTCCCACTGGAAAAACCCTCAATTTTTTTTGCAGTGTAAAACTCACAGGAAATCGGAAACTTTCCCCTGAATTTTCCATTTTGGAAAAATTTCACTTGGGAAAATGTCCCGTTTTAAAAGCCCATTTTTCGGGGTGAAAACTTAATCTATCCCCGCAGTGTATCGGAAAGAGTAGTTATGAAATCTGAGTTTTCCATCAGGATCTAGGGTTAGGGTTAGTCTCCGTAACAGGTACCCTATATTGATGACGAACAAGTAAGTATCAATATAGGGTCTGTTAGCAAACAAGACCATCTTGTTGGCCGACCCATCAATATTTTGCGGCCTTGCTCTGGGACCACTTCTCAGGCAATAATTCTGCAAATATTTGAGCATGTAGAGGTCCTTCTAATGAGACAAACCTTCCCTTACACCTAAGCGATTGGTACAGCTATTGTGATGATATCGGATAGATTTGCGAACAACAGATTATCTAATCATTTTTTTTGCTTGATCATGGATTGAAGGATTGGCTAGCCAAAACACTTACAGCTAAAGTCGGAACCGAAGGCGTGACCAAAATTTTTCTGTTTTGGAACATTTTCGGAGAATTGTAAATATCTCAATCAGTTCTGCACCGATTTGCACAAAAACTGGATAGATTTACTCAGCCAATTCATGTGCAATTAGTGACAGAGAGGAATTTTTTGAAAATATCTTGTATTAGGTAATCTGTGTTTTTGGAGCATTTTCACGCCAAATACTGTTTTTATATGGCTAGAACATGTTGCAGGGGCCTAATATTTTGCAGGCAACAGTGTATGTAACTAGGCAAGGAGGTGACAGAGCCAAATGTACACGAAATATTCAGATAAGTGTGATTCTCACAGGATCTTCAGATGCAAGAAAATGCTGATTGCCTCCAATGCAGCTGGAAGAACGGTAATAAAGTTATGTGTATTTTTGGCTCTGTCACATCCTTTCCTCAGTATGAATATTGCTCTTCACAACGTATTGGGCCTCTGCAACCTGTTCTAGGCATGCAAAAACGGTATTTGGCGTGAAAATGCTCCAAAAACACAGATTACCTAATACATGATATTTTCAAAAATTCCTCTCTGTCACTAATTGTGCATGAATTGGCTGAGTAAATCTATCTAGTTTTTATGCAAATCGGTGCAGAACTGACTGAGATATTTACAATTCTCCGAAAACGTTCCAAAACAGAAAAATTTTGGTCGCGCCTTCGGTTCCGACTTTAGCTGTAATTCTTGCTGGAGGATATCATCAATTTCACTTCATGAAACTGTACAGACTGTTTTACATATATTCATGTTGTATTCATTGAGGTACGAAGGAAAGAAACGCCGTGGGCACAGCCACCTGATTGCGTAATCAGGCAGCCGCCCAACAATCGGGCCCTGATTGCTACAAGACTAGGTTAGGGTTAGGGTTAGGGAGTCTGAGGCCACTCCCACGTGACCGCGTCACCCCTTGCTCTTGAATACAATGGATGAAACGTATCTTCTGCTCCTCCTCTCGGACAGCAACCTGCCTACAGGCTCGTTCGTGGCCTCCTCCGGCCTCGAATCTTTCCTCAAGCACGGCTTCGGTGCCGCACCTCTGACCCAGCCGTCCGCGAGCCTCAAGCTCGACACCATCGCAACCTTCATCCGCGACAGCCTCGCCACCTACGCACCCAGCGCACTCCCTTTCGTATCCGACGCGCACACTACCATAGCTCAGCGCAGATGTGCCGAGATCGGGCAGGAGAAAGCGCTGGCGGTACTTGACGAGCTGGACGAGTTGTATGAGTGCATGACACTCAACCACGTCGCGCGACGCGCGTCGAAGGCACAGGGCGTCGCGCTTCTCTCGCTGTACTCGAAGAGCTTCTCCAGACCTCCGGGGTCCGCATTTTCCGACAACGACAACGAAGCCATGTCTGATCTGGTGGACGCGTTTAAGGCGATGGTCCGGCGAGGAGACCGCGGCGCGCACGGGCACCTGCCGGTGTGCTGGGGCGTGCTGTGCGCGGCACTCGGGCTGTCCTTAGGTGTTCCGTGCTCGCTTCGGAATCTTTGAATGCGCGCTTATCTTATGACAGAACGCACACAACACCTCCACCTCTACCTGCATGCTCGCTCACTCCTGTCCGCCGCAGTGCGTCTCAACTCGATCGGGCCCTACGCTGCGCAGCAGCTCTTGCTGCACGTCGTCAGCGCCTTCGTCGACACGGAGCTGCAAAGTTGCGCGCGCCGGCGCACGGGTGTCTTATCGGAAGACGGGAGCACACAATGGGACGAGACGCAGGACGGGCCCGTAAACACCTGGCCCCTGGGCGAGATACTTGCTGCACGACATGATTTACAGCATTCGAGAATTTTTAACAGCTAATCCCGCCCAACCGTCACCCGTACATCCTCCGCCCCAGATCACTCGACCATCCAGAATCGAAAACCGCACGGCTCATGACGTGACGAGCGCCAGCCGGGCAGATACCTCTGCCTGCGCACGCACGAGATTCGCGAGATACGAGATCATCAACGTGTCCTGCGACAGATATCAGCATCTGCGAAAAGAATCGGAGCGAAGGAGGCAAACCTGGAGCGACGCGTTGAATGCCTTGTCCTCACCGCCCTTTTCGCCAATGGCTGCGACGCCGAGTGTGTCCATGAGGTACCGCCCGAGCGCCTTGTCACCCTCGATCTCGCCTGCGAGCACCTGTCGTACATACCCGAGTACACGGTCAAGCATCTGCGAGACAGTGTTGAGCGTCGCGTCGAGGTTTGCGATAGATGTGATCGGCTGCGCGGTGGTGGAGTTGGGGGATTGGGCGGTTTGAGTGAGGAGGTCCACTGCCGAATAAAAAGTGTTACAACGGTGGAATATTGGGGAGAGGGATACGCACGGCCACTGCGCTCTGCGTCCTGGAATTGCAGGCGCACAGGGACGGGGACGAATATACAGTTTTCAGGTTTGGGGAATACGCCCACCGGGGAACTGCGAGTTTATTGGTCCAAGACACAAAGCAGAAAATTGGGCACGCACCTGACATATGCTTGCACACCCGCCTCCTCGCCCTCCTCTGCGCCGGTGTTCAGTGCGACGTGAATGGCGTGGTGCGGCGCCGTCTCCTGCGAGTAGAAATTTTGGATGAGTGCCGAGTAGGTGTTGAGGTTCGAGCCCGTCGAGTACCTAGGACCATGTCATTCGCTCCAGATGAAATATAACAAGTAGATTGGCACGAACCACCCGACAATAGTCTCCTTAGGGTTAACCCGGCTATGGAGTTCGTACATGGTGCGGTGGTACTCCATGTCGACCGCGACCTGCTCTTCGTTCTCGCTATGCAGCACAGCGAACGAGGATCGGACGTGGATCTGGGTGTTGTCTGGCGAGCGGGTGCCCAGAAGCGTGCCGATTACCCGCGGCTGCTCGTCATTGCGGCGGAGGTAGTGGTCGAGGATAGAGAAGAGCGCGACGGGGTGGATGGTGATACTGCTCGGTGTCCGGCTGCGCAACGAGTCAAGTAAAAATCAAGGAAAAAAGACGGCCGAGTACGGACGGGACGGAGGGAGCAGAGGAGGTAGTGGAAGACTGAATGTGCACCGCTGAACTGCCGCCGAGTGTCATGGTGGTAAATTTCGAGCAGAGGTGATCGAGGCGAAAAATCAGGCGTGGGCACGTGCCAACAAGCGCTTTCCTTCTCCCAATGCCTTCAGAGGAAACAAAAGTCCGTCTAGCCTCTTCCATCCTTCCTTGTCTGACTTTTGGTTCAGGAACGCATCGTGAAAGTTGTTGAGATCGGTCGCGTACGTTCACTTCTTCGTTTCGGTGGCTCGCAGTCCTCATTGTACACAGACGGTCCTGCACTACGGCTGGATCCCCCTCATCATCTACGTCGGGTTCACGCGGAGCAACCCCCAGCCGTCGCTCATAAAGTACGCCCCCGCCGCCTTTGCACTTTCCAGACCTCTCTAACGCGCGCGTTTGATTTACAGACTCATCAGCCCGCTAGCATGAGGCAATGTGAGCATCTGTCCTCCGCACTGGCTCTTTTATGATTATACGAGTCGTGGTGATGCGCTGTTTCTTCATTCTAAAAGAAACACCGCATCCCGATCCACCCGCACGAACGGGTGATAAAAAGGCGCTGCTCGCTGTAACCGCCCAAAACAAAAATTTTGGAAAGCTGGTTTATGCGGGGGCGTCGATATGCGGATTTGACAAGGCCAGATCTGACCCTCCGTTTCTTTTGCTTCATTTTAGATGCGACCTGTACTGATTTGCGTTACATTTCGTAGGAAAAATATTAACAGAGTATGATATATAATAGATTAAATGCGCTGTATTCGGACCCACCACAAGAACACCCGTCTCAGATTTTTGGCCATGATTCTATCCATATGTGGCCCAGTGCATCCGATTCGCGAAATGCAAGAGACCCAATGGCACCAGCGAACCGGTGGCGCTGACGCCGCAGCTGACACTGTCTATTGTCCTCTATCGGCAGTTGACCGGCGTCGAGGTCTTCTCGTGATTTCTTTCTTGCCAGCAAAGGAACATCTCCCTCCACTGAGTTGCTTCGGCCTTGGACTTGTCTTCATACTATACGCACTCTTGGCGGAGAAACCGCCGACTGGGCCTTTCATGAGTATTTCCTGCCAACTTGCTCGACCCGGTGACAAACCCGGATTGGGACTGGTGCTGTGGAAGGGAGCGTCCTGTTGAAATGTGCCGTGGCGAAGATATCGCGAAGGAAGATGTCCGAAAAGTAGGAAAACCCTGATCGGGAGTGCGAGTTGGACGGAGGTCTGGGCAAAGTGGAAAGAGATATTGATAGGATGGAGGAGGAACCCGGTTGACTTCCCAAGTTGCTGGGAAGGCCGTTACTTTTAATGGGTAGTTGGCGCAGGCCCCGCATCTTGGATGCCTCTCTTGCCTCCCCACGAAGAGAAGCTGGTCTGTGCCGGCAACATCGTCGAAATGTCAATAAAATCCACCCCTGCGACACATAGTTTATACTGCCAGCACAAAATGTTGCGCACACGGGAATCTAACGAAAACAAACGTACAATGCATCCCGATTCAGGGAGCGATTACGGGTGAAGATAAATTATGACGTTCCGACCAGAACCCAGCTGACTCGCGAATGCAGTCGGGAGAATACCTCTCGAGTCATCTCCACCCGACCAATCTTTTCGACTTGATTTATGTGCCTGCAGCAGCAATTGATCGAGGGCGCGCTGTCGAACAAGAAAAAGAGGTGTCAGTTTCAGACGCGTGTGCAAGAGAAACGTGGACAAACCGTCTGCGTGCAATTATCGAAGAGGCATGGGGGCGCGGCTTCGACAAAACTAGATATCGCCGCAACGAGACCGCGGGTTCGGCGGGAACAACAAGTGCGTCGACCCTGGGACATACATCATGGAACCGATGCGGTTTGGAGTCTCGATTGAGAGGTAATCAAAACACCAAGTCCGTTGACCTTCATCAACCACGGAAATCTGGGACAGGCATTATGCGTCCGCGACGTCCGCTTAGGTCTCCTCTCTGTCCGTGCATTCGCCGACTGAGGCAGCCGCACCAACGAGACTGGGTTTCCGAGAGCAGTCATTTCTCTGGCGGTAGATGGCCGCTTGCTTCGCCTCAAATTCCGCACCTCTCCAGGTCCGGCCCTGCAGATGCGTCAAACATAGCTGTCTGCCCTCGTCGGGGTAGTACAGCCACGTCGCCCATTTAGCCCATTGGCCCTCTTTCATCTGCGCGCGCGCATGCTGGCCGACCTTGTCCTCGATGAAGTCTCCGCGCAGCATAGCCAACCGCGTCGGGAAGACGCGCGCGAGATAATGTACCGTCGACGCGACGTGGGGCTTGTCGTGCCAGAAGAAAAGGGGAGTGAGCGGGATGCTGACATCGGGCTGGGATGCGGGCGTGAAACGACGCTTGAGCTGGACGGTGAGCTCCTTCAGCACGGGGAACTGGTCGACGTGGGCCGATGTTGCGTATCCAAGCATCCGCACGGCTGGAAGGCATATGTACTTGACGGGGACATCCTCTGCAATCTCGGAATCCTTCATGATCGCCAGGAGAGGCTCGAGTGGCAGGTCAGAGGACAATGCCCAGTCGTGTTGCTGGATAAAGCAGTACGGGGTTTCCGTTATCCTTAGAGCAGAGCGAACTGCCAGCCCGAAACCGATGCGCTTCTCAGGTTCCATGAAGGTGACGCGGTGGTTCGCAGTGCGGGATATCAATAGGTCGACCGCGTTGCGGATGAGAAACGGCGAGCCGTACTCCGCCTCTGCTGTGCTCTGAACCCAATCAGATGCAGCGGCATCCGTGTTGAAGAATTCGTTCAAGATGAGGCTCTTGACGTTCTCCTTGTACAGGACGTAGTTGCTTGCCTGCTCCGGTGTAACCTGGCCCTTTTTCAGCCGCGGACAGGAGACAATCTGGTCATAGGCATCGAAGACAACGATGACGGGACAAGCAGTGATAGCAGGGCAATGGCGCTGAAAAGCCTGCAGCACGGACGAGAGGAGTTCAGTGGATGGCGCCGAAGGGGTGGGAGATGTTGTGATGACCAGGGTCAAGAGAGTGGATAATGCGCCAAGTTCCGATGTTGCCATACGAAGGTGAGTCGATGTAAGAAAGAAAAAGCAGTGTTATCGATCGGTGGCAACAGCTTCCGAAACCAACATTCTTGGGGAGCATTTATGCATGACTCGGATTCGGTGTCAAGTCTGGATATGGATTCCCTTGATTAGAAACGTTGGCTGTGCCGATCTAGATCTGTCTCTTTCTTCATTTTTCAAAGAATTGCCTTTTTAGGGCACATGGACGAGTAGCCACATGCAGCTTTGATACGGGCCAAAGCAAGCCAAGCAACGCAACTTGCTTCTCGCTTCTATCTCCTCGCTTTCCACCGCAGCTTTTCTTCCCTCCCATTCGCAATTTCAAGCTTCCATCTCGTCTATGCAAGTTGTTGTCAAACATGAAGGCCTGGCCAATACCTTATAGGCTCAACGGACAAGGCAAACCTCAAGACTCAAAAGAGCACGAAGGCATCTTCAAGACAAGGTCTGCGCCTGAACTCCAACAACTATCAAGATTTCATCATCATCGAATTTTCAAAGTCGTTCGCAAGGTCACTGTCAAGTACGCAGGTCAATAGACACAAGACAGAGCCAATGTAAATGCGTCAAGCTTTATCTTGCAAGTGGAATTAAACCTCAAGCTTCAAGTTTTTGGGTCCTAACTCTGAGTCTGGTCTGGTTTGCCTACTTTGTGTGCCGAATCCGATGTTTGCGCCACATTCAATCTTTTTTTTGCTTGCTTTAACGGTCAAGGCATTGAATTATATATATATTCCCTTCTCCTTTCTGAATGTGTGAGTATATATGTCGCTTATGAGCTGGGGGGCGCGCAGCTTTTTGCAGGCAGCGCCGGTCAGAAGTCCCAAAGGGGGACATTAGTAGTAAGAAATTCATACGTTTCGTCCGTCTTAAGATTTCTTAAGTGGTCGAATTTTGTGTTTGCATTAAGACTTTGGCAACGAATCACTACGATTCAAAATTGTAATTAAAAACTAAGCCATCAGTGCGGCCGTGTAGACTTAAGTATTAGTGTTGGTTCAACGCAAGCACTTCCCTGCGTCCGCAGGCGACCCGATGTCTCAGATGTATCACAAACGCGACGGGTGTGTATTAAAGAATTCTAAATATCGAAAGTTGAAACCAAAATGGTTGTACGAATAGAACTTTAGAAGTGCGATTGCAGTAATTGTTTTGCAGATACGCGAAAGAAAGGAAGGATAGGACTGCCTCAGACCGCAACTGAATTGTGCTCGTGATTTTAAGCGCTTTCCCCAGGCAAGAGTGTGCCATTGGTCACCGCGCCGGCATGCCCACGAGCCAGGAAGCCGTACTGCGTCAGATAGCTGCAAGGGCAACTTAAGTGGGTGGTTGCAAGAATGCATACGGAGAACGTACGTGTCGAAGAAAGGCAGCAACTCCACCGAACCTGGGTGGGTGGTATATTAGCGGGAAGCTCGTTTGAAGGTTCAATCAGGCACTTACCCGGAGTGTTCCTCCAATCCCTCATAAGATCTGTGGCAACTGCAAATTGCGATACCACGTTTACGCCGGCTGCGCGCATGCGGTCGTTGGCGTTGGCGGCAACCTGAGCATTGAACGTTCCCGACGCGTCGGCGTTGGCAAAAACAGTGTACCCTTCCTGGATGAGGGACAGCGCGAGGAACGTGGTGCAGACCTTCAATAACAGCTTATTAAGAAGCAAAGCAATTGAAGAATTGAATGGACTGACGTCTGTGACAATGCCCGCCATGATGACCTGCTTTTTTCCCGTTGCTTTCACAGCAGCTCTACGTGCAGGAGGTTGAATTCAACATCCACCGTGAACTTGCGAAATAAATATTTACCTGAATTCCGCATTGTCCCAGGCATTCACTTCACCTACGGTTCCAATGAATGTCAGTGGTTGGAATTTAACAGTTGACTGTGTTCCTACCTTGGCGCTTGATGAACGGCGCGTTTGGGTGCATCGCGATAATCTCTTTGGGAAGAGGACCGTTGGGACCAGTCTCGGCGCTGGTGGTAAGAATGGTGGGAAGGTTGAACACTTTTCCGATGGCGGCGTGAGCCAGTATGTTGTTCCGATACTCCTCTGGTCCGAAATCACGAACGAGTTGAAACAGGCCGAGCTGGTGGTCGACGACCAGCAGCATACTGTTGTTTTTGTCGATTCTCTCGAACGTGAACGCGTTACCTGATAGAATATCAACACAAGGATGAGTAGAACAAATGAAAAGACCCACCACAGGCCACGAATGAGCCGAGGACAGCAAGGGCAATGTACTGGAGAGTGAGCTGCATACTTGAGTAGGTTTGCGGTGGGGGAGTGGTTGAACGGATAATGTGGAGCATGGCGCCCATCCTCTTTATACCATTCGGGACGCCGCAGGCGGCCTTCAACCGACATACAGGCCATGGCCTCAATTTTAATCAATCAGCTTACAGGGGCGCGATGATAGCGCGCATAATCTCGTCGGTCCTCTTCCAGACAACGAGTTCTCATGGGATCCCACGGATCCCGTAAGATGACCAAGCAAGAACCTGTTTACGGTAAGGAAGTTGCCACATGGGGCAAATTCGAACCTGACCCGCTGATTCAGCGACTGAGGGTGGAATCAGAGTGCTCCTTAAGTAAGTGTCGAGTTTACTCTGCTTGTAAGCCTGCACGGGGACGAGGCGTTTAGTGTCCTCTCGTAGCTGACAGTTGATTTTGGCAATAGCGGTCTTCCGAAGAGCTCGTCTCGTGTTCTGAAAAAGGTGTGGACAGCAATCCACCCATATGCCAAGAGCATGTCGCCCAAAGTGGCGCATTACCCGAGATCCATTGCCAAGCCTAGCAATACCGAGCCCAGCCGTCGCCAACATCGACCGCGACATCTATTATCCAGTTTGAAGCCCAGCAATACCGAGCTCGGCCGGAAAGCAGTGTTTCTGGCTTTGCCAAGCATGCGGTGCTTCGGACCTGCCCAGTGCGCGTTAACGGCAGTCCTTGTCAAAAATTATCGATAGGCTGGCTTGAACAGCAAATTGAAAGCTCTGGCGCAGGAAATAACGGACAAGCAATCGCGGGTACACAGCAGAATAAGCAAATGCAGAGCAAATGCAGAGCTTTCTTCCCAAATGCTACGGTTGAATGGTAATGTTGAACTTGGGGAAGGGTCAGGACTTTTGCACGTGGATTGAAGCAACGCGCGTCCTGCTCAGATATAAAAGGAAGCGGCCAATGCTGACCAAGCCAGAGTTCTCTTTCTCTCGACCACCATCATCACTCTTCCATTTCCTTTCCTCTCCACTTGCCTCCACCGCCGCACCGTCGCTCAAGACCTCATATTTTTAGCTGCGCATCCTGTTGTATTGGCACTAAGTCAATAAAATAAATGATACCTCGTCGGATCACATGCCGATGACACAGGGCTTTGCCTGAGACCACACCGTATGGCCAGCCCGGACGCTAGGTGCCAGGCTTGCACCATGCCATTTCTCGCATTCCCCTCCGATGTTATCCTTGGCATTGCGCTCATGTTGGATCTGGCGGACGCCGTCGTCCTTTTGTCGGTACGTGCCCGATGTTTGAGTTTCCGTCTTCCCTGAGGTCTCACTGTGATTCTGACCTGTTCCAAGACCTGCACCATACTCCGGGAATATTCATTCGAAAAGTCATTCTGGCTCTCTACACTCGACAGGGTGCGTCGAGTGCAAATGCATCCGATCGCTGTGCCGGTGGGGCAGGATTTGTCGAACCTGACGGCTGTTGAGATTCGGGAGGCCGGGCTACGCACAAACAGGTTGATGAAGAACTGGTCTGCCAAGTATCCTACACCCGAATCCGTGCGTGCAATGCATATGGACCCAATGACCGAGATAATCGTCATTCCCGGAACGAACCTCCTCATTTCACACTGCCAGGGATTTGTCGCTTGCTGGGATATTGTCACGGAATTGTGTGTGGGTCGCCTGCCGCTGGACCCTGATTTCATCGTCAACTCAGCGTCCTTTGAGGAATATGGAAAGGTCATGCTTGGTGTCCTGATTCGGAACGAGTAAGGATTGTAATGCTAATACCTCCCGTAATTCATTAATAATTCGATATACTTAGGTTGACAATTTCTGTCTCTGCCGTTTGCGTGGATTACCATGACCGTGGCGCTGTTTCGATATCCCTTGTTGTCGCTCACAGTTTCCAGCTCCCCCAGCACCACCAATTTTCCGTGGCTTCCCAAGTTGTCGTCGACCACAGCCAAGTACACGTCATTGCTGTCGCATTTGAGTCACTCGCGAAAGCCTATTACCTCCTTTCCGTTTCGTTTTCTGGCGAGGCGCGCATCATCGAAAATATTTTTGAGGTGAGTGTGTTTCATGTCACCGGCGATTCACTGCTATAACACACACAGTCCACTATTGGACAGATGACCCTCATATTCCGCATTCTGTTTCCCAACCACGACGGCGTTGATTTCCTGCGACGTCTACGGGACCACACGGAGATTGCCCACGTTCCTACACGCACAACCGCCAAACCGAGTACCAGTAAGGTACAGCGCCGATTCCCCAACACCTCCGGGCCGTACACAAATTACACTCCGGCTGCTCCCATAGCAAGTGTGGTCAATGTCGCACTGATGGGCACAAACATTGTTGAATTTTGGCACGCTGTCCCTACCCTAGACGGGGGTCTCGCAATCACGGATGTCTATAGCCACGGCGTCAACTGGCCGAATGACTACCCTGTCGTCGGCGCCTCCGGCGTCTACACACTGCACAGTTTCATTGACCCGAGAAATGAAGGAGTTGGGCACATGCTGACACTGTTCCGCTACATTCCTGGCGGGGTGCCGATTATCAGGGAGCTCTGGATTCGCGCGAAGCTGAATATTGAGGGGGGACGACTGGCTCTTAACGATCACCTGGGCATCGTCCTTTTGTTGCGGAGAGACGGTCTGCTTCACATCGTCTCGTATGCGTAACGAGCCATGGCAGTAAAATATAGAATAAACCAGATGAACCTAGCCAAGTAAACCCATTAACAAAATCCCCGACGATATGCCCGCCCGGCTCAGCTGTATACAAATGGAAGAATTTAAGGCGGCACATGAACGAAAGTTAGTCACCGACCCTCATTGTGATTCATCCTTCTGAGGCAGCGCGCGAGGCACACTGAGTACATTACTATCTAGGCTTTGACGCGGGTTTCTCTTCTCTTCTTCCTTTTTCACTCGTTTTTACATCCCGATCTCTCCTGAATCTCAGACTCTCGTGTATTTTTCAATCTGCGCTTCGATGTACCACACCTCTCGTCATGTATTTTTCCATCCTGCGGCTTTCCACTGTCAAGATGACTGTACGGTTCCAGGTCTCGGTCGCAGGGGAGTAAAACGCGCGGAGGGGCAACCGAAGCGCGTGGTTTTACTCCGCGGCCTCCCTTGAATGGGCGGGGATCTGGCGGTAAGCAGCCCACTCGCCACTGTAGCAAATATATTTTATGTGTGTCATATGCTGGATTCAATGTACAGTTTAGCATTTTTGAGTCGAAATGCGACATAGACTGAAATCTTGCTTGTGTATCACCCATTTACCGCAACGTTGTGCGGAAAGCCGAACATGAAAGATCAGTTGTCCCAAGTGGGATTCAGGGAGCGTGGACGTGCGACAGACGTCGAGAGGTCCTTCATATGAAAGGCAAACGCCGTGTGCTAAATCGACTCTGAGAATCAGAAGATACATCATTCAATTGGATCGCTTTCATTGCAACCAAATGATGAATGGACAAGCAGATGACGGTTTGGATCTGAGTGGGAAGCAGACAGTGGATGGACAGTAGCATTGACATGAGCAGAGCAGCAAGCAAGCAAGCGGAAAACAAAATCAGTGACTGGATTGCACAGGTATGGATGGGCGTATCAAACACCCGAGGGAAAGTTCGGAGAGGGCGTCCAAGGGGCAGACTAACGCGGCGTGGATGATAGAAGGCGGGACACGATCCTCGTGAGTGAGTGGCTCTGGGCCACTGATGTAGGTGGGTGGTTAGACTTGCACGTTTGCGCTGGGGAGTCGACGCGAGTTAGTAAGTATAAGGGCATGACGTAGCGCGTGGGGCAGACTTACGGGGCTTGGCCGACGACGTTGCCTGCGGGGTCGTACAGGCAGACGTAGTACGTCGCTGTCCCGAGGCTGCGGTCGAAGACGTCGTGGCAGGAAGCTACGGCACATCCTGCGGGGGTGGTTTAGATGATTGATAACCACGACGCGACGCGACCTACCGAGCTGCGTCGTAGACTTCCACACCACCTGCGTAAAGTGGTTGTACGTCGGATTCGCAGGGTCGTAGTCAGCTGTATATTCAAACAAATTCAGGACATTGAGCATAATTTTCGCTTATTGAAACGCACATTCGTCGAGAACAAACTGCTGCATGGCCTTGGAAACGGGAAAGTGGCCGGTCGCGGCGACGACGTTCTCGCCATACGGCGCGTCAAGCAGCGTGCCATCCGAGTGTTTGACCTGACAGGAGGAGGCCCAGCTGGCCGCCCTGTCTGCGAGCGTGGTGTTCCATACCTGGAAATGAAATAAGCACGCCAGTTTGAGTTTTTGCGTAACGAGATCAGCATTCTGTCAGTCATACTGACCAAGTCAACTGCCCCGAATGCGGCGCGGACTGTGTTGTGTGCGGAGAGGTATTCGTCGATGTCGTCTAGGCCCAGGAGCGATTTTGCTACGTGGGCATGACTGCCGCGAGAGGTTAGGAATCGGGTATTCGGGGTCGCTAGGGCGCTGGCGACGGCGGCGAAGGCAAGGAAGAGGAAGAAAATCATGGTAGCGGGCTGAACGAGTGTGGTTGGCGAGCAGCAGCAGGCCCAGTACAAGGAGATGGAGGAGGTGAGGACGATGAGAAGAAACTTGGCTCAACTTGGCGAATAACACGGATCGACGATTGCATCAGAGTTTCCTTATACAGAATTTTGGCTTCACCTCCTGCTACCACCTAGTAATTCCCTGAGGCAGAGGATAATAAACCCAGGCTCACTCAAGTCTCGACTACTCTGCATGAACCACTCACAAAGCTCGCGGGGGCAGTCACCGACCCCGCACTCATCCTCCAAATACCACCACCCGTACTTTACCCCAGCCGAGGTTGACTATCTCTCCGAAAAACAGCGCGGAAAGCTCTCTGTCACGCAGGAGGAACGCGTCCGCCAGAACGCCTGCGCCTTTTTGGAAACCCTCGGTGCACGCATCGGGTTGTAAGTACTTGTACACGCCCGTGAAGTATTCGAAACTTTAATACGCGACGCAGCCCGCGACGGACAATCGCGACCGCGCAGAATCTGTACCACCGCTTCCATCTCTTCTTCCCGCGGAAGGACTTCAACTATGTTGTGTGTATTCTACCAAGCACATGGATTGCATACACTGAGGGCGGTATAGGATGTCTCCCTCGCCTCCATGTACGTGTCCACAAAATGCACGACACACTCAAGAAGCCGCGCGAGCTGCTCGCCGTCTCGTACGCTATCCGCTTCCCGGACCTCGTCGCAAAATCGAAGCATCCCGGCGGGCAGATTGACGTCGACACTATGGACCAGCAGGTTGTCGAGCGCGACCGCCAGCGCGTTCTGGCTATTGAGCGCCTGCTCCTAGAGACGATATGCTTTAATTTCACCTCGCGCATGCCCTTCCCGTATGTCATAAAGCTCGGTAAAGCGTTTGGAGGTGCGTGGCTTGCGAACATGGGGTGTTCTGTCTAACATCTACTCAAGCCAGCAAAAAGCTGACGAAACTCGCATGGCGACTGACAATTGACTGGTGAGCATCGTCCGCTCTTTATTATCATTGGTCTCAGCAGTCTCCTAGCCACCGAACACTCGTGCCGATACAATACCCGCCACACATTGTAGCGCTGGCCAATCTCTACGTCGGCGCGCTCTTGTCCTCATTCGAGCAGCCAGTCGTACCCGAGGACCCGAGAACCCGCACCCCGCACGAAATTGCCCAGATCCTGGGCAACAACGGCGATTGGGAGCAAAAATACCAGGCGCAGGTCGACGATCTCGAGGGCATCGCGCACACGGTGATCGACCTCCTCATACAGGGTGCACAGAGCGCGACGCAGAACACCTCGCCCCGCACGCCGTCGTCGCCCTCGCCGCACCCGTCGCCCCGCACGCCGCACCCGCTGATCGAGCCGCAGGCCGCGAGCGTGCCGTATAACGCGGACCAGCTCATCCGGCTTAAGATTGTGATGCGGCAGACGGAGCACTCGCAGCGCGTGCGGCAGCCGCTTGGGAACGCAGACCCTAGTGCGCTGTATAGCGGGGACGACGTCGGTTTGCTGGGGCGCAATGAGGGCACCGTCCGGTTTTTGTTTGGGCCGCCGGATGCTGGCGATGAGATTTAGTTGTCGCTAAATGTTATCTGTAAATTATATGTACTCTAGCCACCGAATTCATAGGCACGTCTCGTGCGGCCGCAGTATCGCTCCATCGACGCGTTGAATATGCCCCTCGCAAATCAAAAGATTTCTTGCCGTCTAGAAAATACAAGTTATACAAAGATCCGGGAGGATCCACCTCTACAGCGACGCGTCTTCAAGTTCTCGCCGCAGGTCGAATGTTATACTCGCGCTTGAACGTGTCAAACTCCTCCTCCCTGGTCTTGTATTGCTCCGTTAAATTTTCGACCACCTTCTTTATCTGCAGCAAAATGAGACGCGAAAATATCTCGAGGACGGACGCGTACGTTGTCCTTGTTCGACTGGAGCGTGGGCGCGACGTCTTTCACTGTACGCTCTACAAGGACGCCGCCGATGAGACGGAAGCATTTGCGATCTGGTTCCTCTGCGAGCACCTCGTTCAAAGTTGTGAGAACAAGACTGAGAGAAATCAGCCGGGTGTATTGGAACTCATTTGGATAATACTGACGCATGCTCGTCGGCCTCCTGCTCTAATTCGCCAATTTTACCAGCCAAACCTTGCAGCTCATTCTGCATGCGCGAGTAGTTTTGGGATATCTCTGGCTGAGGTGGTTCAAGGTTCCTTGCCGTCAAACAACCAGTATTACACACCCTGGTCCGTCAATGGCTGGGTCTTGCCCTTGGCTTTTGTAGCAGCAGAGGACATGGCTGTTTTGTCAATTCACAGATCGTGATTGGATCGACGTCGCACGTGACTATACGATTTCTGAACGCTAGCCTGGTGGTAGTGGTGCAGCTCCAGCATGACCCCTCCTTCCGCCGCGCCTGCTGGTGCCTGTCGGCGTATTTCGCTCCATCGCCGCTACCCATGCCCGCGCATTCCCCCTTTCCCGTCGCCTCCAGTCGACCCACACCCACAAGCAGCCCCCAAGCACCCCAAACTACCTAGAGAGCGCAGACGGTCTCATTAGTGATCTCACCTTCCGCAAACCCCGCCACGAGACCACCCCCCGCAAATTCGACGCCCAGGGCAACGAGCTCGACGCCTACCAAGGCGGCCCGAGCGCAATTGATAAGGCGGTCCATCTGTTCTTCTTTACCGAAATCCTCCGAGGTCCGTTCGCACTTGCACTTTTCGCTTTCTTGGGCCCTCATCCCCATCTAGGGATGTGGATTGTACTCGAGCAGTTCTTCCGGCCCCCGTACACTATCTCGTATCCCTTTGAGAAGGGCCCGCTTTCACCACGCTTCCGCGGAGAGCACGCCCTCCGCCGATACCCTAGCGGGGAGGAGAGATGCATTGGTACGTCCTGTGGCCACAATCATTGGATGCATATCAGCGTTATTACAGCCTGCAAACTTTGCGAGGCCATCTGCCCGGCCCAGGCAATTACCATTGAGAGTGAGGCGCGTTTAGACGGCTCGCGAAGAACCACAAAATACGGCAAGTGCCGTCCCAAATATACCCGCCTTTTTAAAAATTCTCGAATGCAGATATCGATATGACCAAGTGCATCTATTGTGGTTTCTGTCAAGAGGCGTGCCCGGTCGATGCTATCGTAGAAAGTCAGTTTGCCCACGGATCTTGCATTTCAGGGTCTGATTTTCTCTTTCCGTTGCAGCTCAAAACCAAGAATTCTCCACCGAGACCCGAGAAGAGCTTTTATACAACAAGGAGAAACTTCTTGCGAATGGAGACAGGGCAGAAGCAGAGATAGCTGCTAATCTGCATTGTGAGTCTTCTGCACTGATTGGCATTCTTCGCTGACCCACGTTCGAAGCTGATCATGTATACCGGTGATTTTCGTTGTACCCTAATATAAAACAACGCTGCATCGTGCTATCGAATCCCAAAAGAGCCGTGTGACGTCATGCAAGTTACATTCCAGCGTTTTGGCTGAGCTCGACTTTTTCGTTTTGAAATTTCAAACTGAGCTGCGCAGTGGAGCCTTTATTTCTTCTGACGGCTGTTTCGAAGGCGCGCTTGTGCGAACGGGGTCGAGATTAACAGTTCAGCCTACCATTCCCAGGAGGGTGAAACCGACCCACCGAAGACCTTTCGTATCTCCATTGTTCAAGGCGGTGCCCTTCCATTGTAATCATTTATCGTCAGCCTAATTCGGCTCCTTCGATAGTCATGTTTTTTTCCTGTCCGCGGAACCAGATTTACCTTCAGTAATGGAGGCGAATTTTGGCGCCCCCGCGCGTCTGACTGCGGGGGTGCCCTCCGCCCGGCTGGGTGATGTCTGATTGTGTTCCCAACTGCCTCTCCCCTCCCAGGACGTCGGCGGTCGCAGCCTCTATGTGCGGTGCCAAGTCGCGCTTCTCCGGCCGAATTCACCGAAAAAGGGAGGTGGCTGACACCCCTATTCACCTGAGACTGAGGCTGACTTTCAAGCCTTCGAAATGTCGCACCTTAGTTTCTACTTGACATTCTCTTTCCCATACTTCCCGCGACGACGACGAATCATGGACATCCACATCATTCTCAACCCAGGGGCCGTCGGCACGCCTTCCAAATCCAATGCGCAGTCAAATAAGAAGCAGCCGCAGGAGCCGCAGACGCCGCGTCGAGGGTCAGTTCTCCTATCAGTGATATTATTGGCTGCGCCAGAGTTAATTGGCGCGGCGTTTTGCAGGAGTAGGACCCCGACGAGTGTAGATAGTTCCCCCGGGCCTGCGATACATCGCCGGAGCAGCGGACGAACCAAGACCCCTTCCACCCGGGCGACGCCTCTGAGATCATACGCCACCCCCACTCCCACTCCCACCCGGCGTTCGCGTCCGCGCCAGGCGCCCCCGAGTCCCCGTGTTAGGCAGCCTCGGCCCAGGAAACGCGTTTTGGAGCTGGAGGGCGCCACAGAAGAGAAGACGCAGAACGCAACTCGACACACAGCTCGAGTCGTCGGTAGAATCGACGGCAACCACGGCGTCTGGCGCGCCGTCGCGGGCGAATATCCTAGCTGTCGCGGGCGAAGCACCACGTCGCGCTCGAGGCGGTCGCGCCTGGGACGGCGCTCGCGCTCTATGATGGACGTCGTAATGGATCTCAAGAGGCCCGCCGGGCGAGCTGGAGTAACTACGCGTCGTATCTCGGGCGCGACTACTACGACTTTCGCCGCGACAACAACGGCGAGTACGTGCTGACGGACGAGGAGGGGCTAGCAGCGTATTGGGCGGACCAAGCCGCGATCTGGATGCCAGGGCTTTCACGCGAACGACAACAACACCTCGGACTCGGACTCGGACTGGTCGGAGGAGCGCGACGCGGTTCCCTATGTCGATGGAGCGCTCCACTGCAGCCTGGAAGGCGACTGCCTGTGATAATTGCTTGACTCTGCCCGCGACCGTGATAACTGTAGCCAACCGTACAGGAATGTAAATGGGGAACCAGCGTCCTTGTCTCATCTCTTTTATCGACATCCTAATTCATACAATCGTTTGGACTTTGGCTGGAACCGAGCCTCGAGGCGTACTTCCTGTGTGAGCGTTGGCAAGCTCTCTTTCGACATCCTAATTCATACAATCATTGGACTTGGGCTGGAACCGAGCCTCGAGGTGTACTTCCTGTGTGAGCCGTCGACCAGCTCTTTTTCGACATTCTATTCATAATCGTTTGGACTTGGGCTAGAATTGAGCCTTGAGGCGTACTTCCCTGTTTGAGCCGTTGGCAAGTAACACACCCTCACAATAGACGCACAGCGCAGATCCCTATGTCCTCTTCATCCTGGTCCCAACCCTTCTTCACTTCGACTCGCTTTTGGTTCCGTGCACGCGTCCTTGCGTCTATAGATACCGCTTCGTCACTCAACTTTGCTTGGAACTTGGAAATAAGCGCACGCGTAGTCGGCACAGGGGCCGAACTAGACTCAGGCTCTCGGTCCTCGACCCCTAGCTGCATTCCGTAAAGCTTAAAATCGTTGGTTTGCATTGCATTCGTTCCGTAAAGCTAAAAGTCAAACTGCTCCACATGCGATCCCCATCCCATCCTGTCTCCGGGTCAAGATCAAGAATAAGATAGGAAGGACAGGTTGAACGCGTCCGTGCGTCCGCTCCTTCACGGTGTCGCGATGGGATAGGCTTACGCGATTACGCGACGTCGCGTCAAGATAGGGGGCACAAATCGCTATGTCCTCGTCCCCATGCATACGACCGACCTGACCCGACCTGACCTTGGCTTTTGGTTCCGCTCGACTCTCAAGTGCCGTTGTTCCGTCCGGCTGGATGATAGCCTCCGGCCAAGCTAAGCCCAAGATTACTCGTAATTAGACAAGACGGCAAGAATACATACGAGGTACAAGACACGAGATACGAGGACAGGAATATACTCACAAGACAATAACAGCACAAGGAGAGATTACCTTTTGTTCGAGTTTGTCGGAACGGCAATCTCTTGAGTTTCATTGTGAGTGAGCGCTATAGCACCAATTTGTTCCTGAGAGTCGCAACGCCACCCACCGTTCGTTCCATTGAGTCTGACAATCTGCAGCCTCGAGGAAGATCTAGAGGTAAAACACGCCGCGGCGGGGCCTGACTTGGAAGAAGATTTCCTGACTTGTCGTGACCCCGAAACGCCACGTTAATATTTACGACTTGTAGGGTGCCGCCGCAGAACGGAATATGCACCCCACCGGACGTTTAACGCCACGTTCGACCGCAGCCACCGCCGCATCATTCAATTCAATTACATTTTCCAAGCCCAAGCAAGACCATTGTTCCGTCTCAACTTTATGCGACAAGCTCGCATTTTACAAAAACGCACACTCCATATTTCTCCTCTTGCCTCAATCACATAAACCGCGCAAGATAAGAGTGAAACGAAAACAATTCGACAACAAGCTGGTAGTACCGCCACTGCGACATGGGGACCGATACTTGGACACTAAACACTAATACTACTACAACACAACCATGTTCGTTTTCGTCGGACCGTATTATACTCGTGCAACCAATCGCAAGCAAGATTCAGAGGACCGGGAATTGGCCGGGCACGGAGATGGGGAGGCTAACCATAACGAGGATAGGATGAGATGGGCGGAGGTCGGGAGGGATAGGAAGGTGGTCGGAGTCGGACCGGACCGAGGGGCGGGGCGAGTCGCCGGAATCAAGTCCGAACAGATCGAAGACAGAGCCAAGCGTATGAGGTGTTGGCGGGAAGTGCAAGCGGGAGTCCGAGTCCGTGTGGCGTGAGGGAGAGGAAGTGGCCCTCGAGTCGGGAGTGGGCTACATACGGTCAGCTGACGCATGATACCGCTTCCCCCTTGGCTCGTCGCGGTCGCGCTCCCCGAGTGTCTCGACGACGACGCGTACGCCTCCCCTTCCTCATCGACATCCATGTCGTTCCGCCCCCGCTTCCGACTCGGCGTCGGCGCCCCACCCCCACTTCCACCGCCATTATTGGAATTCCGGCCCTCACGACTCTCGCGCTCGCGCAACGCCTCCCTCTCCTCCCGCATGGACTCCCGCAGCGACTCCCGCGCGGACGTCACCTGCGGCGGCATGCGCCCGTCCTCGTGCACAAAGTCGACCTCGTCCCCCGGCGGCGCCTGCGCGACGGGCCAGCAGGCGGAAGGACGTGCGTGTCGCGTGGGCCCCCTTCCACGCTCGTCACGCCCATCGCGGTCGCCGTGCCTCTCGCTCCCGCTCCCGCTCCCGCTCCGCGTAAAACGTGTCCCCCCTCCCGATATCATCCCCCCGCCCCCGCCGACCCCGAGCCAGACCCCGACCCCGAGCCGACGCTGTTCGAGCGCGAGTAACCCGTTGTTCCCCCCGGCGGGCGGTGGCATTGGGGCGCGGCAGTGCCGGCGCCGCGCAGGGGATAATACCCCTGCTCACGATCGCGCTGCGCGTCCTCCCTGCGGCGCTGCGCGCGCTCCGCCTCGTACTTTTTCGCATACGCCAGCTGCTGCCCTGCTCCACGCCTCGCGGTCCACTCGCTCCGTCGCGGTCGCGCACGTCCCTGTCCCGCGGGCCCGCGCAAGTCGCGGTCGCGGACATCCCGCTCGCGCAAGACCTCCCGCTCCGCGCGCTCCCGCAGCTCGCGGCGCACGCATCTCGAGCTCTGAGTCCCGCTCCCCCGCGCACCTCCCGCTCCCTGTCGGCGCGCTCGCCGCGCTCGCGCAGCTCCCGCTCGAGCACCTCGCGGCTCAGGTACGTGCCCGGCCCACGCGCTGGTGGGTTGTGCACGCCCGGCGGCGAGAGCGGGTGCACGCCCGCGCCGGCGCGCACGGGGCGTCGCGGTCGGGCAGCGCGGGCTGTGCAGCGGCGGGGGCGGGCGCGGCGTCGGGGTACGGCGGGGGTGTATAGCAGCGGGCGCGCGCGCGGGGACTGCGAGGCGCGTGCGGGTGGGGGTGCGGTGCGCGGCCGGGTGCTGCGCGTGCGGCGAGGGGTCGCGTGGGGTGCGCGTGCGGCGAGGGGTGCGGGTGCTGCATGCGCGGGCTGGGCGCGGGGCCGGGTGGGGGGCCGGGTATGTGGGGGATGAAGTGCCCCGGGGCGCCGCCCGCGCCGCCGCCCGTCGAGCGCGTCTGCTCAGGTCGGGGCGGTGGCTGGCGCTGGAGCCGTTGTTGCTGCTGCTGTTGGAGTACGGTGCGTTGGGCGCAAGGTGGTGTGTGCTGGGGTTGGTTGTGGTGTTGGTGCTGCTGCTGTGGGTGTGCGCCAATGGGCGGGAGGGGCGCGTGGCGGTCATTGAGGTCGGGCGAGGGGGGCACTTGTTGGAGGCGCTCGTAGAGGATGCTGGGGTGCTTGCGTTAGTTTCAAATGTAAGAAAAGACAAGAGAGAAAGACTAACGCGCGTTCGAGCTTGATGCGCTGGATGCTCCGTTTGGCCTGGAGGACCTTGAAGTGCAGCTTGTCGTTGTCCTGCGAGGCGTCAACGATTATTTCTTGGACTGAGAGAAAGAACGAAAACCCACCGCCTCGATCTCCTTCACCTTCCTTTTGAGGTCCTTGTATTTCGCCTGGTATTTGACGTCTTCGGCGCCCGCTGCGATGCCAACGGGGTGGGCGAAGGGCGGCTGGGTATTTTGGCGCTGCGGGGCAGGCGGTGGCGGCGGGGTGGGCATCGTCGGCGCTGCGCTCATGGTGGTGACCAGATAGCTAGCACGACTAGGCTGAGAACGAAAACGTCGGACGAAAAAGGAATATCGAAGCGTCACGTGTACTGCAATTCTTTCCCTCACCAAACTCGGAGTTCAAGTGCGTTTTCAATTCAAAGTCCTAAGTCTTACAAGACTGACGAACGGTGTGCATTGCAGTGTCCTACACACAGTCGGTCCTTCCCCCCTTGTTGCACGTCCACAGCTAAGTGTAACTGCGCTGGCAGAGACCTCCCCCCGCCGGCGGCTTCGAGTCGGTCAAGTACAAACGCAATCTACCGCTGCGCGGGCCCGGCGCGCTAGTCATCCTCGGCGGGGTGAGCGCAGTGTGCGCGTTCGGGTTCTGGCGCATTGGATCTGGCAACGTCGAGAGAAGGTGCGTAATATCGTCACACGTGCGGGCGGCGGAGATGGGGATCAGGTGTCCTGCTGCGAAGGAATCATGAGTCGAGGCGAGTGGACCGTGAAACGTGTGCAGGCCCGAGATAGGGATCCGGCCGCACGAGAGATAGCATCTTGCGCCACCTAAATTGGGATCTGACCAAGTGATGTATAGGGAGCTGAAGCGCGAGACGACCTGGGCGCGGATTCACTTGGTGCCTCTGCTTCTTGCGGAAGGAGATCGCGCGGCGTATCGGGAGGGGTTGCGGGTCACCGCCATCGAGGCAGAAATTATGAGAGACGTCAAAGGATGGGTGGTAAGTCCCCTGAGATGTGGCAACTGTGATGTCGAGGACCCAATCTTCTGTTCTAATCTTGTTTGTAGCCCCGACAGGATGTCTACAATAACCCACGATACCGCTCACCCGAGGGGTTGTAGGAGAGTATCTCCGGTGCATCCCCGGTCACTTAGTAAATGACTTGGCCTGTAGTCAGTCCTACGGGCTCCGCCCCGACAATAGAGTCCGTTGTTTCGGCGTGTTATTACCTAAAGCAGCCGGAGGCATTTTATTTCATTTTCTGCTTCCATTGCAATTCCCAGTCAAAGCACAGCTGCTCATAGTCACTCGAACCTTCCGCGGGTCTCCACGGCTGCTTCAAAGTAATATTCGACGGGATATCAAGTGCTAATCTAGATCTGTGTCCGCATTTGGCAGTCTCCGAGAGTCTCTGGCATCCCGTCCTAGTCAGGCAGGAGTCCTTAAAATGGATCTATCTAGGTGCCGAATCACTCTTAAGCAGGTCTTGCGCAAGAGAACCACCACTCTTCCCCGCATTCCGCGTCTCTCCCTGCGCCCCCCCGTATGCCCGGCCGCACAATGTCTTTCTTGAACTTTGACTCCGAGCCCGCCTTTGACACCTCCGAGTTCCTCGCCACCCCAGAGGAGCCCATGCTCTTCGACTTTGACTACACACACCGGGCTACGACTTTGCCGCCGAGGACGTCAAGCCCTTTGTCCGCCCGCCTCAGATGTACGAGTACGCAGACTACTCGCCCGACAGCTTCCATGGCTCGGATCGCCTTTATGACGATGCGATGAATAATATTAACACCAGTGGGAGCAGCTGGTCGCCCATCCCCTCGCCCTCCTCGTCCTCCTCGCCCATAGCCATCCCCTCCGGCCCGCAGTCCCCCTCCTTCTTTGCCTTTAGCGGCGATCACTCTGCCCTCGCTAACCCGTTCTCCCCTACCCCCTCGCCGCGGCCCTCCCCCCCCCGCCTCGCACTCCCCCTCCTCCTCCTCGTTCGAGGAGAACTACTACCCCGCGACAACAGGACCAGCCGCCGTCGCTCTCCGTCTCACCACACGACACCCAAACACCCGCATGGGCGACCCAGCTCTGGGACCACGCGTCCTCGCCCTCCCCCGGCCCCTCCTCGCCGCCCGCCGCCCAGCCTGAGCGGCCGGTACGGAATGCACAGCCGCACGCCTCGTCCCCGCGCTCCTCCGCCCGCCACTCCCCGCTCCGGCCCATCCCCCGAAAGACGCAACTCGGGCCACCTGTTCCCGTCCGCGAGCGCGCCCGGGAGCGGGCTCGCGATGAGCAGCATGGGCATGGGCCCGAGTGGGAGCGGACAGGGCATGAACACGATCCGCGCGTACAGCCGCCGCGCGAGTCGTTCAGTGCTGCCCCGCCCGCGTCTGCTGCGCCTTCGACGGAGGAGCGGGAGGCGACGGTGCGCGCGCGCAGGCGGTCGTCTACGCGCGCGGAGGAGCCTGAGTTTGAACAGGACGGTGTGACGCGTGATACCAGCCGTACGTGTTTCTCTCATTCCTCCTTTTCGTTAACTCACGACCTGCAGCCCCACTGAAGAGCGTCCTCGGCCGCCGAAGCTCGCGCCCTGCGTGGCAGCTGTACTTCACCGACTGGATCCAGCGGCAGCAGGCGAACAGCAGCCGCAAGCTCAACGTCGCGCAGGCCGCGAAGGAGGCGGGGCAGAGTATGCCAGTTTGAGCGAGGAGGAGAAGGAGGTGCGCGTCCCTTCTCTGCATTCACTCCCTTTCTGACGTGTTGTTCTTCTCTTACTTCCGCGCGCTCACACCGCAGCCCTACAAACGCCGCTCGCAGGCCGCCAAAGACGTCCGCGAGCGCCAGCTCGCGTCGTACATGCGCACGCTCACCCCCGACGACATCAAGCGCGAGAACGCCTTCCGCGCCGCGCAGCGCAAGGTAAATCCCTAAAATGCAAATAAAATACATTAATCACGGTACCCTGTAGGCCGGCAAGTCGCGCAAGTCGAACATCAAGGACCCGAACGCGCCGAAGAAGCCGCTGAGCGCGTACTTCATGTTCCTGCAGCGCATCCGCGCGGACAAGCGCCTGGTGGAGGAGGTGTTCGGCGAGGAGACGGAGACGACGCGGCAGAGCGTGCTCGCGCGGCGCGGTGGCGCGCGATGAGCGACGAGGAGCGCAAGGTGCCCTATATCTGCTTTTTTTTGCGGTGGGCGCGAGACTGACAGCGCACAGCCGTTCCTCGCGCAGGCGGAGCAGGAGAAGATGGAGTACGAGGCCGCGCGCAGGGTGTACGAGGACGGCGCGGCGCCCGCCGGGTCCGCGGCCGCGTCCGCGTCATACCCATGGCGGGCATGGGCGGGAACTTCAACTTCAGCATCCTCCCCGGCGTGGGCGTCGGGTTCCCCGCGATCAAGATCGAGTCGTCGGAGAGCGAGGGCGAGGGGGACGGCAAGTTCCTGCCGCCGGCGACGGCGAGGTCGTGAGTCGTCCGTCCGCGCGCTTTCCTCTCCTGGGTGCTTGGGACGTTCTTTATTTTTCCCCTGGGCGTTTTTTACATCCCCGTTCCCTCTATGTTTCCATGTTTCCTCCCACATAATTCTCAGTTTTTTTCGGGTGCTCCGGGATATTGCTTGGGATATTCTCTATTTCTCCTGGGCGTTACATCCCCTCTCCCCCCTATGTTTCCCCCCAAATTATTCTTCTCGTTACTTACTTACGAATACTTACGATCTTCATGACTTCACGACCCCTGCCTACCTATTCCCCCGCCTATCCTAATCGGCTGGTTCACGGCGTATTTATCCTTTTGGGTTCTGGTTCGCGCTCTGGGCTCTCCTCTCCTCTCGTGGTGGCTGCTGCCTGTCTGGATGTAAAGCAGACAGACAGACAGACCGAATGGACTGCTGCTGTATTGTTTGTATATTATGCGCCTCCCGCTGACACTCCTTGACTCGACTCGGCTTGTATTACTACTACTTCGCTAGACGCCGCTACATACGTACTATGCCCTACACCTACCCTACCTACCTACTTACAGCTAGTTTTTTCTATGGGTCGTATATGCTATACATATAAACGCTCTACATATACATACGGATTAATGGGCGTCATGTCGAATTGTCGAATTGTACTCGACGATGCAGAATGATTAAATTTAGACGCCGCCGATGCGGTTTCTTGAGAACGATGATGATACATAATACAGCTTCGACACCAATTATGGATTCGACATTGTTCTGAGATGTCGAGTGATAGGACATTGTTCCGAGCTCTAGCTATAGATCGACATTGTCCTCCGAGTCAGATTTGGATTCCCGGACATTGTTCGAGTCGGAGCCAGTGCTGATTTGGCCCGGACATTGTTCGACCAGTCCTGACTCGACTCGAATAGAATAGGAGAATAGAGAATGGACCGAAGGAGGCAGCGAAATATACATATAGACTCAGGAGGACGGTAGTCAGTCAGTAGATGTAGATGAAGCCAGATTCAGATGGATGGAGGTAAGTACGGCATCCCGTCAGAATCTCGGAAAGACAACTCGGGCGGTATATTTTGGCGCGCGATGACGTCCACGGTCCCTCCGGGATCCCCGCATCCCCGGCGAAGACTTGAGCGCGGGAATACCGCATCGCATCGCACCTGCCAATGCTAAACATACGCTGTATTTAATTTTAATTTATCTGGGGGATCATCGATCATCATCTTGGATTCATCCTACATACATAGTACAGCGGCGGGACCGGAACTGTTCGATTCTGAGAAGGCTGGCAATAGATCTAATGGAAGTACTTGTTCATTGGAAGAGGTAAATGATAGGAGTTTGTCCGAGAAAGGCAACTTGAAGACCATATTTTGGCTAGTAGCTATAGCCCCTATCCTATATGTATTTTGAGAGAACCAGGTTCTGGCGGATCATGGAGAAAGTCTGCGCACGATAGTATAGGACGGCCGCCGAGCGGGTGCGGTACCGGTTCGAATGTTTATGGTGCTTCTGAGACAAGCCCAAAAATGGCTGGGCGACCAACGGCGATACGGCACTTCCTCCACCTTGAACAGTGCGTCCGCCCGTGGTTCAGCATCCGAGAGAAGCTGTAAATGCCAACTGGAACACGAACCCAGTGAGAGACGAGCTCAACAATTTCGTGAGTGTTTCGCTCCCAGACTAAGTCCTTGTTGGACCATCTGGGCCGTAAAGTAGCAATCGGGATGCTTGCGTAGTAATATGTTCTTTTCTCTCTCTCATCTTGTATAAATACCGGGAAACTCCGAACGCGCCCGTCGGTCAAGGCAAATCTGACCGTTTTCAACCTAGGATGTTGGGAACATGTCAGGATGGACGAAAACAGTCTGAAGTAGAGACACGCCCCGTGGCCTCGCACAAAGCTGCAGCCTGTAAAGTTGCCCCTGGCCTGTAAGCGGACAGTGCTTTACCCCCGATGGGTTTCACCTCAATAATGAACATGCAGGAGTGGGCGAGGTGCGGAACTTCAAGGTCGGCGACCGCGGCACGACTCGAGACTTGGTTGAGATGAAACGTTCGAAAGTTAGGACTCGGGAATCCCCCATCGCGAATAAATCTCACCTCACTTGCTCGTCGCGGCCCTCTCGTTCTTCTCGATAATAGGCGCACAGACAGTAGTCTACGGCTGCGGCCAGTAAACTAGATTTCGAAGGACGTGGCAGGGTTCATCAGACGAGTCCCATCTCCGGCGTGTCGATAATTCCAGGCAGAATAGCAACCGGACGCTGATCCGGAGTGTCGAATGCTTCTGCAACGGTCTGGAGGACTGTGTCTAATATCATTCACGATGCGTGCTATCGGTACTGCATTAGTCGAAACGAAAGAACCAACGAGAATAAAACCTTGCATCGTCGCCAACACGACGGTCGATACGCGCTATCCGCGCGCAAAGCTGCTGCATTTGCTCGGTTGTCGCCCGTGGAGCTGCGAGGAGCTTGGCAATCTGAGCGGCGTTGAATAGGAGAAACTCTTGGTCGATTCCAAGGTAAGCCAGAGGAGTGTTGTCAACTGAAGAAAACTTTAGCTTCTACTCGAAGGACAAGCCCGCCTCTGCTTTTTCGCTGGGAGGATCGACTGCATGGCGCCGACACGGGCCTTCGCAGCAGCAATCTTGCCACTGGGATCTGGTAACCGCTCCAGCTTCTGCTGAAGAGGGTCTAAAACTTTCGAGCCTGTTGGGCGAGGGTGAGATCCATTGGGGTCGCTACGCTGCGAAGATGAGATGATGTTAGGGGCAAGTTCGGGTTAGGGGCCAATCAGATTATTCCCACGGTTGCGTTTTTCGATTTTCAACCTTCGAGCAACCGCTGGCACAAGAGACCGCGTATTTCTCTACTTCACTGGCCCAGTTCGAGAAGGAAGAGCCGCATCAAAATATGGTCTCGCAGTTGGTCCCGGAATAGTATACTGTACGCCAAAGACGTTTTGGGAGAATTCCATTCCCGGCTGACAGGCTGTTCTTGGTCGCCATTTGGGTCTCGGGTGCCTGAGAGACGACTGATAGGCGCGTATGTATCGTGCATAGCACAAATGAGTGGGCATAGAGGAGTCGCACTAAATGCAGGGGAATGCCGAGGGTCTAAAAATTGTTGTGCCAATCCCGGAGCCGCAGAGGACCGACCGTCGTTATGGGTGTTAATTTGCGTCTAACGTCGAACTGAGAAAACATCAATGGCGTCTATATTTTCTCGCAACGCAGTGTACGGAATGGATCTATTTTGTCTTGTGTACCTGCATACGTTCCCGCGATTCCGGGAGCGCCGGCTTGGCGCCCAATTTACATTGCCGAGGTTCCTGCGAGGCTGGCAACCGGGGTATCAGCGAATAGGAGTGCAATTAATGGCAAAGACGGCAGACCCAATGCATCAATGGGTATCTATCGATTCCGAACTGAGAGGCAAACGGACGACCATCTTTTGGAGGATCATGTTTCCGCCAGGGCCGCAAGGTCGTTGTATTGATCGCCCTGCAGAGATCGCATAAATCCCCAGGCTGCGTACGTAGAGTAAAATCACGACCGACCTCAGGCGTATATCCTAATCTGCATCCAATCGAACCATGAACGCTGGCTGGTTCACGAGTTGAATAAGGCTTACTTGGCGTAGAAACCCGTCGTGAAGACATGCGAGTGGCACTCGACTTCGGCTGGCCGGTTCGCGGCCTTTGCATCCGCTTGTACCCATTGGTGCAGCTTTGCGACGAGCAGATGCCGAAGCGGTGTTTTCGGTACGCTTTGTCTACTGCCATCCTGCACTATGTTCACCCCAGAATCACCACAAAACTGGTCGAATTTGACGACTACCTGCTCAGCTTGTAACGATTGAGGGCGGGATAAACGTCTGGTGTCGTT
>JARKIC010001218.1:0-142079 GCA_029378375.1 Mycena olivaceomarginata
TCCCGGGATGTGCCGGTGAACCTGATCGACTGGAGCTCGCTTTCGGCAAGGGATAGAGCAGCATCACTCTTTGATGCGCAGGCACTCACGATGGAGTCCCAGCACTCCTTCGCAGTTCCGTTGCGCTTGACACCCAGTCCAATAGGGTCAACAATGTTCGTTACAAGCATCGACCGCATGACGCCATCGCGGTAAAGAAATTCCTCGCGGGACGGATTGGTGGAATAGACCGGTGTGGGGTCTGGAAGTGGTGTTCCCGTGGGTACAGTTACGACCGCTGGCTTTGTGATGGTACCATCGAGGTACCCTCCAAGTCCTTTGCTGGCCGAATGTTCCTCCATGAGGACTTTGTATGTCGGGAAATTGAGTTTATTTGTTTGTAGCTTCTCCGTTGCGAGCAAGACTGGCAGATTGATCATTTGGGACGCCATCGTGGCGACTTGGTATGATATAAGGTTTGAGTCGAATTTATTGTGCGCTGTTCTTTAACTGAGTCCTTTAGAAGCTGCGGGCGGGGCCCATAACCTAAAGTAAGAACAAGGTTGTAAGAACTCAGTCAGACACACAAAGGTGGAATCGACTGTATTGTTGGACTCTACCTAAAATAAGAACAAGGTTGTAAGAACTAGAAGTAAGATGTAAGCATTGTGGAAGTAAGTCAGATAAGTAAAGCTCACCTCAGTCAGACACACAATGGTGGAATCGACTGAGGTGAGTATGCGGGCATCGCAATATATATAGGTAGAGTGAGTCATAACATCAGAGGAGTGAGTCAGAGATATCGGAACATATGGTGCTCATAGAAACGAGCACATGGAAATATATATAGGAGGCAAGATGCCATCCTTCATGAATAGACAGGAGCACATGTGTTCCATGTGCATCTGAGGAAAGATGGGGATAGCATACCGGCGGGTCTCCTTCAACACTATCCCCTGTATATTTTTGCATAGTTCAAGTGTTGGATAGTGGAGGACATCTTCAGCTACAATCCGGCTGATTAGATTTGTCCCCCCAAAAAACCTAGCTCGAGTTCGAAAATTCGGGTCTCCAGTCTTTTCCATATTTGGCCCTGAGTGATGTCGCATCAATATATTTGATCTGATCGATAATGCAATGTTGCCTCTTTACATTTTGAATTTGTGGGCCAGAACACCGTAAAACCTGAGGGTAGTTTTGGCAACTTCGGACCGTAATCTCCGGAATTGCCGCGCCTCGTTGCATCATCGGCCCCACTCAAATGAACAACTTAATTTCAAACTCCGCAACAGCCCTTTTGACATCTCCGAGAAGTAAGTACCTCTTCTTTTTCGCTGACCTTGCAGACCTTGATAATATACAATGGAGGGTCAAAAATTTTGAAGGGCAATCTGCTGCACCGGTGTGTCGGAACGGTTCCGACACAAGGACAGCACCTCTTTTTTGTCGTTGACCGTGCAGACCCCAAGGATATACAGTGAAGGGTCAAAAAATTCGAAAGGCAATCTGCTGCTGCACCAGTATGTCAGAACCGTTCCGACACTGTCTAACTGGGTACTGCTACAGCACCTCTTCTTTTTTCATCGACCTTGCAGACCTCAATAGTATACAATGAAGGGTCAAAAATTTTTGAAAGGCATTCTGCTGCTGCACTGGGGTGTCGGAGCGGTTCCGACACGAGGACAGCACCTGTTTTTTTTCGTTAACCTTGCAGACCCCAATGATGTACAATGAAGGCCACAAAATTTGGAAAGAAATGTGCTGCTGCACCAGTGTGTCGGAACGGTTCCGACACACAAGGAATCGGTACATGGATAAATAGACAAGGCATCTTGAGTCGATGACAAGCACGGAATATAGATAGTGCGGAGTAAACGGGAGAATATGAGAGATCTCGATGTGCAATAGGAATGACTGGTACTTTCACCAAACTAAATATACGGATGTCTGTGGTACTATCCAACGAACAAATTATCAGCTTACACTAAGTGAATTGGATCTAAAATGGGGGAGAAATTCCGTTCACGGCTAAGCGAGGTGCCTTTTCTGATTAGTGCCGTCGGTTCGATTCGGGTGGTCGACATTTTTTCCCCTGCTTACTTTTTTTGTTTCAAATGGGCCAGAACATAAACATGGGGCATTTTCTTTGCGATATATGTTTACGCATTTAGATATGATGAATTCATTTGATCCTGAATTTTGAGTACTTTATGCGGAAAGGGTCTTGCGGACTGGGCAATATTTTCATGACTTCGTCACATCGGCAGCATTTGAGGAGATGACACAAGTCCGGCCAATAGGTTCGGAGCAAGCCTGTCTCCGGTCCGGCGAGCCCCGACCCCGAGTGCACCTCCCCAGCTGATGACGACGAGCTACTTGATGGCTGCGAAATCTCACCTCGCCGTGTCAAACGGGCAACGATGCAATCAGAGGGGGAGCCTCTTACCTCCGAGAACAATCGCGCGGAAACCCTCGACGACGTGATTTTTTACATATATAATCTATTTCTGATGTGATGTGTGAGTTTTAGTCGTATATCTTGCCTCGATCATTAACTGACACAGATCTGAGCTGAAATCCTTGTTCAGCTTTCAACGCTCCGGATTTTGCTCTGAAAATTATGAGAAGCCCCAAGAAATCTTTTCATAGGTACTATAGTAAATCTTCGTATTCGCTTTGTGGAGCTGGTATGCCAAGCTCCAACCTCATGGATTTTCATCGAAATCTGATCACTTTATACGGGCCGGGGAACACTAATGCTGCGGTAGCGCTAGGACGGCGATTGAACTAGCTTGAGTAGCTGTTTGTCTCGGATTTTGGCATGCACTGATAAACAGAAGTTCGCTAATCTTCAGCCAATTTAGCCAGTCTCCCGTAGATAAACGTCCACTTGTTGAGATTTTCCGGCATTTTCCGATTCAGAAGTTTTCGAGCATCCAAATATATTCGACAGACGAATGTTCCCACTCCGGCTCCCAGAAAGGGACCTGCCCTGCCAATATTTCTTGTGCATCACAATAAGCTCATTATAGAGGGGTCATCAACGCTCAGTACCGACTTGCGATCCAAGCTTTCCCAGAATCTTGTCCCCATAAAGTATTTGTTGTTCCATTCAATCTGTGGTTTTCTTTACGGGTCTTTCTGACTCTCAAGGGCCTCGAAGTCCTCTGACGATATATTTATGAACTTTACAGTAAGAATGACTGACTGTAATCTAGACGGTATATTGCAAGGCACGCAGCGAATCTTTGAGTCGTATTCAACCCAGTGTTGACCCAGTGGTTGATATATTCTTGGCTGTTGAACTTCGGCATTGATTCCACTCGATCCATTGACGATACAATGCCACGTTAAACGTTAACGCTAAAACCGGCCGAAACGTCGTTTTCGCTATTCCAGCTGCAAGAGTGATTCCATCCAAACATGAAACACCAGGAAATTGATTGACAGAAAGACACGTTGTGGTCACATGCTTTGGTCCCACCAGCCAGGGTTCAAATTGTTGCTTCACGAGCAAGAATATTGCACTGTTTATTTTATCTGTGACTCCGGCACTGCCACTCGATATGGAGAGTTCAGTGACCTCTGGTTTAACAAGCAGAGCAGCTCGGGCAATTTCAAACAGACAGGCCTGCTCAGAATAGTGCTGGGTATCATCTGTCCCTTTGCGGCATTCAATTGGCTCTCCATATCAAGTCACGCTTTTCGAGGGGTGTGGGAAAACAGCTGTATATGGCAGGGATAAGGAAACAGTTGACATATTCAAGGTTTGGTCGTCAAATTTCAATCGTGGATCCATGTGAGCAAGAATATCCCAGCCAGGGTTCAAATTGTTGCTGTGGACTTCCCACGAGCAAGAATATCGCACTTTTGATTTGATCCGTGACTCCAGCACTGCGATTCTGAGCCAGAATATGTCCTCACATTATTTTATTTCAGCGTCCCCAATATGCCTGAGACATTAAACCTCTCCCAGCTCAAATTCGGCATGGTTTTGGCATCAATTGAGACACAAATCGCACCGTTGAAAGGCGATCTCGCCTCGGAATTCAGAATGGACCCACGCACTGGATTCGCGCTGCGATTGTGAGCCAGAATATGTCCTCAGATTATTTTATTTCAGCGTCCCCAATAAGCCTGAGACATTAAACCTTCTTGCTTTCGTTCCTTTGCTTGCCGGTCGTTTCTTGTGCAGGCGGGCGAGCGCCTTCGAGCTGCGAGCGGTGTTGCGGGCTTGTGGGCCTCGAGCGCTGGCGGGCTTCGAACGTCGAGCGGCGAGCGCAGGGCTTTCGAGCTTGTGTGCTTGGAGGCGTTGATCCCGCCGCGTTCTTCCTTCCTTCCTTCCTCCCTCCCTCCTCCCTCCTCCCTTCGTCCTCCCCGTCCTGTCACCCGCAACTTGCTGACACCCTCCACAGACCTTCGCCTCCTCCCCCCGCTCGCGGCGCTGCGGAGGCCGAGCAAGGCTACTATCGTTAGTTCGAGGTGGGTGTTTCTCTCGTTCCCGTGCAATCTTGCAAATTTACTATAGCGTCAACGTCCCACTTTCTCGGCGTCTCCTCTTCACATGTCCCTTGCACCTGTCCTTCGTCCAAGATTTGTGGGAAGCCCATCAAAGTCCCAAGCTCTAAACTCAAACCTCAAGCTCTTTTCATCCAGACCTTCCTACCTTCGTCACCGTCTTCTTGTGCTCTTTTGTGATCTTCAAGCAGCTTCAAGACCTTCCGCAGCCCCCAGCGGCTTAGTGTAATTTCAGTTTCCTTTTTCCCCTTTGCCTACTTATTTGCTACAATACTTCCGCTTGCCAAAACTCATTACACCACTCATAGCGCACTTCTCCGCTCTACCTCCATTACCTTCCTCCACGAACCCCTTCCACGCCAGATAGATACTTCCTTGTCCTACGTACAGTGCAACATGGGCCCCCAGGGGCCCGTGCGCACTTTACAGCTCTTTGCGGAACTTAGGGCGCGGCCGATTCTTCCTTTTTTTTTTTTTACCTAATTTCGGCAGAATCGCTGCTGTGAGCTCAATTCTTAACCGATTCGCTTGAAAGTACGACCGATCGATTTGAATGACAATTCCGGAGGGATGAGTAAACACTTGATGAATTTAAGGTTTTATCATCACACCCTAATTGTGGATCAAGAATATCGCAGCCAGGGCTTAAATTGTTGCTGTGGACTCCCCACGAGCAAGAATATTGCACTTTTGAGTAGACCCGTGATTTTGGCACTGCCACGCTCGATATGGAGAGTTCCGTGACCTCTGGTTTAACGAGCACAACAGCACAGACACAGGGCTGCTTAGAGTAGTGCTGGGTATCATCTGTCAATTTGTGTTATGCAATTGGCTCTCCATATCAAGTCACACTTTTCTAGGGGCGTGTGAAAACAGCTGTATTTGGCAGGGATAAGGAAACACTTGATGAATTTAAGGTTTTATCATCAAACCTTAGTTGTGGATCCCCAGGTGCATACTGATATGAAGGATCTGCTTAATAGAAGATTTGTTCTGTACATTGCAAGTGAGGTTTTGACTGATTCGGCTTGCATGCCGCAGGTGACGAACTCGCAATAAAGACCTTTGTTGAGGGAACTCAAGCCTCGGCCAAACAAACCTCAACATGAAATGTCTGGCCACCCGGCAACTGCTGTTGTACAATATTTTTTGAATTTTCCAATTCTCAGCTCATTCGTTGGGTAATAAGGATGCGGGGAAGGAAGGACATCGGTCAGTCACTCCTTTTCTGAGCCAAAGCTTACCTTATTGGGTTTTAGCTCGCGCTTAGATGGCAGGCAGGCGTGTCAGCGGGGGCCCATTGCGACGCGCCGTTGATATAAGTGAGCGAGTCAAAGAATTTCTCCCAGTCATCACAAGCCTCCATTACCTTCGACGTGGCGTCAGCGCCCGGATATGATCCATCATAAAAGGGGAGGCACAGATGTGGATGCAGCAGGGTGCCGATGGCAGGTGAGTGTGCTGCAAAATGTGCTGGCCCAGGTGTCTTTCTGACAAAACCGCCAGCTTTTTGGATACTCACGAAAATTTCGAACGTACCGCCGACTGAGACAATACGTTTTATGTTTGCATCGTAGAGAACGAAGCGCTAAATGATCGTTAACATGGAACATGCCAAATAAATACATGATACATGCCGAAGAAAACATCTTGAACACGACAGCAGGCCACAGCTTGGAGTTGAGCTTTTTTGCCAGATCGTCTCCATTCCATTTGAAGAGCGAAGAACACAGACCGGCCAAAGAAGAAATGTTTGGCTCTCGTGGCATCCAGGAGTTGAAGTTTGGCACAGGGCCAGAGTAGTGCGGTGATACCGATGTGACTGGATTAAGATAGAGATTGATGATCTCCAAGTCGGGAAATGCATCCGGGATCTTATTTGCCAGCTTGGGTAGAGGGCGGCCCAGTTTGCCGCGGGAGTCGGTACGCAATTCGTCGCAAACTGCATTACGCCAGCCCACGAGTAGTCGATCACGCTGAGAGCCGGTGTTACTGCACAATATTCACGAGATCACCCCCAAAGCCCAGCAGAACTAGTGCATGAGCTCTCAGAACCGGACGGGTTCACCTAAAGGAATACACGAAAGGCTACATGAATAAGTTAAGTAAGTCCGTGTTTCCTGCGGTACGGCTCGAGATCTCACCTCAGCGTCGTGTGTGGTTAACAACAAGAGCTGAGGAAAGACGTGGCGACGCGCGGCCTTTGATCTCGGGCAACTGCCCCATTTGGGTTTACTTCCGTCTCGCAATCCTAACTCGTCTTGACACTCCCACTCGAGATGAACCGTAAACCCATCGCCTTCGCAAACTTCCAGTGCTTCTCCCGGGACAGCGGCTTTGTCAAAATGTCTGCAACCATGTCGTAAGTGGAAACGTAGCGGACAACGGCTTCACCCTTCGCGACTATGTCGTCTCGCACGAAATGGTACTTCCGTTGGATGTGCTTGGTGCGTGCTCGGAACTGCGGATCCTTGCAGAGGATAATGGCTGCCTGGTTGTCACAGAAGAGCTCCGTTGGTCCGCGCTGCTCATGTCCAACTTCGGCGAAGAATGTACGAAGCCAAGCTAGGTGCATCCCGGCGTTCGATAGCCCAATGTACTCGGACTCGGTCGAGGACTGGGCCACCATGGCCTGACGTTTACTCGACCACCCCAGCGCGCCTCGGCTCGATATGAACGCGTATTCGGAGGTCGAGCGCGATGTGTCAACGTCGCCAGACCAGTCGGAGTCGGAGAACCCATAGAAGTCCATGTCCCCGGATATGTCTGAGCCGTCGAAGGTAAGCACAAGATCGCGCGTGTACTTCAAGTAACGCAGGCCTCGCTTTGCAGCGTCCCAGTGGCACGCCTTGGGGTCTGCGCTGTACCGACCCAGGACACCTGCCAGGTAAGCCAGGTCCGGCCTCGTTCCCTGCACCACGTACTGAATCGACCCAACAACCATAGGATATCTCGCCGTTTATTGTTTGTTGCAGCAGCGTCGTGTTATCAACGGGGTCCTCCGCATTCAGGCGAGGAGCAGTGGCCATCGGAGTTTTGGCCGGGTTGCAGTCCGTCATGCCACAGCGTTTCAAAATGGCGTCGATGTATTTTGTTTGGGATAGGGAGATGGTGCGTTTCTTTCGATCTCGCTGTATCTCGAATTCCCTCACAATGGGCTGGGTAACCCCTGAGATCAAACCAATCCTTATGGATAATGGCACCCGATTCTTTGCTGCCAAAAAATCCGATCGAGATGCAGTTGTGGATGAAATAGTGGAGCAAATCCTTCAAGTGGAGAATAGTCTTTCCTCTGATAAAGTAAGTGAATCTTCATTACTATTGCGGATTCACAACAATTAGTTTCACAGCTCCACGTCCAAGTCAAAACTTGGTATAACAACGAAATCGCAAGGTTTCGCTAGCCAGGTGAATGTAAAGACTCACCCACCAAGGTTAAGATCAGGCGTCATGACGCCAGGTCGGTTGCCAGGGAAAGGAACTATGAACGTTATGACGAAATTAAAAAGGAGCTTAATGCGGGTGTCTCAAGGTGCCACTTAACAACATTATTCAAAGTGTGTTTTGAAGGGAGCCAGTGAAGGCGCCGAGACTTGGTTTGCAACTATGGCGCTTTTCAGTTGGGTAGGGTGGGGACAGCTGCGTTTTGAGGCGCGCCCAAGGACGTGCCACGCAAGGCCGCAGTGATGGACGAGGTCAAGATGGGCATGTTTACCCGTACGATTGCAGGAGAGGCCGGGCGATGCGCGGCGGATTCTGCTCCGGGGTCGCACTTGCTCGTAGTACACCGCCTGTAACACATAATTATTTACTTAATACAAATTCAATACGAAAATTTAGCCTCATTGATTTTATCCTGTTTACGTCGCGGGTCACTGCTATGAAATTGAATAAATCTGGGTCATCATTATTCACCGTCGTCACCGCACTAGGCTTCGTTCGCAGTCCTGCTGGACGCCGAAGGGCCGGGAGACCCTTATAAGTGTTCGTTGCAAGGGGGACCACCATTCAAATTGATGGCCAGGCTTCAGCAGAAAGCTTACAGGAGATCCTGAAAATAATGAGAAACACACTTTTTTTTTCTTTTCTTTCGCGATTCCCGAAAAGGCAACTTGCCTCCCCGCGTTTCCTTCCTTCTTTTTGGTCACTTCAACAGCTTTCACGTTGCGTTCGGCGTCGACCCATCTAGACATAAAAATAATCATGATACAGAGCTAAACACTCACCGACGGAACGTATAGGTTGCTTGAATCCCGCGGAACTCACAACAACAAGCTCTCATGATTGTCTGTTGTAAAATTTGGCGCATTCTTGTCCTAAGCATGGGGGACTCGAAAGCTAGCAGCTTCAGGTGCTTAGACTCATAACCAGTCTGCCACGGCAAATCTTTAGTGCAAGCACTATGCCGCAGGCAGACTGGTACATCTCGGGCTGTGCAATTGGCCTGAGCGTGGAGTTTGAAATTTTGAGTGGTGCCGATCATCGGCATGGCGGTGGCAGTGGACCTCCCCTTGAACTGCCATGTGCATCACTCACCATCTGCAGCATATTCGAAAATTGTGAACAGACAGAATCATAGAGAAAGATGATAAAATTTTCGTGTTCCTTTGAATTTTCCATAACCGAGCTAAATTGAAAGAACGTAGCTAAGGAGAAAAATAATTCAAACTCCGCGCGCAGACCGAGTACCTCAAACGAGTTGTACCAGTCTGCCTACGGCACAGTGCTTGCACTGAGATTTGCCGTCCCGGGCAGACTGGTGACGAGTCTATCAGGTGCTGTTGGACCTGTAAGCGACCCAATGGGCATCGCTGTTTGGGTTCCTTGACTCCCCATAATAAATATATGTGTAGTTTCGATGTTTCTTACCAATAATTATTGGTCAAATCATAGTATCTCGCGATGTTCCGGAGCCAAGGCTCGACAGAACTGACTCCAAAGATGAAGTCCTTCCCAAGTCCTCGAATAGAGAGACGTTGAGGCAAATTCCAACAAGTTCTGAGTCCAAAGAGTCCAAGAAATGCGACCAGGACAAGTTTGCCAAAGCTAATAATGCTTCTATTGATGTTTCGACTTCAAATGTTGTGCTCGTTTTTTTCTGTGTCAATTATTCTCAAAATTGACGAGACACCGCCTTGGATTCATATGTGGGATTGCAAGACCTCCAAAGAATTGTGGAATCTACTGGAGTGCGACCACACTCCTGCCAGTGGGGGCACGCCCACGGACGTGATGAGAGGCTATCTGGGATGCGAACGCATCCCACTCACCTGCGCAGTAATTCGGTGTATGCGCCGAAATCAAATGACGGGGTTGAGCCAAACCTATTTATCAATCCGACAGCAAGAAATTCCCAAAGGTTGGGTTCCCACAGCGGCGCGGTAGGCCTCGAGGCGAGGTTGGCCAGGAGCCCGTGCATTCAATTGGCTTGTGAAAATTGGTTTTTTTTAGCACGGCGCACCCAATTCTGCAGCAGCGCTATCCTCGCCCGGTGCAATCGATTGCGGCGCTCATTCTTGGTGACTCGGGTTCGAGCCATTTACAGTGTTGAGGCCGGGTTTTATGGGTACAGGGAAACAGTTAATGAATTCAAGCTTTTTTCCGATCAAAATCGCTCCCCGCGAGCCAGGCATCCAACGGACGCAGTGCCCAGGGCTCAAATTTTGATTTCGAAAAATCTGTGTTCAAGTTCGGCGACTTTCTTACAAGAACGACAAATATCCCGGTTGTTTTTTTCCGAGTCCCAGTTTCTTGTGTGCTCCGCATCCTCACAGATCTTGCAATGACACGATAAAAAAACTTGACCACCATAGAAGAAAAAAAAAGGACCTCGACAGATCTGTGAGGATCTGAATTTTCGGGATGCCGTTTTTTTCGAACCATTTCTGCAAACTCTCTGTCAGTGTCTACCTGCGCGCGCGAAACGAAAGCGCACGTAACGAGAGACGAGAAACACCTCTTTGAAACACTCTGTCCCTGCGGGATGAATCCAAGGATAATTCTATTTTGAAACCCGGCTTCCAGCGGAAACCCCTGTTTTAAAAAAAGTTATTTGGAAGCCCGGCACTCTTACATCCGCCGCTGATGTGACATCTAAATAAGGAAAGCTTCGGCCAACAATCACGGTCCAAACAAACAAACAATCCCACGTGTGGTAAGTGGGAGACCTCAACACTCAAGTTCAAATGTTCTAATTAATGCCGAATGTTGTGTAGACCATGCACCCATCCATAGGTAGGTGAAAACCTTGCGCTATATACCCCTAAACTCGAAATTCCGGTTACTTTCGGCCATAGCGAGTAACACCTCGTGTATTAAGCAGATGCCTCGTATCAGTGTGTGCATGCTTGCCCTGATCCAATCACCTCAATTCGGACTTTTTTTCTCAACCACGTTCCCGTCCTTACCGTACACGGCAAACTTTCACGCGCTCGGCTCAAATTAACAAAGCCCACTCAAAAGGAAGGTGTCCGTCAAATCGCCTTTCTACCTTTCCCCACCATCATCCCACCGGTCCCTTGCATTCCTCTGTCGCCAATACCGTGCTTCAAGGCTAATTTTCCGCCAGTCATCCGTCTCAGCATGGCTTCGCAACCGTCAACCTGCTCTTCAAGTTCTCAAGTCCCTATCAAGGCCTGTCTCAAGACCCGAGAGGCTGAAGACTTCGCAATACCAATTCGCAGGCACACCTCTTAGCACTGCAAAACCTCAAAGTTTCCGGAAGCCTCAAGATACTCGGCCCGACTAGACAATCACGTCCTATTCAAGACTGTCGGGCTTAAGACCTCTCAAGTCTCGAGATCAAGGCCTAGGCTTCCTCTCAATCGAACTGAAAAACTCCTCTAGCCTCTCGAGATCCCCTGGCGCAACATCTTGATTAATGCCTGTTACTAGGAGTGGTTCTCTTACCCTTTTTTGTCCTGTTCATCGGCCGTCCTCCTCAAGTCTTCCCCCCGGCGCATTCAGGCACCGGTATTGTGTATTACGTTGCGAACATTCCTGGATCTCGCCAACAGTTTGTAGATAGACGGACGCGGAGCACGAACCGTACGTACGCTTCTTCGTTGAGCAGCTGAATAATTACTGCCGTCAGATCCGCTCGATATGCAGTCTCTTCATGCGCGCTGACTATAGAACTCAGGTACGCCGTCTCATCTATAATGATACAGCGCTATCATTAACTCCAGTTGCACATGAAGTCCTGCACACTCTGTTCCGCAACTCTACTCCAGGCAGCCGTATCAACCCGGCGTCCGTTCGGTGTATGACGTTCGTCCGCCGCCGACCTTACGAATACCATGGTTGAGAAATCAGCAACTGAGCACGTTCACTGAAGCTCCAGTGTCTCGCCAACGACGCCTGTGCCGGGGTGTGTATCTGTCATTTCTTTTTACTCTCGCCTGCACAACCCCATGTTCTTTTACCTTTACCTCGACGTGTCGGCATTACGTTCAAATTCTCATGATGCTTAGTGTACCTCTTAGAGCCTCTAGCGGATTGGAAATCCTCTTGGCATGGCATTTCTATGTAAAAAGTGCATTGAAGGCTCTCCATGCTCCTTGACGGCCATTGAGGTCGCCATGGGCATACCAATGAACCGAAAAAGGGAATTGATGCGAGGTACAGCCACCGGACACTACCGGCCCGGACCGAAAACGCAAAATCTTCCTCAAGAGGTGGGCGGCCGAATAAAGCCGAATATTGACCTATTCTTCCGATCACCGGTCCGAACCACCGGTTTTGCATTTTTCTCTCTCAATATGTGCCAGACATAAAATCTAGTATACAAGACCACCCCCAGTTTCATACTCTCCCTGTCAGCCTAGGTACTTTTCTCAGAAAACGGATATCAACTCGCCAACTTCCCTTTATAGACCAAAAATAATAACAACACAATATCTCACGAAGAAGACCCCCCCTCTCGCAGTGGACTTGGCCTAACGCCCATAAGGGGGTCTTGGCTATTTATTGGGGATTTTATTTCAATTTTTTGAATCAGCCATTCTCGAGATCCAGGTGTAATGGAAGATCAACTGACTCTCCTGGACAAGTCGAACATGGCATTTCCCGCTCTCTGTGATGTTGCATGATTTGTCAGGCTTGCAATGCACCACAGTGCTTTGAAGCATAAAATTTGGCGGCGGATCATGATATCATCAGAAATTAGCCCACTATCGCAACTAAGGAGCAAGTCCTCGATGCGGGCGGAAAGCTGGACCCCAGGAGTTGTGGCAAGATGCATGACAGCATCATCGTGCAGATATCGTCTCCCCTCTGGGCCCCACAACAGGTCGGGGATGCTCTCCACAAGCGGTTCGAACTCGTTTTCATCGGCCAAGGACTTCAGGGTCCAAATGAGTGCTCGACGGTCGCGTGAGGCCCTCTCTGCAGCGGGTTCCGGGGCACGAAGGGCCATAGCCGCAACGATTGTGTGAAATCTCGCCGCGACGATCTTGCTGTCAATGAGGTGACGTCGTAGCAAATTCCAGGTCACCTGAAGCCGTCCAAAGAACTACCAGAGTGCATTGGATAATGGTGTATGGTACGGACAATCGAGATAAACCAGAGGAAGAACAGTGATGATGAAACAGCAAGCGACCATGATTCCCAAAGTCCAGCAGAAAGAAGCATTATGAAGCGGTTGATAGGCGCCAAAAATGCGAAAAGTCCACCGAAGAAAAAAAGCACAGCGGCATGCAGTAGTGGTACGATTTCCACCACCGTATGCATATTGAACCGCTTGAGCCCGTAGTACAGAAACGAGATCATCCGTGCACGGATAACCGGTGCCGAGTAGAGATCTGCCCTATGGATGAAGTTCCGAGCCCATTGCTCCAATAAAGTAGCAACAAGGGCACAGGAGAGACTGAGGCCTAGGCTGATGAACCAGAGAGAGTTGCAGATCAGTGCCGACGTTGGAGAGTTAAAAACCGCTGTTGCGGTCGAGGGAACGAGCAGAGTTCCGTTCGAGTGTGCTGCGAGTTGTTGTGAAATCTGGGCAAGGAGGATATTGTTGGGGTCAGAGATGAGACTCTGGTAGCTTTCAATGAGGAAAGCCGTCAAAGTTCCCGAGAAGAGACTGGCCTGTGCGTTCTGGTTCATGAGAAGCACAGAAGAAAAGGGAGCGCGTACGAAAATGAGTAGACCATCTATATTGCTTCTCCAGCTCTCGACGAGTGCCTTGTCATACCGCTCTGCCTCTGATATATACACAGACCACAGTTTGGCGCTGGAGGCGTCATTCGACCTAAGAACGGTTTAAATAATGCACAGACCCAAGTCCTAGCCGGAGCGTACCTATGGCTCGTGGGCTCGTGGAGTCCATTGTCCTCTGGGTGTGACAGTGCGAGTGCCTGCCAAGTCGTGACACGACGGCCGTCAAAACCTTGAGATGGTTGACGCTGGCCTTTGAGAAAAAAAGAAGTCGTCGTTTAGGTGGAGATAGGTCGGATTCCGGGAAGGAATGACGGAGGAAAAATAAGGGTCTGCGGGATAGCTCCCAAACTCAGTGGGCGGATTTGAGAGAGATATCGTATCCCAAAACTCGGCGGATAAGTATATTTTTGGTGTGTTTGTGGAGAGCTTGACTGAACCGCCAAGAAAGCGTGAGAGGCAAAACGAAGCACGGAACCGGGAACACGGTGGGCCAAAAAAATGGTATGCGATGAGGAAAGACGAGGAGAAAACTTTCTCACTTAGGACGCGGACGTATGATGTGGCTATGCAGATAGCAGCGATCTGATCGCCTCGTGTGATGATAATCCTCATTTATCTTATCTACTTTGCCTACCACCAGTGACCCAGCGCGGCTCTAGGTTCGGAGCAAGCCTGCGCAGCTCCGGCCCGGGTGAGCCGGGCCCTTCGCTAGAAGGGGCTTGCTTCAGAGTCTGTAAAACAAAGGGGTTGCCGATTCATTTCTCAAGACCTCACTCTTTCCCTAAAGTTCTCTTTGAGATTGGTAGATATTGTTACCGTCCCTGCGGTCGCATTTTTTACTAGGTGCAAAATCCTTTCCAAGTTATGTCGTTCTCATGTCAATCGCAGTCATGCCAATTTTCAGGAATTGTGATCTGGAGGTCTAGAGAATCGTTCTTTCAACAAACATTTGCTGAAGGATATCTACCTAGACATGTCAGAAGTAGTCCCAAATTTTTTAAGATTTATCTCTTGAGTTGAAGTGAAATCTCGCGCCATCGGAAAGAGGCAGATAGAAATGGTGACATCTGTGACATAAAGCGACCACGCGTCTCGCTTTGTCGCGCAAATTAAGCAGGACGCAGTCAAAGCTCTCGCCGGCGATGGGCGTGGATCCGGACTGGGGCGTCCTCCTCTCTCAAATCTCTTCCTCTGTGGACCTTCAAAACGCAATGCTAAATCTTGTTTTCATTGCTGGTCTTTCTTGGGCTATCTATTCAGGACCTCCTCATCTTCCTCTTCAAATCCTCGATTCCAGCGGTCCGACACCGAGCCGGCATGTTCATGGGGAATTACAGACCGAATGGCCTCGCTCCTGAGCGTATATTCCGGGCCTGGCATGAGTGCTTCCTCAAAAGCATCCCCCACTTACATTCCACGCTGGTCAAGCCATGCATGGGCGAGATTCCGCTACAAGAGAGCCACAACATCATCAATGACCCTCGCCTGAAGGTTTGATTGAGGGACTGCACCCTCCAGTTCATTCGGGACATGTTGGATCCCGCAACACTTCCCGGAATATACCTCGAGGACACTGGCCTGAAGATAGCATTCTCATTGCTCACTGGGCATCCCGTTCGGAGATTTTGGTCGGACAACCCGCAAACGTTTAGAAAAAGTAACCCGGAAAAACTCGGATGCGAGGTCACGTAATATGATGCAGCGGGAAAAAGCGGTTGAAACAACGTGCGGAGTATTCCAGCCGTCGGACAGATTCCAGACTGCGGGTGTTTTGAATTTCTGAATTGATTCCGACGGATGGATGAATCCGGTTCGTTTATTCCTTTCGCCCGGACAAATAGGCGGGCAAGCTTCCCAAATTTATTCAAACAGTGCCGGACGACCCCCCAGAAAGAAAAAGTCTACAACGAGTTGGAAACAGAAAAATTGAAAGATGGGAAGGGATAGAGTCTGGCCTAGTGGAAATGCTCGATATCTGTTTGTACTTTGTCGGCCATGCTCTGGGGCTGCCTCTCTCCTTTAAGTTCCTCGAGACAGTACGTATTGGAGATTGTCGCATTATCGGACCGGATGTTGTTCATCGATAGCGACAGAACCCCTTCGCTAGAAGTACCAATAGCCTTGCGGACATTCAACGTGGCCAGAAGGGAGTTCGTGTACACTGAAGACTGATATGAACATTGGAAACAGATAAGGAAGGGGCTTACTTCGTGTGAGTAACAGATAGAATGTGAGGACATATTCAGTGTTCGGGAGTGTGATTGCCATAGTAAGGACCAGAATTGCGCAGATACTTGTTAGAGATGAAGCACCGAGCACATGAAAAGAGAAGGAAACGCACGAAGTTAGAGCTCCAGTCGTGACGGAGTACGTGGCCTGGAACAAAGACTCATTAGCCATGAGCACCAAGACCGAAGAAATCCCATCGCACGATCGTGGTAAGAATATGTTTTGTACTGCATCAATTACGTCAGTGAATGATGCAACGGGAATAATGTAATAAGCATTACCCCCTGAATTCACTATGTTTGGATCCTAAAAAGTACATCATGGCTAGTGCGATGAGGATATCCACGCCTGCCCCAATAGCATTCACCGCAATCACAACATTCTTGAGTGATCCGGAGAATTGGGTAGAATCAGGATTTTTGCCACTGGACTGAAATAAGCTCGGGAGGAGTTCGGACATAAGCACGCACATAACCGACATTGAATCTAGTATGCATCAGCATCAAGGAATCCGAGAGTTCAAGGGGCTTACACAATTGAAGAGCTTCACAAGGAAATATTCTATAAGCAAACCTCTAGGCCAACCCTGGCGACGTACCCTGCTGAGCACAGGAACAAACCAACTATGTAGGTCAAACAAGTTAACCAACGGAAACAAGTCATAATGCAGCTCAACGCACAATTCCAGCGGGAACAAACAGTTTTTGGTTTGCAACTGGTTCGGAGTCAACACCGATTGTTTGAAGCTATATGTATGCGTACGTTTCCACACTCGCCACACGTAGAAACTACATGACATCAAGACATGATCTCCACTTCGACACTGCTGTAGGAGACTTACCCTTGAACAATGAATGTTACAAAGCCCGTTGGATAGGCCATACCCTGAATGATACTCAATGAGACACCGGTACTTCAAGGAAATCCAAATCAATACGAGGTAGCTCCTGTCAGTGGTATTAGTACGAGAAGAATCAAATCAAATGCCCAGCACACACGGGGGCAGAATGGCGAGACCGGCAGTATCTCCGAATTTTGTGACACAGAAGATGTAAACTGCTCGGAGTGAGTGATCGAAAGTACGCGTGCGAAAAAGAATATACTCCAGTTTGATGTGCAAACTTGGTGAACGAGGTCGAGAGTGACGATAAGCGATACCTAAGTAGGCACCGTGAGGACCTGTGAATACCAAGAGCAGGCCAGGGCTGACCAGAATCCTGAGAGGAACAGGGTCCCTGAATCGTTTCTGTCCACCGAAGTAATACCTGTGAAACACAAAGAGTGCCCTCAACCAACGCAGAGCAGTCAATAGATCCTCATACCCTGCCTGGGCAAGTGTAACTGCAATGATGTAAGTAAAATACATCGTCCGTCATGCAAGGACAACCCTGACCTCCATGAAGCACCGAACTGATGACAAGTCCTATTAGCGATCGTCAGCAGGCGTGGTCTAACATTTGAAGTCCTCACCAATGAAAAGCGCGCCGAGCCTAGAGTAGCTTATAGGTGAGCCTCCTAGGCAGAGGAGGGAAGGTGTGTTTTACGTACGTGGATCCAAGAGTGTCCATATTCTGATGGGAGTGATCCAAACGCCAGTGGTTTATAAAGACGGCGGCTGGTGTTATGTAATATAATGGCTGATGCTTCAGGGACGCGTTCTTGTGAGAGCCAAATTCTGACATCCGCATCAAGCCCCAAGTTCTAGAAGGCTGAGGTGCCTAATAATATTGCCATCGGTTTGACGCTGGGTCTGCTTCCGCTCCACTTCTTCGAATATTATAACTCCACTGATGCACAAAATGCATTCCTTCTGCCCCCCGCTGCTGACGAGCGTGGACGGATGGAGCTTGGCTGTTGTATGTTACCGGGAGTTCTCTTGCCATGGCGGTGATCGGGAGTCGGCGTCCAGATCGAAGGGTACCATTTTCGAGCAAACTGACCAAAAACGGCCAAAAATGGCTATGGTGCCACCCGCACCTGGGAGACACCCCAAAATTGATAATGGAGGAAGCACAAGGCATGTGGCGCGGAAGCACACGGCATCTGCTAGAAAATTATGCATTATACCTGATATTGCCGCCGGTGCAAGCCAGAGGCCGTCGGACATTATCGCAGAGGTCAGCAACATCGCCGGGGCACGATGTCAACTTCTGCACGCTCATGTGAGCATGCTACTGTATGGCAATTTGCCATTTTTGGTTCAGTAGCCAGTTGCGCAGCCTGCTATTCAGACCACCATTTTTTGCCTGAACGTACCGACGTTAGGACCGATCGTGTAATTTTATCTCCCACCGCCGAGATGATAGAACTATTTTCCCAAATAGAAGTCCCGGCGGATTCGGGCGGAAGGCTGAAAGAGTGATGCTCCGAATAGGGGTGCTCAATTCTTAATTTGAACCCACTTTTTAATTCAATAAATTGTTAATCAGTTGATCTGTCGCTACCTTTGATGCTGCGACCTACAAAGGCAGAAACAAAATCGGACCTCATCTACAGCTTCAAAGTGATGCCGGAGGTGCCAAAGTGGTGTCAAAGTCGCGGTGGAGAAGAGACAGAAGGCACGTGATTGGACTCTACCTAATCAGGTAGTCTCCCTATGTGAAGCCGCAAAATTTCAAACATTAGCATGCAGTGACTAGGTGACCTGCACCATAGAATATTGCATTCAGCTGGAATAAGCTAACTACGATACCGATCAGGTCATACAGCTTTATGTGATGCTTCTTCTTTCCATTATGATTGTCTGATGCCCAGGTGTGAGAAAATAATGTCGCGGTATGGTGCAGGTCACCTAGCTGCCGCTACCCCGTGCTTGAGATTCTCCGGGTCGACTTCTAGCCAGATTTCTTATCCCTCTTTAGAAAGTGTTTCTTTTAACAATAGAAGAAGATCCTAAAGAGCAATTTCCATCCAAGTCAAAACTGAAGGAGGTAAAAAAAAACTTGCACATGAATTTGGCCACCAGCGGAGGAAATAATGAAAAATAGTGCCTATTGTGGCTGTGTCCTGGGCCGAAATTTTCTCCGGCCAATTTGGCCACTAATTTTTGGTAGCGGCAGCTAGGTGACCTGCGCCATAGGAAAACGGAGCACGCGAATACGTGAACCTGCCGAACGATGCCGACAGCTGCCATCACACAGCGAATGGCGATATTCCAGAAGAAGGGTTCTTCATCGGCCACGCTTCAGGACGCGTTCTTGTGAGAACCGGATCCTGATAGCCGCATATCTCACCGATGGCCCTCGCAACATTACAAAGCAGATCAGGATATGTAGCATGATTTCCGCTCCCCAGTCACTGATGCACAAAATCTGCCGCCCCGCGTGCTTGGAATCAGAATAACCGGTGATCGGGAGCCGCGTCCAGATCGGAATTCCGTAGAAGCGCTCCTGGGAAATTTTACGCCCTCCAACCGGTACAAAACCCAGCTCCCTCCAGGCTCCCTCATCGACGCCCTCCCTCAATATGTTTACAGCAAACCTACTTCAAGACCGGGTCGTCGTTATTACTGGTACGTACATGCCGTTGTATTGCTATCTTGCTAATGTCTGAAGGTGGGGGGTCCGGGCTCGGGCAGTGGTTTGCGACAGCCTTTGTCGAGGCAGGAGCTAGGGGTAAGCATTGTGTTACCCCCACTAGTCTTTGTTCAACTCTTCGGATTTCCAGTGTACATCTCAGGTCGCCGTCAGGACACTCTGGAATCGACTGTTGCTGCGTTGAACACAACACGGCCCGGCAGCGCAAAGTAGTGCGTTGAAATATAAAATCGCTCTCAATGTCTCCCTCGCTAACATATGGATTCAAAGCCTCGTCGCCGATAACACTCGTGAGGAGGACATGCTAAAGCTTGTCAAGTTCGTCACCGACCACGAAGCCAAGGTGGATGTGCTGATTAATAATGTACGTGGTGCTCCCAGTTGCACCTGAAGTATACTTATATTCCGTGTTTATAGGCAGGGACTGCCATGTTCGATGTACCATCCCAAGAAGCCGACGCTACCGCTGGTATGGCTTCGAAGGGCCCTTTTCCTGTGATCAAGTCCGATAGTCCTACCGGTTGGGAGAAGCAGTTCGCGATGTTTGCCTGGGGCGCCATACACTCTAACTGTGAATTTTCTTCCCCTGCTTGCCAAAGCCGCAAAGCTTGGCGAAGGACGTGGTTCGGTCATCATGATATCCAGCATTGCGGCGCGATTTTGGAATCCATACCTGTCTCTGCCAGGTATTGTACTTCCTCAACTTCACTGCAGTATACTACATATATTCAGCATACTCTGCGGCAAAAGCTGGTCTCGATCAAATCGACTATCCTCGTGGTCAACACACACCCTGCATTGGTCGGAGGGACGGAAGCCTAGCCGCCTCTACCTTTGTCGGGCACAGCTTCTGCCCAATCCACGCATCACCACGCCGTGGCAGGTCCTCTATGAAACTCAGAACGATCGTGCCTATATCACGACTATGGGCTTCAATGTCGCGACATTCAATCGCATTCTAGCCGCAGGTTTTGATCTGGCGTGGAATACCACCCCCATTCCTCGTGATGACGCGGTGGGCAGCGGAAAGGTCCGGCCAGGTGCTCGATCTCTAGATGCATGAGCTCTCAGCCTCCTCCTCCACTACCTGAACTCCACCATGCGTGGGATTAGTCTCCAACAAATCTTCGCATTAATCCCGAGCACGGTTTCTCGATACATTAGACAGGTTACGCAAAAGCCGCATGAGCCGCATGCGGCTTTGGGGCATTGCGCAAAGCCGCACAGATAAAAAAATTGGTTGAGAGGCTAATCCCAATACATTTCAATACAATTAATGTAATTCAAGTGTATAACAGCTCTTGTCGCTATTGCTTGCCCGGAGTCAATGAAACGAGGATCAAATCAATTGCATCAAAGCTGATGTCAGACTCTTATCCCGAAATATCTGGGGCATTTGGCCGTTCATGCGGGTCGAGCGACGTGGCGCGATGCGCGAGGGATCGTTCTTTGACTGCTTCTTTGCACAGGACATGGAACGGTCTGTGGCCAAGGAGAACAAAGGCAAGTGATGCCGTAAATTGATCGCTTCTCATGCTTGCTTGGGGACGAATTCAAGCAAACTTGAGATGCCTATGTTACGGGCGTTGGATATACGCTTCATGGTACATTTATGATATTCAGTTCATTGGGAATGAAAAAAGCCGTGGGGTTTTGCCCAGGAGCCAAAAGCCGCATGCGGCTGTGCGCAACCTATCTATTACATTCGGAATGAAATTTTCTTCTCACAACACTTCGCACCATGCCTGATGCTGCTATTCTGTGGCCGTCGGGAGATGATTTCTTCCTGTACAATGATTTGATCGTTGCGCGTCATCCGCGCTTACCCGGTGCCTTCGCGAGTATTGATGGACTCAATCTTGCCTGCCAAACTTCAGAGGACGACGAAATCGAGAACGCTACGTACAACGGTTGGCTATGTGAGCATTTTGTGAGCTCGGTTTTTGGTCTTTTCTCCTAAAGGTGCCCCATGATTTTCATTTCATTTGTTCAGGCTAACACTAACATACTTCTTGCAGGGACTGTGATTGCTGCGAACTTCAATGCACCCGGCAGTTGGCACGACTCGCGGGTAGCCCAGTCAATTTACGAAAAACTCCTCGCACAAACACCCGACGGGTTCTATTTTGTTGCTGACACTGCATTTCCTCGCGGTGTGCAACAGATAGCAAGGAAAATATGAGCTCCAATCAAAACTGGTCAGCGGATGCAAGGGACGCTACAGGATCGGTCCAAAGGTGGTGATGTGTGTCTTTATCAAGGCAATGTACATGTATATGATCAGCGCGGCATCGACTGACTCGAAAACAGAAGACCAGAAATGCCTGCCCTACATGTTCCACAAGGAGCTGACACGGAGCTCACTTCGACGGACTCGTTGCTCCTTCCTCTCCTTCCTGCCAGTTGTTTGCGTACTGGTGGGTCCGCCGAATGCCTTCGCTCGCCCAGGGTGGCTCTTCCCCTCTTGCGCTCGCGGTGATCCCGGTTCAGGTTACCGTTATCATTGGACTCGACCTTTGCTGTTGTTGTCTGGGAGGACTTCTGTAACGGCTGCGCTGCTGTATTAATGTCACCCATTTGGCTTGTTTGGTGAAGGTCTGCAGCATCCGATCCTCCCGGTACTTTGGCTCGACCTTGGACGTCGAGAGAGTACTCAACATGTTGCTGCAGGATGAGTGACGGGTGCTCCCCATGCAGACAAAGGTCCGATGAATCCCGCGGGTGACCTTCATATGAGGGATGCAGTGGACGCACCCAACACGGGTTCGTACAGGCCCTGGGGCCATCTATGTTTCCCGTGGGAGAGGGCCAACACACGGTGGACGAGGGAGAGTGGATAGGCCGTGCTAGTTCAGTGTACAAATCAGCAAAAAGAAGGCATCACAAAGAAAGTTGAAATAAAAGATAAAGAATAAAAAATAGGGTTGTAAAGCCTGTGTGTGAAAGATCGCACACACCGGAACTTGTCCGGATACTCACCCTCCGAGCACGTTCCTCTCAACTGTACTCCTCCCCCACCCGTTCCCAACGAACTTCCCACCCCGGGCAACAACAGAGATGCAAACGAGGACCGTGCTGCACTCGCCGGATGCCCCACCCCCAAACAGCCGAATTTGTTGTCGAAGCGTTCCCAAGAGAACCTCGTCCGGTCAGATGCTCCGTGGCCACCGGTTCCGGTGAGCGGTCTGGGGTTGTTGCGGTACACTTTCAATGACCGGCCGTTGTATTCGTACCTAAAATGGGGGATTGCGTTAGTTGCCTGTTTTCTCTGTCCATCACGCGGCCCACGGGAATCGGCTTCAAGGAACAAAACTCACCCTGAAAACATATCAACTGCCCTGCAGGCGTCTTCCTCCTTGGCAAAGATGACGGTGCCAAAGCCTCGTGAGCGACCGTTATGGTTGAGGGCAACGTCTGCGTAGAGAATGGGACCCGCCTTGCGGAAAGTGTCCTTTAGATCCTGCCACTGGATGTGGAATGGTAGCTGGTACGATTAAGCCACACACATTAAGAGACAAAAGAAAACGGACATTTTCCACGAACAGATTTGACCCTGGTGGCACATAATCGTTCCCCATGGTGTCGGTGAAGTGGACCTCCAGGAAGTGCCCATGCCACAGGTAGCCACTGAACATGCTGACTGCACGCTGAGCGCCGTCCATGGTGGCCAGTAGCACGGTTCCGCAACCACTGTTCACGGAGACATCGGCACGCAGAACAGTGCCAGCGGTGTGGAAGAGGTCCTTGAGGTCCTGCCAGCGGATGTGGTAAGGAAGATTGGTGACGGAGAGCCGGGTGCGAGTGTCAGGCAGAAGGTTTGGGGCTGTGGTGGTCACCATCTGGATGAATGCATCGATATCATCAAAGGGCATTGTGTTGGAGGACAAACTGGTTATCGGATTCATTGACTCAGCACTGATCACGTGGATGACATCAAATCTCCCAAATAAGGACCTGCCTGGAGATTTCCGAGATACTAACACCGATCAGATCTCCATTGCTTTGGATATGGTAGTACATATTCATCTATCTTCAACATCAATACACCCTGCCTGGGGATTCCCGAGATACTAACACTGATCAGATCTCCATTGCTTTGGATATGGTAGTACGTATTCATCTATCTTCAACATAAATACAGCCTGCCTGGAGATTCCCGAGATACCAACCACCGATCAGATCTCAAGCAATAGAGATCTGATCGGTGGTTGGTATCTCGGGAATCTCCAGGCAGGCTGTATTTATGTTGAAGATAGATGAATACATACTGATCCTCAATTTTTCTCCCTTTCATAAATCCCGCTTGGTTGGGATGCACAAGGGATGGTGCAACCTTCATTAACCTTAGGGAATGTGTCTTGGTCGTTGACTTGTAGTCGCGGTTTGGAACGGTCACAGGACGATAGTTGCTGATTGAGGCTCTGTCTCCCTTTTTAAATAGTGGAGACAGCCATCCAGCGTTGAATTTAGTGCTTTCTACGATGCCGTACTGTTCAATGTCCCCATAGAGTTTTCTGAGGAAACCTATCACATTGAAGGATTCATGGTCAGATCCTTTACTCTGGCGGAACAAAATTTCGAGCATTTTATAAAACTCATAGGGAATTCCGTCAACCCCGGGCGCTCTCCCGTTATTTGAGAGTTTGAGTGCCTCTTGGACATCATCAACTGTTAGTTCTTTGTCCATTTCTTGAAATTCTGTCTCCGAGAGGTGAGCGCCACATTTTTCCAACGTAATTTCCGTAGCCATCATTCTTGCGTATTCATCCGGAAGATCTTTGTTTTGGATTGAGCTGTGATAGTCTCTAGCCATCTCAGCCATGCGCTTTGGTCGAGTTTCATATCGTGGAACAGAAGAATTGTTGTCGCTAATCTTGAATTCACATATAGATTCTTTTGTATGATATCCTTTGGCTGAACGTGTCCAGGAAGTTGTCCGTAAGGTCTCACCCTCGACGTCATAACGTGCTTCTGATAGTGCTTGCTTTTTTTCCGATTGTTCGTGTAGATAGTCCTTAATTTTCTTTTCTAGCATAAAGGCGGCCAGAGATCTGTCTTCTTGTGGCATGTTGGTAATACATGGAGAGATGATCGATTTCTGAGTGTTGCAAAATGCCCTCCAAGGTGGTGTTCAATAGAAACAATGCCTCAGGTGCCAAATGGCAAGATAAAATACATTTTAGCGATTTCCTCGACGTCACTAATTGCGCATGAATTATTCTGAAAGAATGGTATAGGTTTCGAGGTAATCTGACCAAAACTCAGAGAGATATGAGGGAATCGGTCGGCGCGACGAAAAAGTTCCCAAAATGGAAATTTTTCGTTCGCGCCTTAGGTTCCGACATTAGCTGTAAAAATGGTTTACAGTAAATTGGTTTTCAAACCATGTCCATTTTATTTGGGTTCGAGGGATGGAAAGTGGAAACAAAATGGTTGGAGCCTAGTGCTGGGAGGGTTCGGTTCAGAAATTGGTTCGAACCTGAACCGAACTGAACCGGACGCGGTGTTCGGGTTCAAGGTTCGGCAAATTGCTGAACCTGAACGCGAGGTCCGGTTCGGCGTTCAGGCGGCAAGAGGCGCGTTCGAACCTGAACCCGAAATTGAACCGAAACCAACTAATATTGGATATTTTTCACAGAATTATAGGTGTATTCAGTAAAATTCTGGTGAACAAAATAGCGAAAACTCACCATTGATCATCTTCACTTCATCCTAAACAGAATCCGAGGCAACTTTGGGATTCTCGTCTCGAAAGTAAGCTGCCGTCACTTTATGACCCACCCAAAATTACGTTCGGGGCTCATATTCGAGCTCGTAAATCAATCGAATATTGTTCTAAAGGAAGTAAGCGGCTTTTAACATCTGGGGGCTTTTTTCTAATTGAGAAATGTTGTGTCCGGGGTCGAGAAATTTTTTCGAGTTTGAACGCGTTCGAACGTCGAACCGAACCCGAACCTGCGTTCAGGTTCAAGGTTCGGCAACTGCCCGAACCAAACCTCCCCAGCACTATTGGAGCCTTACAATTGTCACCACAGTTTATATGAGCCAGTTTAGTATAGTGGGTAACCAAACTCATGTTAGTGGGCTCTGCCGCAAAGCGCGCTACAAATGTTATGAGGAATATAAGACTAGGTAGGAGCGGCGTGGATGAAGAAAGATACGAATTAGTGGCTGTGCGGCCGCGCTTGGCTCAGTGCTGGCATTGGTCAGGTCAAGATGATTTTTACTGGATGCAGCAGACCAGGAACCTCTTGACCCAAGGTATATCCCACAAGCATTTTGAAGCCTAAAATGATTGATAAGAGTTTTGAGTGTCATCGGGGCATAGTTAATGGTTGACCCTGGGGGTCAAACCGCTTGACCCCCTGTTTGACCCCGATCAGTGCCAACACTGGCTTGGCTAGACCGCGCGCCAAGCATCAAAGCGGGCTTCACTTAGACGACCATCAGCAATTAGACGCCGTCGGCAAACCTTGCTCAGTAAATGGCTCATTTGATATTTGTCGGGGTCTACTAATAGGGGAAGTCAGAGTTAGTCATTCTGGGTCGATTCTGGTTCGATTCTGAGAGCAGAATCGAACCAGAATCGAATCCAACCTTGACCGGCCCGATTCTGGGTTTGATTCTGGCATCGATTCTCGCTTCATCAAGCGATCAGATGGGCCTGTAAATGACAGATGTCGATTCTCGAGTCGATTCTGCGGTTGTTCCTCCTCCAGACGAGGAACATCGATTCTGTTTCGATTCTGGGATGTCGATTCTGGATCGATTCTGCTCTTAGAATCGATCCAGAATCGATTGCTGAATCGAGTCAGAATCGACGTCGTTTTGTCCACTCTGACTTCCCCTAATGATTTTCGATTTTTGGTGGCAGTTCGACAAAGTTTCGATTCAAATTTATGATTCAGATCTTCCTGCCAGGCCCGGCACTCAATTCCCCTTTATTCTGGATTTTTCGCCTCCTATCTCATATGGAGTTCATGCTTCTTGTGCACGAATCTGTATCAGGTTACACGTCAAACTACCCATTCGAAGAGACGCAGGGGATGTTGGCCCTGGGGCAAGCCTAATTTTGAGATATAGTGCTTGCGTAGTAGAGTCTGTTCGAAGCAATGTTTCAATCCGTTTTTCTCTTTTTTTCAATGCTTGACACAACCCACGACCTCACTGCGAGGAGGGGCACACTTTTTTGCCCAAGAATCGTGTCGGGATCCGGGAGAATATTGCCGAAATTACATTACGAAAGTGTGGTGGAGCACCATGCTTTTAATTCAGTTGAAATTTGGATTTTAAAAGCGGCCTCAAGTAGACTCCAGTGTGTACTTTTTGACGAAGGCTGTGAGTGTGTCGGATAAGCTTTGGGATTGCTGAGTAATTACAGGTGTTGCGGGCAATGGGTGACTCAAGGTACTTTGCTCTATCGATGAGGTGTTTTAACGCTACAACAAAATCGATCCTCGTACGGGTCGGAGTCGTACCTCACATGTCGTAGGGTTCCGTATATCGGGACGCACGCCCGAAACCACAGAACCCGGTTGTCAAGCTCGGAATCCGATTTGCCATGTTCGGCTCCGGGATGCGGGGGTCACGCGGCAATACATGTATTTGTGTATTTAAATTACTAGTTGCTACCCGTGAATAAACACTCACCAGAACAGGCAATTGGAAAACTTCACCAGGTTCTTGCTCAAATAACTTGGTACCAGTACCTCGCCAATTCCTATCAACTTGAATTGCAGTACCTCACCGGGATTTATGATCATGCACTGCATCTTACTGCCATTAAATTCGGCGCAATACTGCATTAGCACGGGACCAAATCTGCATCCAAAAGGGAAGTCCGAAATTCCACCACTCATTCAAATTGCTTATCCCACGGCCTCTCCCATTTTCTAGGGTGCTCTGGAATCCTGATTCATGGGTTGGGTGCACTCCTCTATTTTTCTTTCCGTGTCAAAATTGCGTGTGTTAGGAAACCTTAGTATTGAACCTCACTAGTAGTTCATGCTGCTCCAGCAGTGCACTCATGTAAATGCAACTGCATTCAATGAATTAAAATATCTTGACAGTTTGAAAACCTGCACACAGAAAGTTAAAAGGGTTTCCGCCCAAATATAGTCAATGGGAAAAATACGACTGCACCCCGAGAGTTTCGAACCCGCGCGCGCTTGCGTGATCTAATGAATTCAAACTCCGCTCAGTATCAGTATCAGTATCTGGCCACCGCTATGAGTATCGAGCCTTGATCGAGCCGGAATTCTCACGGGAAGTCACCCGTTGTCAATAAACATGTGCAATGATCTCACTGATGGCTCGAGCACTGCCCAGTCCCATCAACATAGCATCACTGCTGCTGTAAGGCTGCCACGAGGACACAGCGCGGCTCGTGCACCTTGTCATCGGTTCTTGTCCTCCCACACCGCAGAAAACTCATCCTCCTCCTCACTAAGTAGTACTGTAGGGTTGGCGCGTGATACAACGAGTTGGATACGGAGTACCTATACCGGTTCGTCGCTATCCAGCCTTGTCTCCAGGTTGACTGATAGAGACAGATCAATTTGGATCCGTGTTGGGTTTATACGATCCGCACTGGCCATGCCGCTCCAAACAGTGAAGAACTACTCCATCACCGAGGAACAATCCCCACCACCTACGGATGGTCAGTCTAGCGAACCGCAGAAGGCTGCCCGTGATACCTACTACGTCTATGGTACGGAATGATGGTTAATAGGACACAAACATGAATATTCATTTTTCCCAGGAGGTACAGGCGGCGCTGGTGGATCCGGCGGCAAAGAGGGCGGTGGTGGGGGCGACGGGCACGGTCCCATTCTGCAAGCCGGCACCATGCACGTTGTGATACAAAAACACTCTGAGAAGGACCGCGAAATCATCGAGTGGGCCTCGCCCCTCAACTTCTTTCCGCGTCAAGCGGACACATTGGATAGGCATGAACCAGGAACTGGTCAATGGCTGTTTCGAAACAGTCTATATGAACAATGGAAGGCCGGAGAAATACAAGGACTTTGGTGTTGTGGAATGCGTGAGTTATGGTTCTTTACATCGCTTATTTATTTACAACTTGAATACAGCCGGTGCCGGAAAAACTGTTCTGACGTGCGTGCTCCGGGTTACACCGGTTCTTTATCATAATCTCACTTATCTGCAGCTCGATTGTCGTCCACGATCTTGAAACAAATCAACCGAACGAGACCATTGGTGTGGCGGTACTTTATCTCGATCACAAGGAAATCGGAACACAGTCTCCGACAAATCTTCTCGCTGCTATCTGGCACCAACTAGTAGTCGCTTTTGACAAACCCATTTCCCCCAAGGTCCAGGAGCTGTACAGAAAACACCATGCACGGCGCACGCGGCCGTCCCTCGAGGAGATCTATGCGGTGCTGCGCTCCACAGTGGAACACTCGTCTGTTTTCGTTGTCGTCGATGCACTTGATGAATATCCAGAGGACAACCGGGATACTTTGCTCAGATGTCTCTGGGAACTACGACCAACGGTTAGATTGATGTTGACCTCTCGGCCTGGCATCGACATCTCCCGCGTTATTCGGAACATCCCAACTCTAAACGTCCGGGCAACAGAGGAAGATATCCTCCGATACCTTGATGGGCAGATTAAGAACTCGCATCGGTTTCAGAATCATGGTGATGAAATACCGAATTTGCGGAGGTTGATCGAGGAAAAGATTGTGAAGCGAAGCGATGGAATGTGAGTTGTTATTTGCCATATCGACAAAATTGGCTGATTTTGGTTCCAGGTTTCTACTCGCAAAACTTCGGATCGATCCTCTGATGACCGAGCACAGCGCGGGGGATGTCGAAGATGCTCTCGCGAGTGCATCGTCCGGCCTGGATGGTACCTACGCTGGCATCGTGGATCGAATCAACAAGAAACCCGCCCACGACAAGCAACTCGCTTGGCGCACTATTTCCTGGGTGCTCCATGCCAGAACCCCCGCTCCAGCATTCTCGTCTCAGGGAGGCCCTTGCTGTTCAGCCAGGATCCACGGCCCCCGATCCCAAACGTCAACCTGAGATGAGCATTGTCCTCTCGGTCTGCGCAGGTTTGGTCGTAATCGATGAAAAAGACGACAAAGTTCATCTCATCCACTACACCACGGAGATGTACTTGCGATCACGTCCCGTGTGGACCAGTATATTCTCGTACGCAGAAAGCGAAATCACGAGAACGTGCATCGCCTACTTGACCTTCGAGACATTCCACAGGGGGGTAGAGCAACCCCTTCTCCTTTTTACTAATTATCCTTTCCTCCATTATGCTGTGGAATACTGCTTGGTGCATGCTCGCGGGGATCCTGAAACCGATATCCAAGATCTTATTCTGTCATTTCTCGAGAATTGCTCCGTGTGGTGGAGACTGTGGAATTGGAAACATGGGGGACGCCAATCAGCACCCGATAGACTCCGGATTGCTATACTCTTTCAGTTAACAGAAATATCCAACCACATAGTCGCAGAGGACCATGCGCACATACTGCTTCAAGAGGCTGTGGCCCGCGGGGGCTGCTGACAAGGTTAGAGTTCTCGTCGAAAATGGCATCGACCTGGAGAAGGATAGTGGTACCCTTCGAGATGCCGTCATGCATGGCCATGAAGAGATTGTTGGGATTCTCCTCACGCACGATGTTAGGCCTCAGCGCGTGGCTGAGGCCCGCAGCAATCGATATTCCATCGGCTTGTATGAAGCATCACGGACAGGGAATGGGACAATTGTCGAAATGCTCATTAGCCATGGCGCGAACGTGAACGCAGATGGCGGAGAGTACGGCACTGCGCTACAGGCAGCACTGTGGATGCAGCACGAATTCGTAGCACACCTTCTTCTCGAACACGGTGCAGACATCAATGCAGAAGGAGGAAAAGGAGGAAAGTACGGCGCACTGCAGCTAGCATGCAGCTGGGGGCATGAGGGTGTTGTCAAGCGCCTTCTCAAACACCGTAACGGCTTCAATGCGGGAAGTGAGGACTATGACAGCGTGCTGAGGGAAGCGGTGAGGACTGGGCGTGCAGGGATTGTCAAATTGCTTCTCGGTGCCAACGTGAATGCGGTAAACGGGTACTACGACAGTGTACTGCAAGATGCAGTGATCACTGGGCATGCAGAGATCGTCGCCTTGCTCCTCGAACACGGCGGTGTAGTCAATGGTGGGAAGTACCGCGCGCTGGAGACGGCATCCCAAAACGGTGACGAAGCCATTGTCAAAATACTTCTTGAGCATGGCACCAACGCCAACAGTGAAGATGGGAATCACGGCTGCCCCCTACAGTTAGCATCCAGGCAGGGCTATGACGGGATTGTCAAATTACTCCTCGAGCACGGCGCCGATGTAAATGCATACGACACATCCAAGCAGGGGCACCATGATAACGGCCTTTTCAGACTGGAAAACAGGTCCTGGACCCGCAGCGCCCTGCATATAGCATCCGAAAAGGGGCACAAAAACATTGTCAGGCTGCTTCTCGACCACGGCGCTGACGTCGATGCAGTAGACAGCCCACATGGCAGCACGCTGTTTGCCGCATCCGAACAGGGGCACGAAGACATTATCAGACTGCTTATCAGATACGGCGCCGACGTCAATGCGGGAAACAGCGAACATGACAGCGCGCTACATGCCGCATCCAAACAGGGGCACAAAGGCATTGTCAGACTGCTTCTCCTCCATGGCGGCCGATGTCAGAAGGGCGGGAAGTGCCCTACAATTAGCATCCAGGCTGGGGCACAAAGCCATTGTCAGGCTGCTTCTCGACCACGGCGCTGACGTCGATGCAGTAGACAGCATACATGGCAGCGCGCTGCATGCCGCATTCGAACAGGGACACGAAGACATTATCAGACTGCTTCTCGAAAATGACGCCAACGTAAATGCGAGAGGCAGCATGCGTGCCAGCGTGCTGCAGTCGGCCTCCGAGAAAGGCCATGAAGCCATTGTCCAGCTGCTTCTTGAACACGGTGCAGACGTCAATGAAGGAGGCGGGTGCGTACTGCTTGCCGCATCAACGGAAGGTCATGCAGCCATTGTTGAACTGCTTCTCAAACACGGCGCAGACGTCAATGCAAGATTCGGGAGTGCACTACGATCCGACCCCCGCGGTAAGCAACAGACTCTATACAGTGAGGTACGAGCTTGGTCCGTATAGAGCGTCTGTCTACGAGAGACTACTAAGATGGCCAAACTCACCAGCGTGGAGTTTCTGAAAGCCATTATATATGAACGCTCAACTATTGTTCTGGTTGGAAAATATGTGCATGAAGTCCTTCAAGAGTTTTACGCTGTTCCACTGCGACGCTCATAGAGTGCGGGTTGTCTGAATCGGAGCTAATTAATTCTAGGTCACTGAGTCTGCTGCTTTCTGTCGTCTAGGGTCTACCGTGGGGCATGGGGAAACCTGTGGGATCTGCGTTCTGGGGCTTAGATTGCAGGGAGTGGTCCAGGGGCGATGGTGTAATTTTACTTGCTTTGTACACCGGGATAATCCCTGGAAACCGGTGTTCGTTATTCGGACCGTGCCGTGTAATCCTACCTACCTACCTACCTCAAACATGTCATAGAGGCAAAAGTACATAATATTTCATGTTTGACTGAATCTTCACAATATTTCAGATCCCGCTGGGTTGCCTGCTATCCCGACCTGACTGCAAGCATCACAGACTGAATTATTGAAAGTTATGACTCTATGACATGTTTCTAAATCTATGTAGGCCATCTGTTGCAAAAAGCCATGCTGTTTGAACATGCCTGGACCTCGCTAGACAGCATTTATGTCGACCGTTCCATGAGCATTCCCCAGTAAGACACTCTCTGGCGTGTTGACATTGCTGAATCAATCCATGATAGCCTCCCGTACAGGTACCCCACAGCCCTGCCCCGCAGTCCGATCTTGCCCCTCTGCCTGGTAATGGGAGCCTTGCTCAATTGCGTTTGCGCCGTATCTTCAGTCCTACTCCTGCCACACATTCGAGCTCCAACGGTGCTGCAGTTTACATTGGCTTCCCCCTTTCCAATCATCACGCAATTTCTTTGAATCTGCCATTCCCCTGTCTTTGCGAACCCCTCTTCTCAGTGATCTGCTTGGCGCACTCCGCAGTGCGAACACTCCAGTCAGTCAGATTCTCAACCACGTTTGTGCCGGCCTTGATGGCACTCCATTTCACATTGCTTGGTCCAAAATGATGCTCGAGGTGCATGAGCCGGGATATTGCGCCGTGAGCAACAGTTATCGCGAGGTTGGGTTACTGCGGGACCACCTGCATGCATCGCAGGTTACCGTCGAGCCAGCATCCGTATATCCTTGGCGGCGAGCACCGTTAAATTTGAGCGCAATGGCATTGTACCACGGTTTTGGCGCGGCTCCCGAAGTTATGTAGTAAATCGAACGATTGATAGGCGATCCTCTCGCGAAGGCGGTAGCCGAGTAAAAGATGTGAAGAGGGAAACGAAAAGGTTCGCCGTTCAGGCCCAGAGAGAGGACAATGTTATGGGGCTGCACCTCGAAGTACCGCTGCAGCAACGGAAGCGGACAGACAGCGTGCGAGGGGGGCTCGGGCGGGCGGTACCTGACGGTGCAGATTTTGGGTCGTTCTGGGCGAGGTAAGCACAAGTGCAGTGTAGATCGACACAACACACCTTCATCGGCTAAAAACAATATGGCCTCCACGGAAAGATACTGGGGCTCCGCTGGGGGCGGCATCGTGATCATGTTCCAACGATATGCTAGTGCAGGGTGACATTCTTTATGGTGGTTCTTCCAGTCCTGTAGGTAAGTGCACAAACAATGAGACTTGACACGTCAATAAATGAATGGAGAAACCTAGGCTCGTCCCCATCCGGTATCCAGCAAAATAAAGACAAATTGCATCACTCGCTAATGCTCGGACAAGGCTGGATACCGATGATCTCCCTGTTGTGCACTGTTTGTCTGATTGTTGGCTTTGTTTGTGTGATTTTAGTAATTCAGGCTTACGTCCCCGTCTCTCACTGAGATCCTCGTTAACGTCGACTGGTTCACGAGTCTAGGAGAAACCTACTCCATAGGAGTGGCCAGACAAGCAATACCAAGCATTCTGACAACGGCTACACCAGAAGAAAGTTGCAATGCCACAGACAAGGCAAGGGTAAGGATGAGACATAATTGCGAGCAAAGGGAGCGATATCAGGAGAGCAGAGAGGTATTGACAAGTGTGTGAGTTTTGTCCTCCCTCTAGTGATGGACACCCGGGACGCCCATACGTCTGGCCCACAGAAATTTGGGAAATTCGCCAAACAACATCAAACAAAAATGAGAGAAACGGGAAAAAGGCCAAAAAAGGCAAACATGATTTTTTATGCCTCGAGCAAGGCCATTACGTGGTGTCGACGCGAAGCGCAAAGCAGGCTATGTGGATGTAGAGCTTTCTCGAGGAGCTGGACATGCCGCAGCGGCGCCCGGCGATCCTTTATGGCGACAATCTGGGGGCGGCTGCGCTTGCACGCAATGCAAAGGGCCATGCACGCGTCAAGCACATCGACATTTGTGAGCACTATATTCGCGAGCGGGTTGCGGCTGGGGACATTGACATCCAGCATGTTCCCTCGGCGGAGAACTTGGCTGACATCTTCACCAAGATTCTCCCTCGCGATGCGCACCTGGCCATCGTTCGTGCGCTGGGGCTCACGTCGGAGTAGGGGAGTGGATGGGAGTGGAGCGGGGATGCTCGATTCGAGGGGGGGTTTCCGTTCCCCCTCATGAACGATCACTTTTATTGTCTTTTACTTTTACTATACTGATACTTTATGCCTCGTTCTTGCCAGGGGAAGTGTTGGAGTAGTGGCTCGACAAGTCATCTATGCGGCAGTACGGGCGCCCATCTTTGCGCCCGTACTGCCCTGACTCATTTCCTCTGATACTCATCCTGTTCTGCACCGTTACCTAGTTACCATCGCCGCCCGTACCGCCTCTTTACAGCCTCATTTACGTATTTAAGCTCGTCTTTCCGCGAGTCAGACCTCAGCTGTTCACCCTATCGTGTGCCCGACTGAGGTCTGTCCCTTTCTCTTACCTATTTATTATTCATACTTATCGTGTCTTCTGACAGGTGGCGGTGTGACTTTTAAATGGAGCCGAACATTTTATTGCAGTTGCCCTTAGCGTAATACACCGCGTGTCTGACTTCTGGTAACCGGTGAATACCATAAATACAAACTACACTTGAACTGAGCCGAATTCTGAAGACTTGCTGAAGACATTATTCGTTCTTTAACGAGATGGTAGAAATGCTGTGCTCTTTCCCCTTATATCCATGCTCCTTCTCGCTGTCTCTGCCTTTCATCCAGCGTTAACTCCTTTGGCTTTTTCTTCTTTTCCACGCTGCCTCAGACCAATTGAACCCATGATCAAACCATGTGCTAAATTAAGTAAGTGTTCTTTATCATTGCTCGTTCGGCTGTGCAATATCCACGTATAATCATCCTCCTTTGCTTCCCCTCTGCTCTTCCTTTTGGTCCTTGGATTAACCCCTTCCATCTTCGATTTTCTGTCCTGTGCAGCACAGCCGTTACATTTGCGATAGGACAAGTGACCCATGCGCAGTTCTTTTCTCCGCAGCACGCAGTTCACGCAGCTGATTTCGTATCTTTAATCTTTTGCCAAAACTCATTGACGGAACGTTCTACCATCAGCTTCTTGAGCTCCATTTACGTTCCTTGCATTCTGTGTCCCGCCTTGCAGCCTATTTCCACACCCAATGGAAGTGAGGATTCCATTTTGCAAGGCAGTGTCTGTCAAATAATTTTACAGCCTCGAGCTATGCCATTTTCAGAGTTCTCCACTCCTCCACCATCCTTCCACTGCTGTGCATGTGGAGCCACGTCAACATATATCTACTGCGCGGCGTCGTGTCCCCTCGGCGCCTCTTGCTTTCTGCCCCCATCTCTCTGCTTCCAATCGTCCTAAATCCCCCCGGTCTACATACCTCAATCATCATCAAGTGTGAATGAGCACCTAATTCACAAGCCTGAAGAACGCCAACGCAACTTCCGTTCAAGCATTCAAGATTTTCCCCTCAAGAATCAAGTGTACGCTTGATCTCGCCCTGTTGACCATGGCTTTTACTGCAATTCCATGCTGCAAGTGCGGCTCACACCGTGTTCCTCCATCGTTGCCAGAATTGGCCTGCAAAGCTTCTCTCCTGGCTTCCGACACAGCTGCACCTTCGACTGCGCGGTTCGCACAGGTAACATGATCCATGCTAACCACATCTTCTGAGCTGACCATTGGGGTAGGTGCGTATACTAATTCCTAGCTAAACCTTCACGTCGTCCGAGTCGTCGCCTCTGTGTGCACATCCCAGTTGAGTTTGTTTCATCTTTGTTCCTTAACAAGCTCTGATGGTGAGGATGTTCGTTCATTATCCTTACAGATCACGCACTCACACATCGCATCAGTCATCATGACCATTCACATGCGCCCCTGGATCTCTCCCATCGAATGTCTCACTGGTAAGCCCGCTGCTGTAATTTATTTTTCCATATCATCGAGCTCCTGGATCTAGAGCCGACCGAGCTCACATATCGCTACACTTTGTCATTCCGGCGGATTCCAAGGTGCGTTACTGTCTAATCCCATAGTTATGTTGATTTCTTGGTGCAGGTTCCGTGGCGGCGTCCACCGAAAGACACTCAACTCTGAAACCGAAATAAGCACGCTCGCAAATATGAGTCCATTTGCCACGTTTCACCATATTTGATATTTACACTTCCCCATGTATCTTCCTCTTTATAAAATTAAGCCATTCTGTCTGAAGCTTTTTAAACTCCGCTTTTAATCTATCATTCTGGCAGCTCGGATCAACATTCTTATTTTAGTTACATGCAGCAAGTGGGAGCCGGCGCAAAGCGCCGGCGACCGCTTGTTCGGTTGTAAATTATCTACCCAATGTGGCTGAGCAAGACTTCGACCTGATTCCCTTGCCGCCGGAGCGAAGCGTAGGCGTACCTTGTCGGAAGTAAAGCATGTGACAAATTCCCTTAAAAGGAAACATTATGTCATCCGGTGATTGCCGTGGTCGGTCGGTCCCCTGGTCCCAGGCTTAATGCGTAATTCAACGCGGTATGCTTAATTTTTTTTTGCCACCCCCCTTGCTTGCGACCCCAATTGATATGCTGGTTCCAATCATCACGTGCCGACGTCTACTTTGTTTGGTCTGATGGTCGCGCCGTGGGAAGATCAATGGTCACGCCGTGAGAGCATCAGCACGTTTCGACGGTGTAAAATCTTGCGAACTGTTGCTTGTCCTCCCTCTACATTGTACGATGCGGAATGTCAGTTCATAACAATGCCCCAATCTGAATTCTTCAAATGAGTCTGATCGGGTTTCCGGGCAAGAGGTACCCTCCCAGTCGAAAATACGGCCGATGTGGATGGTTGCAAAAAGGTTTTTTTCGGAACCAACTGGCCCTCGCTTGAAGCGGTCTAGTACTAGATTGCCTCAGCCATAGAGAAAAACAAGTGCTTACCAAGAACTCGTTTGACAACGATGAAAGAATAGATAGGTCATTCGACGGCATAGAAGACACTCCAAATAGACCCAGCAAGTCTTGAAAAGTATTGAAGTCGGAGCCGCAACCGAACCAAGTTCAATCTCACACTGCGAGAAACTGTTTTGAAACTCACCGGCAGCTGCTTGGAGTATGTTGATTGACACTGCACTACTTTCAAGGAATAGATCCCAGTTGAAAGCATCCTGACCCAAAGAAATATCGGAAGAGTTGATCACCAGTGGGAACAAAATGAAGTCCTGAGGCTACTCTGCCGGAGCAGCACCTACCGCCGGTACGGTGCTCGACTGCGCATGCGTAAAAGCGTGTATTGGGGAGGATCTATGAATGTATGAGCAAGAAGCATGTCATTAGGTGAGTGTAAGCAGTCGGGACGCACACACGAGGTGCACGTAGGTACGGATGGCGATCAGCCGACGTATGGAAATTCTATCAAAGAAGAGGCGGTTGGTTGGAGCACTGACTAAGACGTTAGAATGCGAATGGAATACAGAAGACTTTGGGAAGAGGAGCTCAGAGCCTTTGGGCTTCCGGATCTCTGTGAGTGAGGTGTTCGGTTGACCACTAACCCTAGTGATCAACGAGCACCAGGACTCGGGTGGTGGGTGGGCTTTGAAAAACTGGAGCAATAGTGTCGAAGACAACTCTTGGAAAAGACTACATATATGTCTGGACCGGAGTGGACGGCCTCCGGTCTCATAGCATTACTTATCACTCTCTTAGTCAGCCTGTGTTGAGCTCTCGCTCGCAGGCTCACTTTGAGCTCAACTTGCCCAGCTGACTAAGACGTTAGAATGCGAATGGAATACAGAAGACTTTGGGAAGAGGAGCTCGGAGCCTTTGGGCTTCCGGATCTCTGTGAGTGAGGTGTTCGGTTGACCACTAACCCACACAACAGAGAACGAAGAGAACGGTCAGTCGGTCAAACGAAGCGACGACTCCCCCAAAGAATTCTAGCTAGACGAGAACTGGCGAGGACCGGCGGCCTTGATTCACCACAACCTAATGGATCGGTTCCATGAAGGAACAAGTGTGTTGTACCTCGGATGCGACAACCGTGCCCGTTCAAGGCTCCAAACCTTGCGGGTTTCCAGGAACTCGGTGCGATACAATGTCCCAACCGGACGCAGCGTAAGCAAAGGAGAGCTAAGGCAAATGAATCGATCACCGATCACTCCTTTCCACTCCTTAGTCAGCCGCTGTTGAGCCCCATTCACAGGCTCATGTTTGCGCTCAACTGTCCAGCTAACTAACTCGTGAGGGATTTTAACACAATAATAAATCCTCAATGTCTTTGGGAAGAGGAGTCCTGAAAACACATAGTTTCTGGTTTTAGGCGGAATCCGAGAAGACGACTTCCCCAAAAACAGATTTCCTTATGAAGTAAATTTTTGGCTGCGTAACATACATTGTTGCCACGAGAACCAGGGAGTTTTCTTCCCACATTGGTATGCAGGGTAATTATTCCTGCCATTTCTGCAAGGCGAAATCCTCCAAAAGGAAAATTGAGCCCCCGGAAATCAAAGCATGTGAGACCCGTCAATGTTTCGGGATATTGATCCCTTGATCATTTGGAGGAAGCGGCGAGAAACCACAGTGATTGGAATACAGTGGTTGAACGAAGAAGAATTCTAGCGATGTAAATGTACAGCAACATGAGAATGGAGGAATGATAACCACCAAAGGCAACGGTATCTAGAAATAGGGGCACACCGAAAATAATGGATGGGTAAGACTTGGTGAGGCACAGACATTTTGGCGGAAGGAACACATATTGAGAAGAGGCACAACTTCGGTTCCCGAAGCAAATCAATCGGAACAGAATAAATTGAGGTAATAACCAGAGATTAAGAAGGCAAGGGATAACAGTGGCAGTCTCTTTTGGTCAGAGTCCACGGAATTTTACGATAGTCGACAAATTGAAACATGGAGGACTAAGGGTGCAGTGGCCGCTGGCCAAATGGCATCAAGATCAAATACGAATGAACACTGACTATGAGTCATAGCTCCGAGCTCAACGAGGCGTGAGCGAGTGCGGTCGTTCCGAGCCGTAATCTCGGCTCCAGATCTTTTCGGGGATGGCTTCGGAGATGGCCGTGATTTGGGGCACAGAAATCAAAAATCACCCACCGCCATCGTTATAGGGCGGTGCTCCCCGTCTTTTTCCCATCAAATTCTGCCTCGATATCATCTCAACAAACTGACATTAATATCTCCGTATAGAATTACTGCAGTCTGAGCACGCCCTAGAACGCTGGGAACGAGACTATCCGAGCCGTTGCTGCAAGTGAGTGTGAATGTAAGGTCCGTGCGTTTGATGGCACCTCACGTCAACGGCACGTGCACGTCATGTTGGTTGGCGCGACTTCTCTCTTCCTTTCCACCGTCGTCTCCACATCTTTTCCCTCAAGGCCGCCACCATCTCCACCCCGTCTACCGACACGCCTTCGCCGTGCTTCTCACAGCCCCCAACGCCGCTTCTGCCAAAGCTGATGACAACGGCGTTAATGGAGGCATATTGCGCTCACCCCATTTCGACTCCTACGCTGTCAAGGTTCCACATGATCCTCGCGACCTCCGTGCTATATTTGCCCAAGATATCTCGCTTTCCCTCGGTGTCACCTTCGCTCCTCTCGTTCGAGGCCCGAGAGTACTCTCCCCTTTGTCCTCACTTTGGGTCTCAGAACATGCTGCTACCTCGACAAGGAACAACCCCAAGTGGTATTTCCTGTCTAGAACCGTCGATCTTCTAATCTGCCCTACACCCAAATTTTTCTGGATTGTGCAAGACGGTAGTGAAAGTCGTGGCCGTAATCACTACTTCGCCGTTGGGGGCTCTCTTGACCAACAGTAGACTCGATGATAGACCAAATACCAGTCAACATCGGACCCCTCAAGCCCTTGGATCGTCTCAATGCTGGTACTCAAGACTGTTCAAGACCTGTCGAGACCTTCAAGACACTAAGACTTGGAGGTTGATGATGCTCAAGACGCCTGGAGAGTTAAGCTAAGGCTAATATGCTGAAGAGATTTGTCAAGCCTTTCAAGCAACTCTCAAGACAGACCCAAGTGTTCCGATTCAATATCTCCGTTGTTTTCGCTCCGGCCGTCCTCTTGTCCAGCAAGATCAATGTTTATAAATGGTACGTCGCGTGACGTGCCGCTTTTCACATCATTGTTTCGGCTTCTCAATCTTTTCAAGTCTATCCTCAAGAGCTATCGCTTCGACTTCGACTTCGACATCCCCTCGGACATAGAAAATATTCCGGCGGACTGGGCGAAGCTTGTCGCCGAGGCCCGGGAAGCCTTGACTCTCCATTCTTTTGCTTGACTTGCAATCTCATCCAGAGTGTTCCACCATATCTTGGACGAGGATCAGAGGAAGCACGGGAAGAACAACACTGTCTTCGATGAGACGGCCGTTGATGAATTCCAGCAGGGCGTGGACGACCTCGTCGACATCAGGGTCATCAACACGGCGATGTCTGTGCCAGCCGATGACGCCTAGATCATGTTTCCTCAGCCTCCCATAGACTTCTTGTAGAATGCGAAGAATAACAATGACTTTCCACCATGCAATGAACCAGAGCATACAAGTGTGGGAACCAATTAATTCTATCAAATTGTACATGTGCTTGCGCGGCTGGATACCACCTCTACTCTGCAGCTTCCTGCCAGCCTCACATGGCTCCATGGTGAGTCCATATGGAATCTTGGCCATACCCAGTCTGAATCCCAGCTGGCTGCCAGTCTCCTGCGCCATCTGACACACATGCCGCCTCCAGGTCTCTGCCACGTTGTTGCAAAATGGCGGTGGTACAGAATACTTCAGCAATCAGGCCCCGTGGAACGTCAGACTTTAGACCTTGTCGCGATGGGGACAGTGGACCTGTGGGCGAGTTTTCCCGCCGTTGTCCTTTCCGTTTACATTCGGCTTCGCGGGAAAATCCCAGAGGGCATTGGCGCCGCCATTGTCCTCTTGCTCCGCGGAATCTCTCTCATCATTTAAGGCCCATGGCGCCCTCATAGTTGACTCAGATCCGGCCACGTCCCCATCACAATAGCTATTATCCTCCACTTTGGGCGATTGGGGGACTTCATCTATGTATTTTCCCTGCGTGTCGGCCATGGTCCGGCGTGGTGAATCGTGGTCGCCGTCGCCGTCGTCCTCGGAGTGCGGCGCACCATCACCGGGATCCCCACCATCACCGAGATCTCCATCCTCTTCAGGCGCCAAGGATGAGCTGCCCTCTTCATTGGATGGTGCTGTGTGCGTGTATGTGAGTCACAATTCACCTTCAAGACAACCGCATAATTGCCATCGTCATTGTGGGGATTTTGCTTAAGCAGCGAAAGACAATCCACATTTTCATCAAATGATAGTTCAGGTCCAATAATGTGAATATCATGCTCTCTCCTCGCGGGTTAGGCACGCAGTCCTGACACTATATCGTTGTCGCAGAGTGAAGTTGATGAGTGTCTTGAATCTGAGAAAATAAGTAACAATCAGACTCTAGTTCCACATAAGTAGAGCATTCTATACTTGGCAGGTTGTCGTCGCCCGACTCGTCGCTTGAAGGTATCTAATCACGACAATAAGGAAAGAATGTCTCGCTGAAGGGCATAATTCCTGACCTGAGGCCGAACCTCTCGATAGCTCATTGTTGTTGATTGATTGGGGTAGTGAAGCTCCCGTTCGACTGGTTTTACTGTTTACTGGAACTTTAGCTCACAAGGACGGATTGGGCCAGCCAATTACTCCAAGCGAGGACAGATATGTCCAGTTAAGTACACCTCCGGCCGAAAGCGGTCACCGCAATAACGGCATAAAACGACTGCCTGCAGACTGTCTGGACCCTGTTAACCTTGCTCATGTTCGACTGCGTGAGCTTCTGGAAGCCACTGAGGATCTTAGTCCTGATCATGCCATTGACATTTTTGAAGCCAAAACCAATGGCTTTGCAGTTGCTCTCTTCCTTTTTGATGATGCTCCCAGCCATCAGAAACGAGCTGCAGATGCACTCTCTGCCCGTAAAATGGTCAAGAATCCAAAGCAAGGCTGGACCCACCATCCAGGTGGACCAAAGATGCGGAATGGGCAGCTCCCAAGTGGGGACACTCAAGAGCTTTACTATCCTGATGACCATTCAACCATGCCAGGCTGGTTCAAGGGAATGGAACAGATCCTCCGGGAGCGAGGATTATGGCGAGATGGTCTTCTGGCTCAGTGTCCTGGGTTAAAATGTGAAGCTGGATGCACTGATTGCTGCTGTCGCCGCATTCTCTTCTTGCAGCCAGACTTTGCGAACCAGAAGTCTGCACTAGAGGAGCTGGTAGTCGCGGGGTCACATCTGTGATTTTTATCCCAAATATCACTGTGAACTCAATTTCATTGAGATGTACTGGGGTGCAGCAAAATTCCGGTATCGCATCACAGCAAAAACCTCAAACATTGATGAGATGGAAGCAAATGTGAAGGCATGTCTTGATGATGTTCCACTTGTTCAGATTATGTGGTATGCCCAATTTTCAATCAGTTTCTATTGTTAATGAACTCATGTAGATATGCAAATCGTGCTGCATGTTTTATCTCGGCCTATCATGGAGGTTTGACAGGTGCTGACTTGAATTGGGTGAATAAACCTTATCGGGGTCATCGAATTTTACCTGCCAGCATGATTGCAGAGGTAAAGGCTTCAATTGCACAGTTCTCAGCCAAGAAATAGATAATTTCTTTCTTTCTTTCACTGTACTCTGTTAGAATGGGGTTTTATTGATTTAATTTTTTTCTGATCTCGAGATTTGAACGTGGGAAAGTATGACTAAGCGGCTTACATAAGGGCGTTGAGAATCCACGCTCTCTATCTTAAACAACGGGAAAGAGGATGCCCGGGCCGGCGCGGGGATCTATTACGGGCCGAAACAGGGCCATTAGAGTCCCTAACGAGTTGATGTCCTCCAACAATGTTGGTGAAATCCTCGCAATCAAGGAGGCGGTTGAAATGAATCCCAAAACGATTCCACTGAGAATCATCAGCGACTCAAAAACTACAATAGAACGCCTCACCCGAAACCTAAGGAACCGGCAAGGATTAGTCGTGCTTACCCGTTGCAATTTGGGAAGTATATGGCTGGCGCCCGCAAGTACTTAAGAAATAAGTTACTTTTGTGAGTTTATAACTTCCCAAACTAAATGTAAAATAACATACCACGTCCCACAAGGCTTTTTGCGCGAGAAACACGTCCGGTGGCCAACGAGGATGGTCGTCGGTGGCAGAGCTCACGCTCCCTCCGGCAGTAGAACTAGCTGTACCGTCAGCGTTAGCACCGTTAAAATGAGAAGCATGGTAATTTATAAAAGATGTAGCGTTACTTGAGGAAACATCGCGACCCCGCCTTCGTTGGAGATTTTGAACGTGATTTTCAATTTAATGGGGCGGTTATCTCTACTTACCGGGGAAATTTTTGTCAGCGTGATGGTGTCTCAAGGAGATCTCGCTGTCGTTTGGACAGGATGAGGCGATTCCGCCCAGGCAAGCAAGCATGCTAATTTAATGAAGCAGAAGACAGAATGTATTTATTTTATGTCCCAATCGGTCGAATCGGTCGTCCCTTGGTCGGAGCACGCCCCGCGCGGCTCTGCGCCGGCAAGCCGGCTCAGGGGCTCGCATCAAACTCCCCTCAAAGAAATATACCCACTGCTCAGGAAGACAATTCCCTATCCATTTCTCCTCAATATTTCAAAGATATGGCGACGTGGGATCGAGATTTAGGTTCTCAAGAACACCCCTGCATTTATCTATGGCATAGCGATGAACACATCTCTAAATCAGACGGTACATCTTTTTTTGCAAGCTGCAATTGAGACCTCCAGACATTCCAAAAGCCCGCCTGTCATGTCGGCATCCTTATGACATTTTTCCGGGATTTAGGGCCCGCATTCCATTCAAGGAGACAAACGAAGGTGCGGGCTAAAGCGGGTCAGGTGCATTTTGATGGTCAACCGTGGCACTGGCTGTGTGTTGACAGGGGCTTCGAGACGCGCAAAACGCCAAGTGGACTTGCGGCTGCCAAATTGTAAAATTTTGATTGGACCAGTTCCCGTGTTCCGATGCATTCAATCTTTTGAGTCCATCACTGCTACATACTAGCTAAAGCATTCATGTCCAAAGTATTTCACCCTCGGCCTTCATCCTGCGAGTCCATCACTGCTATCAGCTAAAGTATTCATCTAAACCCTTATGAACACCTCCTTCGGTGAAATTTGTACCACATATGCAGCAATATAGCGGTAATCCGTACTGGTCAACACCAATCTGGTAATAGAGTGAAATTCCTGGAGGGTCCGATACCGCTCGACAGTAAGCCTCGTGTTTGCTTGGAATAGGCGGCACGGCAGAAAGCAGAGTTCTCCAGAGTGGCATAGCTTCATAGTCACGTGGCTTACATATCTTCTTCAATTTCTGTCCGGATGGACCAAATCATTTGCATCCAATATGCAGGGCACCGTGAAACAGGGATGGAGTCCTGCTGTGGATCATCGCTTTTCTCCAGGGTCTATTCCTGCTACCGTTAGGTACAGGTCTTAGGGAGCCCGATTTAAGCTTTTTGCAGTAAACTCCCGTTTTCGTCAGCAGTTTTTGCATAAGCGCCTTTTCTGGCTCTCTGATTGGTTGGAACAATATCTGAACCTCCCACGTGTCAGCATTGATTTGCCAAAAAGTTCTGTGATGTCAGGCACGTCTCGTCATCTGGTTTTTGCATTCGCCTTTGGGCCTGGCTCTTCGATATCACGTCGTTCTCTCTCCATATTGTTTCCTTCTTTCTCAAGAGCTACAGGTGGCTGTTTTCTCCAGCCAGAGTTTGTTGACGCCTACAACGTGAACATCCGGCGACTTAACAACTGCTCTCGGCTCTGAGCCTCTGACTTGCCTCTCCGACAATGCGCAGAAACATCAGGTGCAGTCTAAGCTCTAATCTTGGGTTTATTTTCTGCAACGGTTCAACCGTGTTTCCTTTTCGGAGTCTTACTCCCTCTACATGGTCAAATTTAAATCTGATGTGTTGTGTCAGCCCAATCACTGCGTTCAAGCCCCCCGTAGACACATCTCCGTCTACCTCCGTCTACCTTCGTCTACCCTCTGTCTACCCGGGTAGACGTACGTGTACCATGACATGTAGACACATGTCTGTCTACCTCCGTCTACCCGTGTCTACCTCCGGCTACCTAAAGTGGACAGCCTTCGGCTACCTCCGTCTACCTCCGTCTCTGTTGGTAGACACACCCCGTCCGAACTTACACTGCTAATTTCAAGGACCAGAGACGCTCAAACCGAGAGCGAGCCAATGAACAAGAGATTCAGGAGGTCCCAAGGTCCCCAGAGAAGAATGAGCCAGCGACTCGGAGGAAACGCGCCATCGGAATCACGGCATCGCCAAAGATGTGCATATACTTACGTTGACAGCAGTAACCATCGGATCAAAAAACCTTCAACATTTGTGGTGCTCAACTTCACTGTGGAATTCGCGTCGACCGTTCCCCGGCGAAACTGATGTCGATGTCAGCCTGACTATGTCTACGTCGGTCTACCTCGGCCCGGGTGTGTCTACCCCCATCTACTGGGTAGACAGACGGTAGATGCAGATGAACTAGGTACGTGTACGCAACATATACTGAGGTAGCCGGACCCTCTATTGTGTCAGGTCATGCTTTTCAAAATGCCAGCCATTTGAATGCAGCTCTATTGCGTCAGGTCACACTTTTCAAAATGCCAGCCCTTTGAATGCACCTATTGTGTTGGGTCATGCTTTTCAAAATGGCAGCCATTTGAAATTGAATGCATAATATTGTGGTTGCTTAATGCCAGCCCTTTGAATGCACCTATTGCGTCGGGTCATGCTTTTCAAAATGGCAGCCATTTGAAATTGAATGCATCTCTATTGCATCAGGTCATGCTTTTCAAAATGCCCACCATTTGAATGCGGCTCTATTGCATCAGGTCACGCTTTTCAAAATGCCAGCCCTTTGAATGCACCTATATTGTGTCAGGTCATGCTTTTCAAAATGACAGCCATTTGAATGCAGCTCTATTGCATCAGGTCACACTTTTCAAAATGCCAGCCCTTTGAATGCACCTATATTGCATCGGGTCATGCCTTTCAAAATGGCAGCCATTTGAAATTGAATGCATCTCTATTGCATCAGGTCGTGCTTTTCAAAATGCCCACCATTTGAATGCAGCTCTATTGCATCAGGTCACGCTTTTCAAAATGCCAGCCCTTTGAATGCACCTTTATCGTGTCAGGTCATGCTTTTCAAAATGGCAGCCATTGAAATTGAATGCATCTCTATTGCATCTGGTCATGCTTTCAAAATGCCGGCCATTTGAATGCAGCTCTATTGCATCAGGTCATGCTTTTCAAAATGCCAGCCATTTGAATGCACCTCTATTGTGTCAGGTCATGCTTTTCAAATGGCAGCCATTTGAATGCACCTCTATTGCACCAGGTCACACTTTTCAAAATGCCAGCCATTTGAATGCACCTCCATTGTGTCAGGTCATGCTTTTCAAAATGCCCACCATTTGAATGCACCTCTATTGCGCCAGGTCATGCTTTTCAAAATGCCACTCATTTGAATGCAGCTCTATTAGCCTGTTTTCGATGCAGCCATTCAAGCCATCTGATGGCTATTTGGCATTGCACAAACTGATGGCTAATGGCTGATGGATGGCTGATAAAATAAAGTCAGTGTATGCTATTTTCTGCTAGAAAGAGTGTCAATGAGTGTGTTATCACACGTGGACCTTAAGGAATACCCCTAGACTGCATGAGACCTCCAAGTTCAGCAACATTAACAATTTTGGGCCTACAATCTGGCTGTTAGACTCATGAGTGGAACTGATCACCCATACATGGGCTGAACAACTCAGAGGCAACTCAATGACTCCAAAAATATGGGCAAGCATCAAAGCCATTCGAGCCATTAGCCATCAATTTGCGCAACACCAAACAGCCATCAGATGGCTCGAATGGCCGCATCGCAAACTCTCTATTGTGTCTGGTCATGCTTTTCAAAATGGCAGCCATTTGAATGCACCTCTATTGTGTCAGGTCATGCTTTTCAACATGCCAGTCATTTGAATGCAGCTCTATTGTGTCAGGTCATGCTTTTCAAAATGGCAGCCATTTGAATGCACCTCTATTGCATCAGGTCATGCTTCTTAGAATGCAGCTCTATTGTGCCAGGTCATGCTTTTCAATTGAATGCACCTCTATTGCAGCAGGTCATGCTTTTCAAAATGCCAGCCATTTGAAATTGAATGTATCTCTATTGCGTCAGGTCATGCTTTTCAAAATGCCCACCATTTGAATGCAGCTCTATTGCATCAGGTCACGCTTTTCAAAATGCCAGCCCTTTGAATGCACCTATTGTGTCGGGTCATGCTTTTCAAAATGGCAGCCATTTGAAATTGAATGCATAATATCGCGGTTGCCACCTTGTTTCTGCTTGTTGCTCAGTGACCAAAACATTGGTATTGACCCAGCTGTAACATTATCTTGTGGGGAAGAACGTCAACGGTATGCTATATGAGGTGTGATTTACAGTGGCGACAGACATTTTACTTCCAGGATTATCAAACCAAACGGAGCTGAGCAACACCCAGGTTGTGGAGCAAAGGCAGTTGTTGACCGTCTTAGAACTTAAAAATGAGAAGGAGGTCCGGACTGCGGTCAGTCATTTCACGTCTATGGCTCTGCCTCCTCGGAGCAGCAGACGACTTCGATTCTTGGCCCCGCGCGATCTCCCAATTCATCTACCAGAGTCTTGAGAGTTCATGGAAACTGCAAATATTTCACTACAGTCGAAGCCCTCCTAACCCATAGCTCTATAAACCCATAATCCCTCATACCCCATAGGGATCCAATAGAACCATGCTCGTCCCACAGAAATAACCCATAACTCTCCAATAACCCATACCCCATAGCCTGATGAGCTGAATTTTTTCAGAACCCATAGGCCAAAGTGCAAGTCCGATAGGGCCGATGCTTTCGTAGATCATTTTGAGTGTGGGTTTTGGGAAGCAGACATGTAAATAAGGTGTCATTAAACCATGTATTTGACCTACTGGTGCTGCATTGGTCAGTTAACACTTGTCAGGTGTGGAAAATTACGATTTGATGATGTCAAAATGAACTTTCGGCCGTTTCCGGACTTCGGCAAGCAAATTTGTCTTTGTTTGTCCTGTTCTACCAACCTACTCTCATAACCCATAGGGTTGGTCGGTAACGGAGGGGTATGGATTAGGAAGGCTTCGACTGTAGTACTAGCATGGTACACGGAGTATATTCGCATGTACACAACAAAAAAAGATCCCTTAGGAATGTGCAGACCACCCAGGCACATTCTTACCGTTTGACAATGTCTGGTCCGCGGATTTATATATCCTCGTGCCAGATTATGTAAGCGAAGGTCGGTCTGGACAGAAGCTCAGAGGCAAACGTGGAAGGACGATGAATACGCTTACGAAACGATGCCGTCCTGAGTAGCTGGAGAATGCTCGCCCAAGTTGACTGTCTTCATTTTAGGTCTCCTCCCCGAAGGAGAAGATTTTGTGTTGGAATTACGAGTTCGCGCTCGCTGTCAACTGACGGCGCCTACTCGTATTGGGCATGGGCACTGCCCAATTTCAAGGTTGGTAGGTAGGTCTAGGTAGCATTATACGGCACGGTCCGAATAACGAACGCCTGTTTCCAGGAATTTTCCTGGTGTACAAAGCAAGTAAAAATACACCATCGTTCCTGCGCTGGAGATGGATTCGGATCCAGCAAGCTCGTATTATCTAAGACCGGGTACTCGGTCACCTTAGCATATTTTACCTCGAGCCCGCCCATGGAGGCTGGTAGCTATGGGTGTATGGACTCAAAGCCAAAGGTATGCATCCTGAGAGTGAGCTCAGATATTTTTCGCAAATTTAGATGGCGATTCTACGTCTCACTGAATTTTCCTTTCGGCGGAATCCCAAAGGGGCAATAAACGGCCTAGTCGGCCACTCGGTTATTGCGCTGGTTTACACTCGCTCCCTTCATCTCGCTGCAACCCAAATGATTCATATGATACAACTCTACAATTCTATACAATCAAGCTTGACATTTGAGCTATATGAGGGAGGACAATAAAAAATTCGTTTTCGAGCGGACTAGAATGGGTGATAGGGGATAGAACGTCTTGAGGAGCCAAATATAGGTGCATAATACTCACTAGAATGCTTTTAGGCACACCAATTACTACAGAAGGTCTCCTGCATATCCAGAACCCCTCCAAGAAAATCCATCTTTACAGGCGAGTGAAATTTCGTGGTTTGGACTAGTGGCTGGCTGTGAAGGGGAAGTTAGATAGTTAAAAGCCAAATACATGTGGTACTATGCATTATGTGCTATGAGAAAAATGCATAAAATCCCAGCCTACCAAGTCAGTGGACACCAAAACCCTATGCATTACTTATGAACATTATGCATTACGACCTAATGCATTATGAGAAATCCGACTGTACTCTGACCACCACTAATGGCTCACACTAGGGCTTGCACTCGTTTTTTACGGCGACAATTTGATGGCAGCTTTTATGACCTCAGTTTTGGTGGTAAGTGCCCAGGAAAATGCAGAGATATTAGCCTTTGGTCCCCTCTTCCTTCGTGCCAGAGGGATCCAGGATTAGGGATTTACTTGAGACACAATCATCGCCGTAACGTTTTGCACACGGTTTCATCAGTTGATCAAAGTTCATTACTTTTTGGGCCTTTCTGTATGGCGGTCAAAGTGCACATTTAATCGGCCGCAAGATAAAGTGGTGATTTCGGACTTACCGCAACAAAGATAAGTGATTTGACGTCTTCCCGCAAGAAAGATAATGATAATCACGTCGCTTAACCTGCGGGGAGATCGTGGCATCCCGCAAGATATATATAGTGCGCCCGCAAGATATAGACGCGTCGCCCGCATGATACAAAGTTGCCCGCAAAAAAAAAATTGGAAAAATGTCCGCAACAAACTCGGTGAGTGCATAGTGCCAATTAACCTTTAAATTGACTGCCAGTAAGTGGTGAAAGGCGAAACAAATAACCCGGAGACTCGTTTCAACCCACACCGTTGCGCCTTTCACCACTTACTGGCAGTCAATTTAAAGGTTAATTGGCACTATGCACTCACCGAGTTTGTTGCGGACATTTTTCCAATTTTTTTTTTGCGGGCAACTTTGTATCTTGCGGGCGACGCGTCTATATCTTGCGGGCGCACTATATATATCTTGCGGGATGCCACGATCTCCCCGCAGGTTAAGCGACGTGATTATCGTTATCTTTCTTGCGGGGAAGACGTCAAATCACTTATCTTTGTTGCGGTAAGTCCGAAATCACCACTTTATCTTGCGGCCGATTAAATGTGCACTTTGACCGCCATATTTCTGGGATGAGTCTGGGTCCAAATCACGTATCAAACGATCGACATCGGGCCGCCGCATCGTTTGAGCCAAAAACCATGGCAAATCTGACAAATCTGACGGAGATATAACCAATTACGGTCAAGTTACGGGTGTAAGCCGTAACACGGGCGGGTGCAAGACACGCCAAAAACAACAGACAAGCTCAGTTAGCATGCTCCTGCGTAGGATTTTGGGTCCCCGAGATGCCCGATTTCGGTTCAGCGTTCGAACGCTGAACCGAGAACGCGGGTTCAAGGTTCAGGTTCAGGTCGGCGTTCGGAACCTTGATGACTCAGATGACTCCGGTCACATTAACCGTTCTTTAAGCAAATGGCTCCTCGGCGGTGCAATTGCTCCATGTAGGTCTATCCCCATTGTATTTTCCTCTCCTCTCGTCCCCAAATCCCAGTGTCCTTGCTCCATTCGCAAGCGCAGTAATCCCCATTTGGCAGGGCACAATTTCGCACTGCGCTTTCCTCATCTGACCATTTCACGGTCAATCCCAAATCCGCAAGCTCACGCGGTTTCTAGCAGCAAGTCATATCTGCTGCATCAAATTTTCCATGCCGGTGGCAATGCTCTCTCGCGCGTCGGCTTTCTCTTCGGACTTTCCTCCATCACGTTGCACATGTTGATTTTCTTCTCCGTACGGCTTAATTAACCCTTTTCCTGCTACGCCGCAGCTATAAACAGTGTGTTCTCTGAGCTACCCAAGTTGGGCTGCTTGGGTCTGCGAGACAACTGCGATCTTCAAACCTATGTCCGCTGCGCCTTCGTCCCCAGCCAAAAGGGTTGTATGCTCAAACGTTCTTTCCGTTCCCCCCACCGCCATCATCCGGCTTTCCAGGACTGCCGCCCACCCTGAACTGGAACGGCAGTCAATCATACCTAGTACTCCGCCCAATTCTCCAACCATTACCCCCAGTATATTCCACAAGATGTGACCAACTTATTCTTCAAATTCTCCAAGACCATAATACACCACAATGCTACAGAACCTCTGCAGACTCGGGTACCTCTGTTTTGCGTTCGGTGTGGGGCTTCGGGGATGATCTGTGGACCTCGGGATCATCGAATATTGCCTTTTTGATCATTATCCCATTGTACAGACAGCTCGAAGGCTCGCCGTCGCCATCTTCCTTTGTTCGTCTCGCGCGGCCAGGTCTCCTCTCCAAGTTTGAGGACATGAATCGCAAAAACCTCGACAAGCGTGATTAGCGCGCGGAACAAGGTGTTCGGAAGACGGGTATGTGATCAGTGCGTGGCCTATTTTGTTATGTTTCCATATTCACCTCACGATGTATCTAAATCGACGTTCGGACAGGGTTTGGGTTTCAATGCCCACAATCTTCAAGACACTCAGATACATGGATGATGACATGCAGTTCTATACCGGTGTGTCTGTACCCTCTTTCCTCTCCCATGTTCTTCTAGCGAGTGATCCTTGCCTATATAGGCTCAACATGTTCTTCCTTACGTTGTCAGCGTGCATTCACTTCAATTCCTCGACATAATGGTCTTCCCTTCGACTTGGACCGACCAATGCCAAATATGCGGTGTCCCACGGGCCACCACATCCCTCTGCTGCCTCGCCATCGTCGACCGGGCGATCCTTCTGGACGTCACGCCCTTCTATCTGACCAAAACGGACCTCCACGCACAGTCCTTTTGGTGTATTTCTGTCGCTACAGCTAGACCTGTTTTCTGTTCATTATATCCGGAGTTGACGCGTTGTTTCAGTTTCTCACATGAACGTTCTCCTCCCAGCAATAATAAATCTATTAACCGACTAGCACCTTGCTCCAGCCAGATAATATCTTGGCATTCCGCCAACACCAGCTCCCAATGCCCCTCTCATCGGTCAGCGCCTTTGCGTCCCTGCCCTCTGCATCACGATTCACGACTGTCGCGTCTCATGTTCGACAATTGTAATTAGAGTTCTGTTTTGGGTGGCGACCAAAAAAGGGTGCGAGTTGGCTGTGAGGCAGAGGGGGGAAGCAGCCGGAGGATGCAATGGTTAATGTGATGAAGGAGTATGATATGGAATTGGTGTCGAAATAAAAAGGGGGAGTTTCTTGAGCATTCGTGAAATCGGGCGAGCCTAATGTCAAACGTAAAGACCATCATCCACAAGCGGAACAAACCGCCGGAGCGAAGCGGAGGCAGATCTTGTGATGTCTAACTCTTTGAGTTGTTGTGGTATGTTGTGGTTAGTGTACTCCAGCTTCGGACGACCACGTTTGCTGTCGCAAACCACCATGGCCAGCGGCACCACCGAAACTTGGCAATCCATGCCTATCCCCACACCTTTCGTTTTTGGCTTTTCACTCACACCTGATCAACTGCGGACTGTCGCGCACAAATGGCTGCCAGACGACAAGGCCGACAAGCTAGAAGATGACCGGTCTTACCATGTGGCGCTTGTCCGATACTTCAGAAAGAAGGGGTTTGAGTGGACCGTCCTTGATACCAGGACCAGCTCAGGAGAGCAGCGATTCCTTTGGGTCACCCACGTCATTCCGATTTGGAACTGGGATGGTACCAATCCCAAACCGCAGATGCCTGCCGAGAACATTGCGCGAGTGCAATCGAAGTTCGGACTGAAGTCCGTGGAGACAATGTGCCAACTTTGGCCGCCCGGAATGAGTCGTGCGTTTTCCTGTGGTCTTGACACGCCTTGCTCATACTTGGATAGCGCCTGATTGGCTCATACGCAAGGTCATAGAAAAGGGGAAAGAAATCAGCCAGGAGAAGCGCAAGAAGGCGGAGCAAGGGAAAGAAAGAGCAGCGTAAAGCGAAAGGCCGGCCAGTCCACGGCTAGTGAGCGTCTTGTACTTATGATTAACATGATGTCCCTGGAAAACATACAACCTCCCCTCACGAATTCTCTTCAACTGTCCGTCGCATACGCACGCAGCGGCACGATATGCTGAATATTATGTATATGGATGTGGATCCAGCTGCGCGCACCGGCTCCCGCAAGTCTTTGTGTGGCTCTCCCACCGCCTGCGGCGGTTCCGGAGGCTTCGTAGGACCAGAAAACTCTCGGCAGCCGCATTGAACCTTCGTCGCAGCGTACCACTACACAGGGAGGCCAACTTTTTGAATCTGAGTTATTTTGGCAGTGGTTCGGCGAGACGTATAAACAACGGAAGTTTTAATGAAGAATGTGCGGACGGTCCCAGTGTAAATGACGGGGGTTATCCTTGAGGCAAAATAATTTAGATTTGGTTTGTTCTGTGATTTTTGTGCTAGATTCATAAAGGTCACGTGACCAGTCTGGGCGGGCGTACGACAGCCGGATGCATCCCCGCTCCCTGCCCGCTCCTCCCCCCTTCAATTGAAACCAATACTGCAGTCAACTTCTTGACCACTTCTTGACTCTTGAGCAAAGCAGATTGATCTTTAGGTAGTCCAGGTCTTGAAGAATCCTTGGGCCTTGAGTGGAAAGTACGTTCTTGAGGAGAGAAAATCTTGCCGTTGATAAGCATTGAAAACCAGCACTTGGAGCTTCGAGTGGACAGAGCCTTTGAATGGTTTGACGTAGTTGAGCTGCCCTGATGCCTTGATGCCTTGATGTTTGATAGCTTGAGGGGGAAGGACGTGACGATGTTGTGGCCACGCTGGATGTGTCTTGACGGGTGCCTGACGGCGATACGATGTGGGAGGAGGAAAGGAAAGACGACATCAACCTCGTCCAAACACAGTCACAACAAGACAACACTGATGGCAAACAACGCCGGCATTGTCTTCCGACATACCGCCGCGGGAGAGTGGATTTTAAGCAGAAGCGAGTTGGAGGAAATGAACTCAAGTCAAGCCTGACAAAAAATGCATTTTAAGCATTTTGCGGCAGTTTTTGCTCTATCCACCCGGGCATCTATCGGCGAACGAAAGGCTCGTGTAGCGGCACCACAGCAGGGTGTCTGGTGTGCTAACAGCGAACTTTCGAAATCGTGATGGTGGTGGTCGGGAGGAAGCCTCCATTTCCACCCCCGCGCCCCGGACCCCCCGGGATCCGTTCCTCCCTATCTTTTCCGCCGTCCCCCACCGCCACCTTCCCTGCCTTCCTCCCCTTCGTCTCCCCACACCCTCCGCATTCCAGCTTGCTGGCGCACCTCTGCTGTAGATCCCCACTGGACCCGACGCTCCCGACGCTCCCGCCCTTCCCCCCGCGCCCGCCGAGCAGTCGTCGGCGCACTCGCGTCGCACGGCTCGTACGGGTAGCACACGTCCATCCACTCCCACAACTCGTACAACTCGCACACGTCGAGTAACTTGCACCGCAAGACGGCGGCGGCGGGGCGGGCGCCCGCTGCTGACACTCGCGCGATGCGCCGGTCCTCCTTCTGCCCCCGTATTCGATGAAGCTGTCAGCACGTCCCATCGCCGCCCGCGATCCACGTGCCCCCGCCCTGCCCTTTGCCGCTGCAGTTGCCGGGAGAGAACACGCTCGATACGCACCAGCGGAAGTGGGAGGAGGGAGACTGCGCGCCACCCCGCCAACGCATCCGTATTCACGGACCACGCGTCTGGGGCCTGCCCGCCTGCCCGCCTGACGCGTCTTGACGCAGTCGACGCATACGCATCGCTTGCAGTCGACGGACTCTCTGCGCCCACAGTCGACTCCGCATATGGATATGTGCACCATCGGAAGCGTGCGGGGATCCACCGGAGCCGGAGGAGGAGTGCAGGGCCGAGGAGTACACGGACGAGGAGGCAGCAGGAGTGCACTGACTAGGAGGTAGCGGGACGCTGGGAGCCGGAGGAGGCGGGCGGGGGGAGGGTCAGGAGGAGGAGGAGAGGAAGAAGAGTCTCCCCACCACGCGCCGACACATTTGCATCCAGAGCCACTCAACGTCCGCCCATGTACTGTACAATTTCGTTCAAATCGGCAGTCACGCGTCACGCACCCCCCTGTCGATCACGAACTTTGGTCGTTGTCACGCGTCACTCGGGCCTCTGTCGAACCTCCAAATGGTCACACAGGCCTCGAATTGCCTAAAAAAATAAAATAAAAAAGGCAAAAAAGGCAAAATTTTCGGTTCAAATGCCGAAATTTCGAGGTGTCACACAAAAATTCGGCGGCTGCCGAAATGTCGAATAGGTAAAATGGGTCACGCGTCACACCCCCTGTCGATTTGAACGAAATTGTACAGTATCCCCTCCGCTGTGTCCCGAGGGAGTGCTCGCATCACCGGCAGAGAGGTGTCGCCGCATCGTTCTTGCACGCTGTATGTTGGGGCGGTAGCGGGAGGAGTGGGGCGGAGTGGGAGGAGAACGCGAGGCGGAGCAGGAGGAGAACGGGCTGCGGAGTAGGAGGATGTGTACGCGGTGGCGGGGAAGCAGGACGTGCTCCGCGGCTGAGGCGAGGAGAGGAGGGAGGAGTTGGGACGCGGCACGCCGTGTCAGTAAGGCCACGGCTCGTACGCGACGGATCCCCGCGCCCGCGCCTCGCCTCGCCCCCATCTGCGCCCGCGCCCTCGCCTCCATCTACGCCCGTTCCCCGTATGCCCATGCGCGCGTGCTCTCCTGCGCCATTGTATGGCCCGTCGTGCGTAGTCCGCGGGTACGCATATCCGCGGCGCGTATCTGTGTCCGCAGCTGGGAGGCCCGGGGACGTATTCGTTGCGTGCGGTGGGACGCGGAGGAGGAGGAGCAGCGGGAGGAAGAGTACGCGTCAGTGGAAGAGCGTGCGTTGCGGGAGCGCGAGCGGCGGGACGCGCAGGAGATGGGGCGGGAGCTGCAGTGGGGCGAGAGGGGGGGGCTAAAGTACGCGCGGTCGCGGCCGATCCGCAAGCAGCGCGCAAGCGGGAGCACAGGAGAGGAAGACGGACGCGCGGGGGGAGGGGGAGGAGGAGACGCGTCGAGTAGGGGAGGGAGTGGCGGGTCGCGGAGGAGAGAGGAGGAGCAGTGCGCGGCTGGGGGGGGGGAGGGAAGAGAAGAGTACGCACGAATGCTCTGCGGAAGCTGGGAGACAGCATGTGGAGGAGGAGTTAGGGGGGATGCGTGCTGCATCTCCCACCTCTCCATGCTACCGTGCTACAACTCCCCACTGAGCGCTCCTGCGTCAGACCTGTGTCCCCAGCGCGGGAGGTCCAGCGCTCCAAACATTCCGGACATAATCGGGCTGGAGGAGTGGGCAAAGATTTTTCCGGGCAGTATCATTCACTCGCGACAGTATCGACGGGTCGACGATTCTGGTCGTAGGTGGCGCGGTTAGTGGCGTCACGGGGAGCTTTCATCTGCTAAGCTTGATATAGATAAGTGGGGTCAATTTGACTCTTCGCTGGATAGATCAAACACAAGCTCTGGACCGGGGACTCGACCTCGAATATCAGGTGAATGAATCACGGCATCAAGACAAATATCGAGAAAGTTATAGAAGTCGCATATTGCGATAGTCGCAACGCAAGTTTGACATAAACTCTGAATGTATCAATTGGAATAAAATTTGACAATGCAGCAGGACTATTTATTGTACAAAAGGCCGCGAGGAGCCAACCGAAGGTTGGCGACGAGTGGCATTTCCTGTACTGTAAGTACTTGTATGTAGGCAATCGGCCACCGACCGTGACGCGATCAAAAACTTTGGGCAACGCAACGAGAGCTAAAGTGACCGTGACCGTTGCAAAATTGGGCAACCGAGGTCCGAGGGGTGGAGGGACAGTGGACAACTCGTCGCATAAAGGGCGGCTGACTTCCTTACACATTGTAGCTTAATTGTAGCTTAATTGAAGGAATGAAAATTTTCGTCTTCGAACAAGTCTCCCTACAGTATGCCTCCCAAAAGACTGGTAGAACCGAAGCCCACAACAAGACCGCCTCGTGAACTCATGGCGCGCATCGAACACCTACAATCCTTATTAAAAAACCTTCCCCAATCCCTGCCCGAAAATCCTGCCGATTCGCTCTACCGCTTCTATTTGGAGAACGAGAAGCTCGAGGACCGTGGCTATCTGGGGGAGCTAAGCCCGGGCCATGCACTAGAGGTCTCATTTGAGACACACAACTTACACGGTGCTCCCATCCAAATCCTTCGACGTGGCAGCAGTCTGGATTCATTACCTGCGATGATTAAAACAGCGGTCAAAAAAATGACCGACAAGGACCGCGAGGTTTTTCGAACAGCATGGCTGGAGCGGCTGATTTCTTCAGCTGTTGTCGCCAAGCACAAGCTCAAGCAGTCAATGCTTGACTACCTTGTGCGATGCCATCAGGATCAGCTTGCGGCAGGAATCACTCCCGAAAAAGTCGTATTTTCCAGTTCATACCCGGTCCTTCGAAACGCATCTGTCCGTCCATGCGTAGAACTTTATGATTGGCTCGAAACTTTGGAGGGACAAGACATCATTAAACGCGTATGTTTTTCTGTCATTCGTAATCAGCTAGCACTCATTTACGGTGTCGTTCAGGCATGGGAAAAATGTATTGTACCGGGGAAACCGGAATACAATCTGTCGTACGAGAGTCTCATCAGCCGAGCAACGCGCAAGGCTCTCCGTCAATATTTAAAAGATGACCCCAACACTGGCTAATGAGATCAAAGCACGTTGTGGTGCTACCCACCTTGATAAACTTTCCCTAAGACCTTCCTGGCGACGGTAAGTATAATATTTCCACAACCAAAAATTACTTACTTACCCGACAATTCAGATGGTCCGCTTGCTGAAGGGGATCTTGACCACGAGGTCAATCACGATGATTATGATGTTCCGTTGCCTGATGTCACTCACGACGCTCTTGGAGGACCTATTCCCACTGCGACGACAACTGCACCCGATCCGGAATACCAGGGTTTGTCTTCAACAAATGATGAGGAGGACATCTGGGCGTTTGACGATCAAGGTAGAAAATGGACAGAAATTGGGCCGCCTGTCGACGGGGATGGTGAAATGAGTGCGGGGGTGACTTAGGGTAGCTAAAGGAGCTCAAAAACAATTTATTTCGATTTTTCTGAATTTATTCACTGTCACGATTTTTTTGAGGCAACCAAGCGTACCGTGACCGTGACCCAGGAGGATTTGGGCAACGCTACCAACCCAATCGTGACCGTGACCGTTGCCCACATACAAGTACTTGCAGTACGTGGGGTCATAAGCTGAGGAACAGCCGAACGCCTCAGCTGGGTCGCGCAATTTCCGTACCTTACCGAGTATTCTTATGTGGACGAATGTTTCCGGGAGCAAGGGCCTGGTCCGGTATGGATGGGAATGTTCATCACACCGATTGAAACGTGGGTGGGGAAATCGAAGCTAGCGGAATGGCATGTGTGGGCGGCTGTCATCATCAGTCCGGAGGCGGGTGGGAGGGGGAAATTTATGACTGTGGCGGAGATGATGTTGATTTCCAGAGTTGCAGAGTGCGGGATGCTCTGCCACTGTCTTTCCAGCGGAAACTGTTTCGGAGAAAGAGCCCAGCATTCGCAGAATTATGACGCTCGACGTATGACGACAGCACTTTCGGCCGCAGACAATGCATGAAAAATACATGCAACTTTCTTATTCGAGCCGTGAAATCGCCCCCACGTGTTATCATAGGGTCTGATGGCTCGCAGTTCATAGACGGTTTCCTTCGCGTGCCTTATTTATAAAGTATATAACTAGTATGCTCCACGACAGATGTAGATAAATCACAACAAGACATGCCTCCGCTTCGCTCCGGCATTCAAGATCAATGAAGAAAATGAATTTCAGACGGTTGTGATGCAGATTTGGTGATTATGTGTACCGACACGAGCTGCAAAAAAAAGTTACGCATTCACCTCGGTATCGGGGTCCCTTCTTGACAATCTCGTTAGGGCATACATGATTACGACCAGACAATTGTGGTTGAATCGGAAGGTTAGAGAGACGGAGAAAGACAGAATTCACCCACGGCCGAAGAGGAGGGCTTAGGGAGAGCAGGATGAATCGTGTTCAACTTGATGAGCAAGGACCGTTTGACCAAAAACTTTCCGTCATTTTGGGAGTGACGGAATGGGTAAAGAACGGTCGAGGAAATTACCGTGACCCCCAGTGACAGAGAATTCAGAGCAGTTCTGGTTCGAGATCCAAAACAGAAGGTTCAAGTGTCGAGATATCATTGCCAGCATTAGAAAGGATTGATGCAATTCCAGTAACTTTGAGATCACGGGACGCTGGGGAGAGAACAGCAAAGGGTCACGAAACAACCAGATAGATGTGCGAGCGGTAAATGAAAGCCGGATCGGCCGCTGCACATGAGCTCAGCATGTTCAGGCGAATGGTATGCGAACTGTAATCGACACTATCATCCCACCCGAGAAAATTTGCCTGAGATTGTGAGTTGAGGAAAGCGCCGGCGAGAAAGTGCTCCAGAATTATCAAAGCAGCTTGATTCAATATTAGATCCCCAGAGAAAAGCAGAAGCGACGAGAAATCATTGCGTGACTTGATGCCAGGAAGAATGGTTGCAATTTCCAGTGTTGATCAAATTTGAGGACAGGCAGGATATTGAGGGATGAGGGAGGGGATTGTTCGTCGTCCGGGGGAAGGAATGTATTTATATGTGTCTTCGGGAAGACTACGTGGCCTCCCGGCCTGATAACGATCTTCGAGCTGTGCCGGAGGCAGGAACAGCGATGAAAAGCCTTGGACAGCATCTTGTCAAAGAAAGGCTGCGGTCAGCTGTTGCACCGCATGGGGTTTCCAAGCGTGAATTGAACTGCGTAGAGGAATTTTGACGCCAGGATATGAGGTCGGACGAGAGAGGCGGAAGGAAGGGGATAAGCTAGATGGGGATGTGCGCAAACATGTACAATGACACGCCGAGGTAATCGTTAAAGAATGGTTAATTGAGCTGGCTGGTATCTGGTGATTTCCTGAACAGTCCTAATTTGGCTTCGATTCCACAGCTTTTGAGATCTGAAATTTCGGGCTCGACGGGATCGATATTATGAATCGGGTGGAACTGGTGTATAAATAAACCGTGAGCCATTTCATGCAGCGAAAGAGAACTTTGCGAGAGGTGGAGGAAGGGGATAAACTGCAAGGGGATGAAACCAAAGAGTGCCAAATGAAAGCCGTCGATTTTTTTCAAGAAACGGTAGATAAGGGTTGTCCACGCCGCCGCAGTATGATGAACGTGCCAGGCCGCAGTGAGTAGATTTGGGTGATGGTAAATCCAGTGCGTGGTTGATCATGGGTCCAGAAGCGTGGAAAGATACAATGAACTAAAGGAGTTAGACAGAGCAGAAAGGCTGAGGAACGGCAAAAGAGATGATATATATGGGGAAATAGCACAGGATTTGTACCATCTCGTTAAAGAACGGATAATTGGAGCGCGCTTTGGGCAGGGCTGGTGTCGAATTGGGTTCACAAATTTCCAAAATTTCAATGAGACCACTGTTTTGGCAAATAAAACTGTGCGGAGGTGAGCAGACGGTGCATTTGAATAAAAACTTAAAAAGTGTCATATCTCCTGGGGCCCGAAAATAATCTTGTGAGTTAAAATTCATTGTCTCAGAGGCGGGCCCGCATGCGGTCAATGCACAGACAAGTGTGAATACGATTCCAGTCTACGGCGCCGTGGCCCGGGGAAAAAACAAATGCAAGGCAGAAAAGGACGAAAAAAAGAAGACTGCTGTACTTACACCGCAATAGTGCCCGCACGTCGCTCCTACCCGGAAGGCCGTAGCAACGACCATTTGTGAAAGCCTCAATGTAGGCAGGGCATGGACGCCTCAATATATGGCCGGTCACTGTTGGACAGTAACAGACATCTTTCCAAAGTAGACGTAGATATTTACTTAATGAGAAGCACGCGGGTAGTCCGATCCTGCGACAAATTCCACACATTTTGTCAGGTTTTCATCATACATTCCCAGAGAGCCCATACACAAGAGATTCAGGAAGCCATGCGTACCGTGTACCAGTCCAGTGGAGGGATTGAGGGTGGTTTCTCCTTTTAATATTGAAGGCTGTTATGTTCTTCAAGTAAAACTGCATTGATATTATGAACCAGAGACAGAAGACAAGAAAGAGAAAGTCAAAAAGAAGGTCCGGGGTTTTTCGAACCCCCAATTTTTGTGCATTCTCGTTCATGGAACTTCCCTGTTGTAATTGAAATCGCAAAGTGGGATGACAGAAATTCCTCGAGAGGCTGACCTGTCGGCGCAGAAACCTTTGCGACAACGAATGCAACGGTGTTATCAGCAAGCGGAACATCCCCGGACCCAGAATAGATGCGCAGCGTGGCTGCAGGGTAGGTGTTGGGATCATCGGAGGACGTCTTCAGCGAGGTTACGTAGTGCACATGGTGGATAGGAAAAGCTGCGCCGGGCAAGTAGGTTGCGATGCGCTTGCCCTGCGCGAGAGCGAAAAATCCGAAGGCATTGAAACTGGACATGGTAGAGCGGCCAGGAGGAAGAGGAGCACTGACGGTAATTATAAGGTGACGACAGTGCTGCGAGCCTCCGAAAGTTTGATAGAACGACGGCGAGGTGGCTCCAACCATGATTGGCTTGGTACATCCGGAGGGGCCAGAACAAATTAATTTGACTTCAACTTACCATGAACGGGAACGGCGAGCTTTCACCTAAGAAGTCTTAGATTTAAACCAGAGCTAGCGTCGTAGTTGAAATATGGAAGGCTGCAATCAACTAGAATACAAGTTCAAGATTGCACTAGGTTGACAATGAAAGCTAATGAGAGAGAACCTGTACAGAGCGCGATTGAGTCAACAGCCGCGTCCTGTGCACCCCTGGCGCGACGAGGGGCGCCGAGGATGGTGAGGTTACGAGAGTGAAAAATTTTGGCAGTGGCAGAAACTTCCTCTCTGAAAACGCAGTCCGGCGGTGGGATTCAAGAAAGAAATGATATCTGTACTCATTTGATTGTCACTTCCACAGTTTTTACATCGAGGTCATTTGACCAGGCTTTGAGCCACTGCTGCAACGGGAGCTACTCCGGCACGTTTCCTTTTCCATCAAGAAGGCTGCGATATGCAAGATGGGTGCGAAGTGTTAATTTCTCTCACCCACCATCCTCTCCCTAGTACAATCCATACATGTAGCCAATTCGTAACTACTCAGATGTATTCTTCAGATGCGCCTGGAATTCCGCTTCGAAGCTGCTGAGCTGCGAGGGAGGATGGAGTGGAAGAGCAGGGGGATTAGGTGATCGATGGCTTCGGGTCGCTGTGCAGCTGACTTAGCTTTGGTATCTACGCGTTCGTTTGTTTGGCCCGAAGTCGACGTGACCGGGGAACCAGCCAATGTGGAGTTGGACGTTGGGGAGGTGGGCTTTCAGGCGATCGAGTTCCTGGAGAAATTCGAGGAGCAAGTACTGGGCGGCGGTTGCTGCTTGGGATGGTGCAGGGCTCGTATAACGCTCTGGCTGTCAATACCAAGGAAGAGGCATCGGAGGTGAGCAAGGGAGGGAATAGAGGAGAGGGCGAGGGTGGCGCCCACAATCAGTCTTATTTGGGAGGCAGTGGAGATCATGATTACCTTGTGATTTGAAGTGATTTGTAGCACTGGATCTTCATTTACATCCGATCTAGGATGCGAGTCCTTTGGGGCCGCCGCAGGGGTCAAGCATGCTGATCAATCTGGGGGGGGGGAGAAAATACGCACGTTCATGGGGTCTGAGCTAGGGAGAATTCGAGTTTCTCGACGGCGCCATTCCTCATCCTAATGAAAAGTACACTGATTTCATCGACTGAAGGCACGTTATCCCACGGCAATGCACAGATATTTTTGCAGAACTTTGCTCAGTTTCCTTCTTTTGTGCCTCCGGAGATCTTTCTCCCACTTGTACTTGATTTGGCAAATCTACGCTGCATGAGTGGGGTAGTTGACTTGTGTATATCACCCGACCTCCCATGGGTACAGTTCATTGACCGCACAAGAAGTTTCTTCAGTTCGACGCTTCTGAGCCATCGTACGCACTCTACGAACATATGTATGCCATTGGGCTGTTCCTTTTCAGCGGTCGCACTGTCCCCTGCAGTTGGTGGAGACTTTGGCAAAGCTCCTGCAACAACATCTTGTCTTCTCTTTGAAGGCGTCGGTGAGGGGTCGTCCGGTATGGACTGGAGATCCATGTTGTGCGCGTACTGTATGTGCATGCATCTGAGACGCGTGACACTTTGTCAGCATGGAACAATCCATTGGATCTGACGCACCGTTCACGGGGGATTTAGAAATAAATCAACCTCCGGTGAACTGAGTTGTGTAATATCTCTCTCTTTGCATTTGGGCAGTTCACAATTTCGGAAATATTTTAGTTCTTCCTCGTTCAGCAGTGGAATAGGTACTGATGTTTCAGCGGAATAAGGTTCGTAGGCATAGAATGAGTGCTCTGGGGATTCAGAAATGAATCAAACCCGGCGAACTGAGTTGTGTAATATTTCCGCATTTGGGCAGTCGGGAATATTTTAGTTCTTCCTCTTTCAGAAGCGGAATAGGTACTGATGTTTCAGCGGAATACGGTTCGTAGGCATAGAATGAGTGCTCTCGGGGATTGAGAAATAAATTAATCCCCGGCGAACTGAGTTGTGTAATTTCTGCATTTGGGCAGTTCACAATTTCGGGAATATTTTGTTTCTTCCTCGTTCAGAAGTGGAACAGGTACTGATTTTCCATTTTGGTGTATCACTAAGCTTTGAAATCGAATAAATTCTGCAGGACATCTGTCCGAAATCCCTCCCCGAGCTTCACAACGAGGTGTGCACGGGTGGAAAATCTGAATTGACAGCCTTGCTTGAAATTCCACTGGCTCTTATCCATTATCCAGCAAACACCCACCGCAAAATTACTCGAGACAGGGCACCAAATGTGAATTTGTTGCAAAATTGCCTCGTTGAGTGCGAAAACTTGCAAGGGTTTCGTGCTTAACCCGACAGATGCAATCGAATTGGCATAGCACCGGGGGTCCAATACAGGCCTCCCCGCACCCGGGATGCTCACGTGCAAAACCCGAGGCGTCAATTTTGCGGCAAATTCACATTTGGTGCCCTGTCTCATCCTTCGAATCTTGATCGAGGGCATTCCATCTCTCCTTCAGCACCGTCCGATGGATGACACCAAGAGTCCCAACGCCCCCTGCAGACTTCAGATAGCGCGTTGCAGAAGGTAGGAAAAAGACAGACTGCCAGCAATCCAGCACCCGTGCTTCCCAGATCATAGTGAAGTTGCGACTCATAGGATAAAAATCACATTTTTTTAGGTCGGTGGGGTGTTTCATGTTGGTGGCGTTCGAGCTGTGTGAAAGCGACGATGGATCTTTCGATGCCGCGGGACCACAATGGTTCGATGCGCAAGAGTTGAGATCAGTGGCTTTTGTATGCCAAGTCTCGGGAGTGGAGATGACGTTACGGAAAGAGGTGTAGATGTCGGGCGACGTAGCAAGAATTTTCTTGAGATGCATTACTGTTGCATGTGATGCGCCGTCGCCGCGAACCCACGATAGGATATTGTCACTCTTTTCTGGTTCTAGGGCTACACCAGGATTGTATTTCTACTGAACCGATGTCGTAGTAGCCCAGAGAAACTTGTGTTGGAATCCCGGGTGGCTGAGCGAGCATCAGAGCTCGGCCAACTGTGGGAACGGGGAGGGGGTCAGTAAGCACTTGGGCTGACTGATGCGCCCGAGAAACATTATTCAGCAGGTTGTGTAGTATAAAAGCAGATAGTTTCTTGTACCTACCTCATCCGTTTGTAACCAACCTTGTCTTGGCTTCTGTGTCCTCAGGAAGCCACACAAGATGATTGTGGCTAACGAGTGGAGAGAATTGCCGCCTTTGGACTGGTTTTCCTTGGCTTGGCGGGCAACGAGCACGACAGAGACCATCCATCGCCAGACTTGACTATGAGATCTTCACTCATGCGTAAACCAGAACATTTCCACGGCTACAATCGAGATATCACACACACAGGAAACAACACGCGTCGAGAATAGAGAATACTGATCAAGCAGGGGACCCCAGAATCGGGCTCAAATGGCGTACAGGTGGGGTCGCTGGCGCCTCCTTCCCCTGCGCGGTGGATTCATCCGCCTGCGCAGTGGATTCCCCCCCCTGCGCGCCGGCTTTCTGCGCCTGCACGCTGGCCTCCTTCTTTTTCGCGGGGAGCAGCCGCGGCTGCGCGAACTTCCGCCACCGCGCAATTTTCGCCACCGCATCGGCGGCGTCAGCGTCCAGCCTTTTTTGGACGAGTTTCTTCAAGGCCTCCTGATCCTCGCGAAGTCGGATAAGGAATGTCGCAAATTGGAAGGCCTCCAACGGTTTCGAGATGTCCATCAGGCAAACGTTGCGTTCCATGATATATATTTGCTGGCCACTTTAGCGAGATCCATTTGAGGAACAGAACATGACTCACTGCCAGAAATTTTTTATCCACGCCTTCGGTACTGCCAATAGCTGTAATTGTCATATTTTATTTGAAGTGATTTGATTGGTTCAATAGTGCTCTAGGGGTGGTGCAATACTTTTTCCTCGTCAGTGTAACTCAATTATCTGATAGATTTAATTATCCTGTTGAACTGCTACAGGCACCAGAAAGGAATTTTGGCTTTGAGGTGCCCTCATAAATGTTCTTGTGGTGCTCCTGGGCCCATAGGTGAACAGAACAGCCAAGGGAAGGAAACCCAACATGTATTGGTGGACATCCCTGGTATTGAGGAAACGATTCTTGGATGTAACCGGAAGTTCAGGAGCGGAGGGTGGTGTACCTTTTAATCTTAACCTTTTTTTTTTTCTTTCTGAGCCACAAGGTGTTCCACCGCTTCGAGGACGTGCTGCGTGCGGCGGAGGGCGAGGAGAAACAGGTAGTGCACCGCAACGGGCCCAGGGCGGACCACCTCTGCGGGCACGGGCTCTTCAAGCCACACAGCATTGAGCGCCTCGCGGTGGTGCACCGCCGGAAGCGGCACTTCGCCATTTTCGGTGAACACGTAGTCAAAATCTGAAATAACTGAACCGACTTTAGAATCATGAATCGAGTCCAAAAGGCAGGCACACCAGGCCGAGGGGTGCGCGCCTTGGAGCTGGTGCTGCTGGGTGAGGCCGAACGAGATACTTGAAATAACACTGGATGTGCGCGGCCATCGTGTGTTATCTGTTCAAGAAAAGATTAAAGCTAAGAAGGTGGTGCCGGCGCCGTGACGCTGTGGAACGAACCTCGTTAGCGCAATTTGCACGGGCAATGACTTCGCTCAGCCGGATCATACTATTACGAAGTCATCGAGCGCCCCATCTCCCTAGCTCAAGTGCGCAGACGGAGTCTCGGATCATTCCACAAAGACTTCCAGGCCTACCGTCATGATTGGATGCTTATGTTCGACAATGCCCGGAGGTATAATCAGGAGGGATCCTCCATATACGTTGATGCAGAGGAGATGCAGAAGGTGTTTGATGCAACATTTAATCGCCTTGCGGTGGGTTCTGGGCTACCCGGCGCACAAGTTGAGCGGGCCGTCGCACTAAAGGAGGAGGGTCTTTGCGGAACCGACATGGTGCTGGATGACGGTCTCTTCACTGCGGAAGAGCTGCTCAAGTTACCTGTCCTGTCTCAACCATGGTTACGGTGTACCTCTTACGCCCGTGGGCACAATTCTCCGTCAGAGGTAATCGAGATGAACACTGATAATGAGGTTGAGATTGTGGAGAAGTAGCCATGTTAAAAAATATAGCTGAGTTCTACTTCATTCCGGCAGGTAAACCCGACGGGTTGGACGACCCGCGGGTGGTTGAAGAACCGCGGGTTTACCCGCACGGGTTTTGTACCCGACCCGCGCCGGGTACGGTTTCGGCGGGTACGGGTACGGGTTGACCTTGCGGTACCCGCGGTTGTACCCGTGACCAACCTTAGTGACAGAGGCCAAATAGGCCTTGACCTTTGGATGCTAGCGTCGGTCGATAGGGTCCACTGAAATTACAGCTCTTTGCGGCACAACAGGCGCGGTCTGTTTTTTTCTGTTTTGGCAAGTTTTCACGAAAACAGCTGCCCTGAGCCCAATTCTCAACTGTTTCCCCTCAAAATAGGCTCATTCAATTCATATTGAAAATCCACAGCGAATAAAATACCGGTATTTTTGACCCTTTAAAATAATGAAATTTCTTCTGGAAAAACTTGGTTTTGAGTCGGACATGTGTAACACTCGGAATACTGCCCCGATTGGCCTAGTTTTTGGATATGCTATACATCTGATGCGGCCATAGACAACAGCGTGTTTATTTATATTACATGCTGAGTGATTGTGATCTAGCGCACACTTTAGCGAAGTAGATATCCAGACACTGCCATAAGTAGAGCTGTTAATGGAAGTTTGAGTACATTAAGCTCCGTAAACACCCATACTCGTGATGGCACAAAGTGATGGACGGTCACGCGTGATCAAACCAGACTTGCACGTGTCATAACTTGATTATATCCAACCACCACACCGTTTCTGCTCGTTTTTTTATGCCACCCGATCGAGAATACCACTATCATGACCCAGAGACCAAAAACCAGTTTATTGGGGCAATGATCGCAGAAGAAAACATAAAAAAACACGCAGCCACCTTTGACATACCCTACGAGACGGCGCGAAAAATTTGGAAAAAAATACCGAGACACAGGGTCTGTCGAAAATCGACCTCGCAGCGGCAGACCCAAGGTCATCACCCCCCGGATGGAGCACACAGTCCATAGAAAGGCGTTGGCAAATCGGCGGAGGCCGCTCGCTGACATCGGTAACGACATCGAGCCGCCCATCAGCAGGAAGTCAGTCGCGAAGGTGCTAGATGGGTACGGGTTGCACAGGCGGGTCGGGAGGAAGGTCCCCTTCCTCAAGAAAGTCCAGAAGAGAGCAAGGCTGGCGTGGGCGCGCGAGATGAGGAACATGAATGAGGAGGGTTGGATGGATGTGATCTGGTCCGACGAGTCCTACGTGCATTTAGATGACAAAAACGGCCGGATCTACGTGACACGCACCGCAGACGAGGAATACAAGGATGAATGTCTCATTCCGACGTTCAAACAATTCAACATCCGGCTCATGGTGTGGGGGTGCGTCGCACATGGGTGGAAAGGACCACTTGCGATTTTGGAGTACCCCGGCGGCAAGGGAGGTGGGATGACGGCGCAGCGATACCAAGAGAAAGTCCTTGACGGGGTGCTGGAGGATGCTCTACGTGATATCCGGGCGAAACGACCTGGAATTCGCTTTCAGCAAGACGGTGCATCATGCCATAAGGCCAAGAGCACGCACCGATGGTTTTCCGACAGGAAAATTCCCCTCTTCCCTCATCCAGCCAACTCTCCCGACCTCAGCCCAATAGAACCCGTCTGGCACGAGCTCAAGAAGCGCATCCGGGAGCACCGGCCCATCCCAACGACGTTCGAGAGCCTCAAGAAGGTGGTGATGGGAAAATGGGAGAAGCTTGATGTTGCTGATATAAACAAGCACACATCGAAGATGGTCGAGCGGGTAGATGCTGTGCGGAAGGCAAAGGGTGGCCACACAAAGTTTTGAGGGTAGTCGTGCCGTAGTTACTGAGATATGGTCGAAGAAAGAGAAGAGTCACTTGCTTGTCACGTGTGACCGTCCATCACTTTGTGCCATCACGAGTATTGGCTAGGGCTGCATCAGATGTATAGCGTATCCAAAAACTAGGCCAATCGGAGCAGTATTCCGAGTGTTTCATATGTCCGACTCAAAACCAAGTTTTTCCAGAAGAAATTTCATTATGTAAAAGGATCAAAAAATACCGGTATTTCATTCGCTGTGGATTTTCAATACGAATCGAATGAGCCTATTTTGAGGGGAAACAGTTGAGAATTGAGCTCAGGGCAGCTGTTCTTGTGAAAACTTGCCAAAACAGAAAAAAACAGACCGCGCCTGTTGTACTGCAAAGAGCTGTAAACAACCATTAGCACTGTACTGTACGAGGTGTTGACTTACAAATCCGAAATGATGGTGCAGTGGGAGCCATGCTTCCCACTCTCTCTTTCGACCCAGACTCCTGCTTTCAACCACGAGGGTGGAGAGCCGGGTGGAGAGTGGGAAAGGATGCTAAGGTCGGGCGATGGGGTGCACTACGTACTCATTCGGCTTGCATGTCGACGCTGACCTATTCTGATTTGTATTGCAGGTGGAGCGACAGGAAAACAGTGTCTCACGATAGGCTGTGGGTAGACGTGTATCTTAGTAGTAAATATATCATTTATTGCGAATATGTCGCGGAATATATAGTAGCGCCTTGGACTTCAGCTTGAGGAGCAGGAAGCACTCTGATTTAGGGCCTCGAAGCACTTGGAGAGAGTGGGAGAGAGGACCTTTTCGAACGATGAACTTGAAGTGCCGAAGTTCACGCCATCATCTGTTCAACGGTATTTTACATGACAGTTAGTTGCCTTTTAACAGGGCACATACGCCGGAGCGAAGCGAAGGCATGTCTTGTCCAGTTTCAAGTGACGAGTTCTTGGAATGATGATTTGTGGGCTCCAGACTTCCGAATCGGTGAAGATCGCAGTCGCGTCCAGTGTAGAATCTGCAACGATCATTTGCCGCCAGAACGCCGAGACTGGATTCTCGTTAAAAAGGGGGCAAGCCACTTGACCATAACCCCTCACTTGAAGAATGTAGAGCTAGCAAAGGAGAGAGAGAAGGAGGAAGACCCTTGAGAAGGAGAGGGAGGCTGCTTCTGCGACAGACAAGCTTCGAGAAATCCAGTTTGTCGCTCCGCATTTTCCAGGGCCCGTTGCCGGCACATCTTTGACCCAGATCAGCCAAGCAAAAAAAGATATGTGGGAGGACTATAGAATCCACGGGGCGGATTTCAGTGCGGGGGATGATGTCGAAAAGCCAGAGATGCGAGAGCAGCAATTGCGCAAGGAGGCCGAAATATTTGGCTTGTGGAATCCGGAGGGCAATGACGAGGAAGCTGGGATTCGGGGTTGAGGACGCTGATGATGGAGAGGACGAGGAGGACGATTGGTTGGCAGAAATTCTCCAGGATGTTGGTGAGTCCATCGCTTTCCGTCGTTTCGAAGTGGAGGTTGGGACAGGTCGCGATGGTTCGTTTCGATCACATGCAAATTTGGACCCGCGTCCTGCTTTGACGCCCAAGTGCGCAATTGCTCTCCTGTGTTCCATTTATTTGTCCAATTCACTCATATTTATTACTCACACACTAATTACAGGTCCAGAGACCCCAGAAAACCTCAAGAAACTCAAAATCCCGGACAAGCAGTTGCAGCCGAGACTGAATGGTTTCCGTATCCATCAAAAATGGTATATTCTCCTCAATGTGCTTTCTGACAGCTCTTGAACTTCATTCGAGATGTTACTTCCATTTCCAACAGCTCGGTCAGCTCGGCTACGGCCAAAATTCTGACGCAGTGACTTACGAAAATTTTCGTAGATTTTTGGCCGTGTAGGGGTGCACTGCTGCGTAGTTCCTTTCTGACAGGACACAGCGGATCGCAGCAGCAATTCACTGCGCAACTTGGTCGCAGTGCGTACCCTTGTGTCGGTAAAGTGGCACAGTGCTCTTTTTATTCCCTGGTTTTTTCTTTTGAGAAGTGTTGTCATTGCAACTGAGCATTGAGCCTGTTAGAGGTTTGGGCAAAGAGGTTTGAGTCTACGGGGTTCGGGTTTGTGTGTTTGGCTAGGTATCTTGTGAGAAAAGAAAAAATTTGGGTGAGATAGGGAACTCCAGAAAAAGAGCTTCCAAAGAAACTTCAAAAAAGACGCTCAATCTTAAACTTTACATGGCAAATAAACAGGATCCTGAGGGATTCGAACCCACACCGCGGCTCTTATCTTATTCGTAAGCACTTGCCTTTTTTTGGATATCAGACCGGGGGAGGCCAAGCGCCTGATCGGGCCGGCCAAGCGCCTCTGCCAAAAATGAAGCGTACGCCCGTGTTCGGTAGGCTTTCTCAACAGCGTGACTCGGCTGTGTCGGCTCGGACACATTGCAACCATCAGCTGTCGATCAGGGCACCTTCCCTCGTTCTCAGCAGCCCATTCCCGCCGTCCCGCCCTCCCTCCCGCCTTTCCCGATGCACTCTATAACACGGTACAGAATGCACTCAAAATTTAATTTTGTGGACAAAAAATGCTTATGATAGCATGGTATTGTATTAATCAAGGTGCGCTAACTTGCCGTTGAGATATGGGTCGGAGCGGCCACTTGGGCGGTGACGACGAGCAGAGAGGTTTCTGTGATGTTTGATGGCTTTCCGGAATGATTCCGAATAGTTCCGGGCTGGTGACTGATGTGACGGTTGAAGCGGATCGTCAGGCGCTTTGCCAAGCGCTGCGCCCGATCAGGGCCCGAGGGGTTTGACTTCGGATTCGAAGACGGTGTGCCAACTTCGGCAGGTGTCGGCAGGCTTGCGTAACCTCTCCGAGTTGATCGGAGATCCAACACGTAAGTGACACGTACGTGACACGTGTCAACTGTGCTTCACCTGGCCATCATGAGCCCAGCACCGTCACCGATGGGCCCCAAGGCCTCCACAAGTCAACGTCTCAAGAAATTCTTCCACTTAGAGTCATCTCAAAAAGCCAGTGCCTCGACACCCACATTCGGTGTGTACACAGGACAATATAGGCGGACCACACAGTGGAGATCTCTAAGTAATGAATGAATACTCATGAAAACTCAGATTCTCAAGCGCGCGTGCAAGTGGGGATCAATTCTTTGGGGACCGGTATGTTACGATGGGACCATGTTCTCACCTTCTAATATGGGATTGCAGACGTCACATCTCCTAATGTCCCGCAATTCGTGGCCGATGTTACCCCCAATCAGGGTAAGTAGAGGATGCTCACTCCGGACATCATTAATTTGCCCATAGATCCCACCGACCTTACTACGACGCACTATTCAGTGACTCCCGCCCTCAATCCAGGTAACAATTTTTTTGCCTCAGTGCGTCCGGCTTTCATGTTCCTCATTTAGCATATCAAGCCTCCCAACCGTTCCAAAATACATGCCAGCCATCCGCGCTGAAAGCCAATGCTAAGCTCGCGTGGCATGGCTTCAAGCTCGCTGCGAAAAACGTGGAGAAAATTTCTTGATAGCACCCCTTTCAAGATTCCCGTCGCTATTCTCAATACAATCATTGACACTGCCGACGTAAGTCATATTCTTCCATTCTACTTACGAGGTTGTCACCGGAATTTTAGTCTGTCATCGACAACAAGGAGTCGATGGCCAAGGTCCTATTACCTATCGGACAGCGTCTTGGGATTCTGAGCAACGCATTGAAATCAAAGCAGCCTTCTAAGGGCATTGATCGGACATTGGAACGCTTCGCCAGGTGCGCCTGTTCTCTTCCCGTCGTCGCGCGGATAACCCAGTTGACATGTGCGTAGTACGCTTAGGCAGGCCGCGGAAGATCTCCAAAAAATGCAGGAAGCCGGGGTCCTCAAACGTGTTTTGGAAAGTAAAGAAGATGCAAAGGAAATCGACGCAGTATTTCGCCGCGTTGATGAGGCAAGGAAGAACTTCGAGGCATGGTGTTCCAAAAAAAATGGGACAGGTAGCTGACAGTGCCCGCAGCTTGAGTTAAATTTGGCCAACTTTAGGCTGATCAACGCCCTCAAGGATGACACTGAGGTCAGTGATACCACCTCGGCGTAACAACGCGAGACGTAATTTTCCGCACAGGTGTTGCGCCTTGAGAAGCTCGGGCCGATAAATGAGGTCAGATATGCAACGCTCGCCCGCAAGCCACCTGTAAAGCCCTGTGCGGCTGGTACCCGTGAAGAGGTTGTTGATAAAATCATATCCTGGTGTAAGGATACATCACCAGACGTTCCGGCCGTGTACTGGCTTAGTGGGATGGCCGGTACCGGGAAGACAACCATCGCATATACAGTCTGCGAGCGCTTGTTCGATGACGGCAAAGCCTCACGCCTGGGTGCCTCCTTCTTCTGCTGGCGTCAGATTGACGCCGGTCGGAAGCGGGGAAATATAATCCCCACGCTTACCTTCCAACTGGCCCACCAACTTCCTGCCTTTCGCCGCGCTCTTCTTGAATCCAATGTCGACACCAATCCGCCGCCGCCTAGAAGCCACCTCGACGACCTGATCATTAAGATGTGGGATGCGTCTATCGATGATCGGGAGGGCCTCCCACCACTGGTGGTGGTCATTGATGCATTGGATGAGCTGGAGGACGACGAGGATCAGAATAGCTTCCTGCAGGACTTAATCAGCAAGATTGAAGAGCACAAAGACCATCTTCGTGGTCTCAAGTTCTTCGTGACTAGCCGTCGGGATCCCCGCATCGTAGAGGCAGCAGACTCGCTCCCCCCTGGTGTCATCTATCGCCTTGAGGAGGTGCCCGCCTCCACCATCCACGGTGATATCAGCACATACCTCCAGGCCTCACTCCCCCTACTACCCCACGAGCAGCTCTGCCGCCTTGCTGATCACGCATCCGGGCTGTTCATCTATGCTGCGACAGCTGTCCGCTTTATCATTCCGCCATATATATCACAACACCCTCCTCCATTCAGTATCCAGAATGAGCGCTTACAGACTCTCCTCAAGGGGTGGCCCAATAAATCACGTCGGGGCGCCGAGGGTCTCCTGGTCGATCGACTATACGAGGATATTCTCAGCGAATATTTGAATCACCTGACTGAGTTCGATCGACGGATCCCTCTAGCCGTTCTGCACACCGTCCTCTCCGCGGAGGAGCCGGTCCTTATTTCCGACATTCCCCAGCTCTGGAATGAGCCCGAGATGGAGGACGATGTCATTGCCGATGTCCTACAGCGTCTTCACTCTGTCCTCTACGTTTCCGAAGACTCTCATCGCGTATATGCGTATCACAAGTCTTTCACCGACTTTATGTTTGAGTCCACCCGATTTATCAACCAGGAACTTGCTGGTATTACTTGTCCTCCTCATGATGTGCAATTCCGACTGGCTGCGTCCTGTTTCCGCCTAATGGCCTCCCTTCGGTTCAATATTTGTGGTCTCCCATCCTCCTTCATCGACGACTCCGAAATAACGGACCTTCCAACACGTATTAACAACTATATCCCCTCCTCACTGCGGTATGCCTGTCGCCACTGGGCGGCGCACCTTTCCAAGATACCGCCTGGAACCCAAGAGAGACGGTATATTATTGCTGAGATCAATCCCTGGCTGGTTGGCAAATGGCTGTTCTGGATGGAAGCAATGAATCTACTCAACGTCGTTGGTGAGTGTTATCATGCATTGGCGGCGCTGCGTCGGTGGCTCGGATCGGTAAGCCAAATTATGATGAAGATGTCCCGGCATTTATTTCTATCCCTCAGGAGGAGATAACGATTCAAAAACACCTAATCGCGGCGGAGAGCCTGACGACTATATTTGCAAGTACCGCCATGGTAAAATCCACCCCTCACCTCTATCTCTCGGCCCTCGCTGCTCTATATAAAGACGACGATTTGGCGACGACGTGGCGCGATAGGTTCCCAGGAATTCCCACTGTTGATGCACTCCAAAATACGGCCAGCGCATTACTATTACTTCGGCACGACGACTCGGTGACTTCGGTTAGTTTCTCGCCGGATGGGTCGTGCGCCATCTCGGGTTCGTATGATAAAACAGTGAGCATTTGGGACGTGTCAACCGGGAAACAGCTGCATCACCTGGAGGGACACGACGGCCGGGTGACCTCGGTTCGTTTCTCCCCGGATGGGTCGCGCGCAATCTCTGGTTCATCCGACAACACCGTGCGCATTTGGGACTCGTCAACCGGGAAGCAGCTGCATTGCCTGGAGGGACACGACGGCCCGGTGATTTTGGTCCGTTTCTCGCCCGATGGGTTACGCGCCATCTCTGCATCGGACAACCACTCGTTGTGCACCTGGGACGTGTCAACCGGGAAACAGCTGCATCGCCTCGAGGGGCACGAGGCCCCCGTGAGTTCGGTCAGTTTCTTGAAGGACAGGTTGTGCGCCATTACAGACGACGGAACCGTGCGTACTTGGGACGTGTCAGCCGGCAAACAGCTCCACCCGCTGGAGGGACACGACGGCGCGGTGACTTCGATCAGTTTCTCGCCGGATGGGTCGCGCGCCATCTCTGGTTCATGCAACACGGTGCGCATTTGGGACGTATTGACCGGGCAACAGCTACATCACCTGGAGGGACATGATGGCCGGGTGACCTCAGTCCGTTTCTCCTCGGATGGGTCGCGCGCCATCTCTGGTTCAGCCGACCACTCCTTGTGCATCTGGCATGTGTCTACCGGGGAACAGCTGCATCACCTGGAGGGACACGACGACCGGGTGACCTCGGTTCGTTTCTCCCCGGATGGGTTGCGCGCAATCTCTGGTTCATCCGACAACACCGTGCGCATTTGGGACTCGTCAACCGGGAAGCAGCTGCATTGCCTGGAGGGACACGACGGTCCGGTGACTTCGGTCCGTTTCTCGCCGGATGGGTCGCGCGCGATATCTGGTTCAGACGACTACTCCTTGCGTATCTGGGATGTGTTAACCGGGGAACAGCTGCGTCACCTGGAGGGGCACGAGGCCCCAGTGACTTCTGTCAGTTTCTCTCCGGATGGGTCGCGCGCGATCTCCTGTTCAGATGACGAGACCCTGCGCATTTGGGATGTGTCAGCCGGTAAACTCCATCCATTGGAGGGACACAAGGGGGCGGTAACTTCGGTCAGTTTCTCGCCGGATGGGTTGAGCGCAATATCTGGTTCAGAAGACCACTCCCTGTGCATCTGGGACGTGTCAACCGGGAAAAGCTGCATCATCTGGAGGGGCACGACGCCCCAGTGACCTCGGTCAGTTTCTCGCCGGATGGGTCGTGCGCCATCTCTGGATCATATGACAACACAGTGCGCATTTGGGACGTGTCAACCGGGAGACAGCTACATCACCTGGAGGGACATGATGACCGGGTGACCTCAGTCTGTTTCTCCTCGGATGGGTCGCGCGCCATCTCTGGTTCAGCCGACCACTCCTTATGCATCTGGGATGTGTCTACCGGGGAACAGCTGCATTATCTGGAGGGACACAAGGGCCGGGTGACCTCGGTCAGTTTCTCCCCGAATGGCTCGCGCGCCATATCTGGTTCGGCCGACCGCTCCTTGCACATCTGGGACGTGTCAACAGGGAAACAGCTGCATATCCTGGAGGGACACGACGACTCGGTGACTTCGGTCAGTTTTTCGCCGGATGGGTCGTGCGCCATCTCGGGTTCGTATGACAACACACTGCGCATTTGGGACGCGTCAACAGGGAAACAGCTGCATCGCCTGGAGGGACATGACGGCCCGGTGACCTCGGTCCGTTTCTCCCCGGATGGGTCGCGCGCTATCTCTGGTTCAGGTGACCACTCCTTGCGCATTTGGGACGTATCAACCGGGCAACAGCTACATCACCTGGAGGGACACGACGACCCGGTGACTTCGATCAGTTTCTCACCGGAAGGGTCACTCGTTGTCTCTGGCTCATACGACAGCACCGTACGCATTTGGGATGTGTCAACCGGCAAACAGATGTACCACCTGGAGGACAATGACATGATAACTTCGGTCAATTTTTCGTCGGATGGGTCGCGTGCTATTTCTGGTTCATACGACCACGCAGTGCGAATTTGGACGCTTTCTCGGCTGGGTAATCTCATGTTTTACATCTCTATTACGGACGCTTATATCCAATAGATCCAATAAATGCGGAGTGGCATGTGAATGCTGATGGGTGGATCACCTCTTCCGGCAACGAGCGGCGCCTATGGCTTTCCCAGGGGATGCGGCACTTTCTTCAAACTCCTCAATGTTTGCTGATCTCTTCCCGCGGATCCGTCAAGATTTCCTTCACCAATGCATTTCTTGGCGCGGAGTGGGCGCAGTGCTACGACGACTAAACTGTTGTAACTTCATCTTAGTACTGGTCTGTTGACATTTGTGTTTTCTTCTATTGCCTACATATGTGCATGCTCATGTTTGTTTTGACTGAAAATATGAAGCTTTTTTGTTTTGATGCCCAGAATGTTTTGAGCGCCCTGGGTTCCCGCGGCCGGGTGTAAGTGCTAACGACGCCCAGAATTCCAATTACTGTCCCTCACCGTGAGCAGTACAACGGGCTGGTCAAGACAATGAACGTGGCATTCTATGGCCATTTTCTCGAGTGGGGATAGCCAACGTGATTCTGAATGGCTATTCGGTTCAAGGATGTGAAGCAGGCCGGGTATTACAGCCGTTTTCAAAAGTGTGGGGGTTTTCCAAATCGGTGCTGTTCCTGATGTTACATTGCTTACCATTCATTGTCTCATCCCTTTCCCACACGTAATAAAATCTCTGCATCTGGACCGCACGACAAATGCATTCCTTTGTCTTTCTTGTGCCCTCGTTCAGCACCCTGTTCAGTGTGTGCACGGAGAGAAATATTTAAGTGGGATCAGATTGATCTATTCTACTAGGATCCATCACACTACTCGTCCCAGATCTCACTCGTCGGTTTTAATCGGATGATGTCTTTCTGGTTTCCCCGTCGTCAAACTTGTCTTTCCCCGTCTCAGAGTCGATCCCAGACGCTGCCGCTGTCTTCTTCCTGCCTGCATATCCTCCTGCCCGCCCCGAAACAGACCGGGATGTGGTGTCGATTTCTGGCATCTTGAGATGTGATTTTTGGGATTTTCGGGTCCGTTCCCAAGCAGACTCGGATATGGGGCTCTTGAGGGCCGATATTCGAGATTTGGACATGTTGTCGACTCATCCCCGCGGCGATCCAGAATGACTCGCCCATCAAAGGTATGTCGTCCGTAACGGATAGATGTATTCTAATTATTTTTTCTTAGAGCGCGGTGGACGTCTATATCGCCCCAATGTCCGCAATGAGGCGTCCCACCACCATATCGGCAAAATCGACGCAGTTCTGTCCGGTACTGCCAAGCCCTTGTTCACGCGGTTGCTCAATAGGGAGTTTGTGCAAAAGCCGCATGGGCCGCATGCGGCTTTTGTGCATTGTGCAAAGCCGCATGCGGCACCATGCGGCTTTTGTCTCCCTATCAATGATGTACTTGATCCTTGTGTAGATGCCGTAGAGTAGCGTAGAGTGCTTTGGAAGCCGTTGGTATTGATCCGGCATCAGGTGCGTGGAGCAAGTGGCCTTTTTTTTGACAGCATTACGGCCATAGCCGCACAGCGGCTGCGAAGAAGCCAAATAATGACGTCAAAATGATGCACATTATGATTGGTGAGTGGTTCAATATACGGTATAGCACCTAATTTACTAGTATTTCATCAAAATGAATATAGATACACTCATAAAACCCTCGGTTTATCATGCGGCTTTGCACAATGCGCAAAAGCCGCATGCGGCTCGTGCGGCTTTTGCACAAACTCCCTAATGAGTATGTCCTCCGTCCAGCAGATGATGGTGGGTTTGTTTGCGACGTGTTCTGGGATATGTCGGGAGCAAGTGCGATGTCTCAACCTGGGGTGTTGGGCAGCGAAAGTAGCGGGGGTGGAGGTAACTCAGGTGTGTGATGTTGTATCATACCTGTCCCTACCACATTCTAACTCATGCCTCAGCCCTTGAATGGAGATGCAGGATCAACTCAGGTGCGTGTACGTTCTGTCATATAGGATCTATTTGGCAGCATGACAGGATCACCTTGTCGGTCAGACAAAATTACATTATCCAGGACATAATCATTATTCTGGTGGACATTTATAGTACACGCCATTGAATTTGGCTCGGCTCGGCTTTGTGACTAATGACTCAGCTCCAACCGCCTCCCAAGCTGAGCCAGCCAAAGCTGAGCCGTGGCAACACTAACCCCGTTACGGTGGATCCTGCATAGATACGAGCGGTTGAGTTGTTCTGGGTTTACCGCCGAATTCCAGAAGAACCTGCACACAACCGAGGGTCTCTTCTTGGACGGTCCCTATAATAATAGTGATCGCATCGATGATCAGGACGCTCAGCGACTACACGCAGCCGCGGCTTCACCCGAGGGTTCCTTCTTATCATCGATGGGACGATCACTATTATTATTATTAACCCGCGAACTGCGGCTGCTGTGATTCGCTGCTCACCCCCTCCTTACCCCGTTACGGTGGATCTCGGTTGAGCTGCTCCAGGTTTAACACCGAATTCCAGAAGCACCTGCTCGTAATAACGTGCAGCCACGGGAGTAGGCGATGAGATCTCGAGCTAATCTAGAATTTGGGGAACCCCCTCTTTCGAGGAAGAAAACATGTGCTCTCTGATTCTGCTTAAGATACGAGGTATGTCAACTATAAGAGGCCAACTACGCTCTCGCGAGTGCTACTTCATCCCCTGAACATGTCTGATCTCCCTCTTCACCGAGTCCACAAAGATATCCCCCCTGACCAGTTACATGTGCGTTCACCTTCACCCAGTGCCCCGCGTTTGCGGTCGCTCACAAAGACATTTAGGTTTTCATCGCTGGCTCAGGCCCCATTGGTGCCACGTATGCTCGTCTTCTAGTCGCCGCAGGATACAATGCAAGTGCCTGACAATTTCGTGCGTTCCCGCTGACTTTTCGCAGGTTATGGCTGAGACCGGGGACCAGTGCGTGCGATTTATTTGTTGCATTCGCCAGTTACGGCTCACAATTTCACAGAGAAACCCGTATTCCAGCTGCCCACAAGAAAAATGAAATCGAATATCAAAAGGATATTGACCGCTTCGTCAGTATGTAGCCTTCTCATTTTCATGTTTGCACCAGATGCTGAGCCATATCTCGCAGGGGTAATTCAGGTATGGAGGATGCTTAAGCATGTAGCACGACGCTTACTGCTGGCAGGGAGCGCTGTCCACCGTGTCAATGCCACCAAGCAGCATGAGGCTGCCTACTTTGGATCCTTCGGCTTGGCGGCCTAAGTACCTACTGTTCTCCTTGCTTTTTGTCACCGGCTTCATGAGACTCTCAAGGGATCACAACAGCCACATCCGCTCCAACGGTTCGAACCCTAACCAGATACCGCACAAAAACCTTCCCGGTGAAGCCGTTACGAGAGGTATTGGCGGAATGAGCACCCACTGGTATGTATACTTTCCTTGATTTTTGATGACCGTTACGGATCCAATACAGGACATGTTCGACTCCCGAGTTTCAAAAGGATCTCGAGCGTCCCAAGATTTTCACCGATAAGAAGGACGACAATGACGAATGGAACCTCCTCTACAAAGCCGCCCGTGCGTTGATCGGCACCTCCGAGAAAGAGTTCGAAGAATCCATCCGCCACAACGTCATTCTCGAGACCCTCCAGAAAGCTTACCATGAGCGTGGAGTCAAGGCGCTCCCTCTCGCATGCCATCGTGTTGCGAAAGGCTCGCCCTACGTGCAATGGCATGCTGCCGATAGTGTCAGTATTGCTTGTTACTGCGTATTCAAGTCGTAACAGCCACCAACCTTAGGTCTACGGCAAGATCTTCGAGAAGAGGACCGAAGGCGACAAACGCGGCAAATTCGTGCTATTGACCAACTCACTCTGCACCAAGTTGCATTTGGACAAAGACGACGACAAGCTCGAAATCCGCCTCGCGTCAGTACAGATCTATCTACAGAATTTGAGATGTCCATAAACCCTATACAGCGAGATCAAGGATCTGCTGGACGAACGAAGCGGTGGCAAGGCAAACTCCTTTATCAGCGCGAAGGTGAGTTGGCTCGTAGTCTCATTGCCGATGGTGAGCTGCATGATCATACCCGTTTTCCAGATTTTCGTTGTTGCTGCAGGTATTGCGAATTAATAATCCACACAGTTGTCTGCTGCTGACTCGATGAAGGCGCGATCGGTACTCCTCAAGTATTGATATGATCTGCGAATGGTGATACGTGAAAAGTAATTGTCTCCCCAGATCTTGGCCAACTCTGGATCTGGCGGCACCCGAGATGTAGTTTTGTTACAACGCCCCATCCCTCAACTGGTAAGCGAAAGGCTTTTGAAAAATTAAATCCTAGTTGACCGTCGTTGCAGGGCATTGGCATCACCGAGCAGCCGTAAGGCTTCAAGATGTGTTATTTTGTATAAGCTATGTGACTGACATCATGACAGCATGGCTTTTTGCCAGGTCGTGTTGTGTCAGGAGCTCGTCAGCCTTTCTTTCAGAGGCAATGGTCCATACCCGCTGAGTAAACTTCAGGTGGATGACATCGACAAAGAATTGGATAAAAAGCCGGACTGGTGGAAGAAAGCGGTAGAGGATCACAAGAAAAATCACCCGAAAGACCCTCTTCCCATGTACGGATTTTTTCGGAAGGCATGTTTCAGGCGAAATTTGATGACGTTCATTTTTTCCGCAGTCCTTTCCAGGATGGTGAGCCTCAGGTGACAATCCCTGTGAGCAATGAGAAGGACGCTAAGGTGAGTATTACAAATATTCATTAGCAGGAAAAACACGAGAGTTGACAGGGAACCTGGGTGCGCCCCTGGCACGCGCAAATCCACCGGGATGCCTTCAGTTATGGCGAAGCCGGCCCGCGTGTCGATCCGAGGGTTGTTGTCGATCTTCGGTTCTTTGGCATGCAGCACCCGGTGGAGACGAACAAGATTATATTCGAGAAGGATATCAAAGATGCGTATGGTATGCCGCAGCCGACGTTCGAGTATATCCCGTCACCAGACCGTGCTCTTGAGGCGACTCGGATGATGAACGAGTGGGTTTAAGTTTGCTTATTGGATTTTCATCGGTGCTCATCCCTCTTGATGCAGTATGACTGATGTGGCCAACAAGTTGGGCGGATACCTCCCTGGGGCCAGTCCTCAGTTCATGGCACTGGGTCTTGCACTCCATCTCGGTGGGACCACTCGTCTCGGACAAGGGTATGAAATTGCCTCAGGCGTTTATACCGTAGTCATCTCACTCACATTATTATGCAGAAACGAGACAGGGTATGAGAACGCCTCTGGCGTTTATCCCGTAGTTATCTCACTCACATTGTTATGCAGAAACGAGACAGGGTATGAGAACGCCTCTGGCGTTTATCCCGTAGTTATCTCACTCACATTGTTATTCAGAACCAAGAATGACTTGAAGACCACGGCCAATTACAATAGTCAGATCTGGGATTTCACTAACCTCTACGTGGGTGGTAACGGCGTCATTCCAACGCCTTTCGCATCAAAGCAAGTACATAATTCCTGCTCAATTATCTTCTTTTCCGAATCTATCGACTGACGAAAAATATGTTTACCCCCTCCAGCTTAACTCTCACGTCGATGTGCTTCGCTATCCGTTCCGCGTACAAAATCCATCTGGATCTCCAGGCGGGAAAGTTGACTCCTCCCGTGCGTGGAGGCCAACTGCTCCCCACACCGAAGGATTGGGTTACAGCTGTTTGCAAAATTGATGACAGTGGCGTGAAAACAAAACATTTCAAAACATTTCTAGGTCTCCGCTTTCTGAGCTTCTTTTCCTTCCTCTGAACACTTTTCATACATTTTTGATGCTACCAAACATATTTTCATAGGGTAAAGTACCTTACAGTGCACTTGAATCAGCGCAAACCGTTCAGTTGAGGATCGGCCGTTCCGGCGCCGCATCAAACGGGCTTCTTACATACGTGCGAGCATCATGATTCGCTTCATTCTCGCTTGCACATTTCTTGTCCTCGCTTCTCGCCTCGCACCATGTCCGGTGGCCAGAGAAGATGCAAGCTTTCGCGAGTGTGGTGGAAGAGGAAAGCGAGAAAAGTGCAAGCGAGAATGAAGCGAAGTCGGAAGGGTGTTTGCCGCGCACGTGAGAAGCTATCTTCAAGACGGAGAATAAATACCTGCCCATGTCGTTTTGCGTCAATTCAGGTGCCCCTTCATGGATTTACCTTGGCGGCCCGTCGTAATTGCTGCACTAGTCATCCGGATGACTTTGCCTTTCAGTGCGCGCGAGCTCCTCCAACTGAAAAGAATGGGGGTCGACCAACGCATGAAGATCAGTAAAAATTTCTTGACGTGGTCGACAACGACGAGCCCCTCAATATTATCGGCAAAACCTCATCTACACCGAAATGAGCTGGCATTGGGTGTATCCACCAGGGTACTTGTAATGTTTTCCGCCATGATTCCATTGTGCGAGTGAGATAAGTAAATGACATGCTAGAACTGAATAAAAAATGAAATACAAAGCCCAGAATCCAAGATACTAGAGTATTATCATGCAGCAGCAGCAGGTTCAGAAACGAGAGCGGGAGGACGGGATGGAGGAGAATCAGGAACAGCGATAGCAGTCTCCTGCGTGCGCGTTGGGTCATTTTCGCGTTTCGGACTGTCCTTACGTCGCTTTAGCGGGGGACCAAAGTGACTGTACTCCATATCCGCGGCGTTGTCGTAGTACTGCTCGGGTGTTTTGGAATCAGGTACACGGGCAGGCCCGGGTGCCGTACGACAGCTTTTCGCTCCTCGCATCTGCGCTTCGTGAAGGCGACTCTGATTTGAGGTCGAGCTCCGGCCTATGTAGGCGCTTGCGAATCAGCACAACCGTAAACCAACGCGGAGGAGAGACAAGGAACACACATGATTTCTGAGAGCTTGCGCTTGAGGAGGACGTACCGGGACCACTCAGTGTCCCGTTCCGGGCGCATGCGCAGTGCAGAGTCTTTTGCGGCGCGGACGATCGCGAAAAGTTTTTGGTTGGCAGCAGCGTGAATTTCTGCCCGCCGCCACCAGCTCGCAGTGTGCGCTTCAAGAAGATCATCGGCCTGGGTGACGGGCATGGGGATGGCGCAGAAGTTGAGCTGGACGATTCGGCAGATGCCACCGCGGGCACAGGGTTGTCGAAAAACTGGGCATATAGGCGGCAGGATGTGTGGCCGCAGATGGGGCGGTACAGAACCCGGGTTAATGGGCACTGGTAGACACTTAGTTTCTCCTCCCGAACAAGATGGAGATACGACGCACCGATACTGTACCGGGTCCGACATGCAGGACAACGAGATCCAAACAAGAGCACGAAATGTGCAAGCGAGAATGAAGCGAATGATGCTCGCACGTAAGTATGTAAGAAGCCCGTTTGATGCGGCGCCGGAACGGCCGATCCTCAACTGAATGGTTTGCGCTGATTCAAGTGCACTGTAAGGTACTGTACCTTATGAAAATATGTTTGGTAGCATCAAAAATGTATGAAAAGCATTCAGAGGAAGGAAAAGAAGCTCAGAAAGCGGAGACCTAGAAATGTTTTGAAATGTTTTGTTTTCACGCCACTGTCATCAATTTTGCAAACAGCTGTAAATGGTCTGACCCTAAGGACCCGGACTTCCCCGATCATAAGAGGGAACTTCATCATGCCATTGAATGAACCGAGCCAGTGCTGCTGCCGTGTATGATACTGTAGCGTTGCTTACCGAATGTTATCGTTGTCGTTGTACTACACTGCCAGTTCTGAGTGATGTTGTGCGGAGATTCGGCGGATCATCTCTCCGGCGATATTTGATTAAATGTTTCTTGATCATGGTTTGTCTTTGGTAAACTCATTGTTCATGTTGTCGACCACGCGAGTATAACCCGAGGTAGCGCGCTTCGCGGTAAAGCCCACTATCTCGGAGTCTAACACGAACTCAGAGCCAGGAGGTTATCACGTAAAAAATTCGGCATATTATGCCAGCCGGTCGGTCCCCCCAGAGGACCCTTAGTTTTTTTTTGGTTTTGAGGATGCCTTGAAGTGGGTTCAAGAGCCTCTAAATGGCTTTGGAATACTTTATTGGTGCCCTACGGCTTCCAAAGGCCTCCCGAACCGCTCTTCTATAATATCCCAGCCAAACTACCCTACGCGCTGTCAGCCCAACCACAGTCACCCCCCTCCAAAAAACGTCCAAGCGAAGCAAGGGACGTGGCGTGACCCCGCGCCATCCAACTAACCAAATGAATCTTGCTGCCGACAATGGGTGACCCACCCATTTACGAAGTTCACAATTGCCGGGTGCAAAAACTCTGCAAAGACAGGCTCGAGTTCGACGAATTCTGCAATGGTGCAGAGAAACACAAGTTGATCGGCAGGAAGTTCCACCAGGTAGCCCTTGTTGGCCAAGGATGGGCGCGGCCCCCAAACGAGCTCAAAAATGTTTGAGATGCCGTCAACGCACCTCTGCTCATTCGCACATGCGAGAGCAAGACTTGTGCGGACAACTCCATATGACGTACCCGCGGGAAGTATGGGAGTCAAGATAGGCAGAGGTGCAGGTGCAATGGGCGGCGATGGCGGCGAGTGGTCTGCCGGGCATGGACAAAGGGATGGTGCAGGCATATCAAGTGGAGGGACATCGTCAGGGTGGATCGAGTAGCCGTGGTGTAGCTGCTGTAGATCAAGGAGATTGATTGGCCGCAGTGGTAAACCATCCAAATGAGGCTCGTGTGGCGGCGGCGGCAGCGGCAGTGGCGGTGCAACCACGGGAGGGACGAGAGGTGCTTCAAGCAGAGGAGAGACGGGAATATCCTCCTTTAAAGCAAGAATATTTGGGCGGGGGGCAGAGACGACTGTCCTCTTCGGGAGCGACTGGGGAAATGGCCGCGGCTCGCGATGCTGTGGCAATAGACGGTGATTACGTCTCCGAATAGTGCGCCATGGGTGAGTCGTGCGAAGCGCAGAGAGGTCCCGCGGTGTATATGTGGATGGAGGAGGATGTGTCGTGGGACTACAGGCCAAAGGGTGAGTGGAGGCAGCTGTAGGCTCGTCGTATTCGTCGTCAATCCGGTCGCCGTTTTCGTCGTAAGAGAAAGACGGGAAGCCGTCCCAAAAGGGGTGATCCGAGGCGTAGACACCGTTCACGAAAATAGACCGTGACGACGTGGGGAGGGGTGCTGCCGGTGTAGGCAATGGAACGGGGGTGCTTACGGAGGCCCACTGCTGCTCTTCCAGGAGCTTCTGTTTCCTCCTCTTATTTTTCTCTCTCTCGCCCAAGGTTTCGGCATCGCGTGTACGTAATACCGTGTGAAGAGACCGAAAAGAGCGGGGAGGCGTGAATGTGCGTCAAAAGACGCGGTCGATGCGAGGAGCCGGTGCCGGTATGTGTCGAGAGTGGATGGATGGGGGGGTAGGTCGGGGGAAAAAAAAGCCGGGGGATCTGCTAGCAGCAGATGCGAGAAAACTCGAGAGATGCTGCTCTCAAAGAGCAGAAAGAGCCTATCTGGGCTGAAGGACGCGTGGAAAGAGCGAATCCCAATCTCACCACCAAATGGAGAGGGTCTATGACCTCTCAGGGGAGAAGAGCCGGCGGGGCTCGCAGCGGGAGGGTGGAAGCAGGAAGAAACCCAAATTGTATTGCCGATGACAGCTGTCCAAACCTAATACAGCCAAACTACCCTACGCGCTGTCAGCCCAACCACAACGCCAAATTTCTTCCAGGATAGAGCTTCTCCCCTGGGAATAAGGTAGTGCCGACATCATATCCTGATGGCGTTGTAGGCGGTCAGAATGGTTGGATGGTAGCTCCATCAGGAAAAACCCAAATGCTATGAGGTCTATAAAACTCGGACAGAGGTTCCCACCTCTCTATGGTGGTCTATGAAACACCCCATAGACCACCATAGAGAGGTGGGAACCTCTGTCCGAGTTTTATAGACCTCATAGCATTTGGGTTTTTCCTGATGTCAGAGACCAGAGATCCTGCGGTATTGCTGCGCAAAGGATCAAATAGCGGTGGTGAAGGACAAGCTAGTGACTGACAGGCGTGATCGTGCTACAGCCAAACATGTGCATACAGAGAGGCTCCAGTCCACCCTACCACAGCGTGGCACTTCCTGAAGTCGTTGGTCCATCAACTCTTTCCCTCCTCGAGAGACTCCACTAGCCATATCCGAAGTCACCCCTTGGTGAGCATGTTGGCCGGGCGGCTGAAGGTGTTCGTTCGTACAGGGTGACTTTGGTTGGGAGAGTTTTGACAGTCTGGGAATTTTCCGAGGATGCGGGGCGAGGCCGGGTATTTGCTGGGAAACCATAAAATCTGTCGGTGCATCATCTCTTCGAGACAGGAGCAACAGTCCGGGGGCTATATCTGAAGCCATCCGCTGTTGAGAATTGTGGTTGAGGCCAAGCATCTGAATGGGCTGGCTCGCACAGCCTAAATCTGGTTTTTCTCTGCGAGAGAGTCCAGAAATTACGCCAGCAACCTTTCGAGAATATCGGTCGAGGCCGGGTATCCGCTGAGAGTGTTGGTCCATGGCTGTCGGTGCCTCTTCTCTTTGAGACAGGGGCAACAGTCCGGGGGCGATATCCACTCTTCGTTGAGAATGGTGGCCAAGGCCAGGCAGCCGAATGGGCTGGCTCCTGGAGCCGGCCACCTTTTGAAAATCCCTGTCGAGGCCGGGTATCTGTTGGTCCATGAAACCTGTCGGCGCATTGCCTCTTCGAGACAGGAGGAACAGTCCAGGAATGTTATCGACTGTCTCGGAGGTCTGGCTGAAGCCGGGTGTTTGCTGAAGCATATACGGTTTTTGTGTGATACCAGGGAAGCCGGGGCGCGATCAATACTCGGGGGGTATCAGCGTAGTTAACGTTGCCGTATAATCATCTTTGGTCACGTAAGTATGTACCCCGCTAATAAATACCGAAAAAGCCCCGAAAAGGTCGCAAGATCGCTCGCAAACCTATGTCCGATGATGATGACTTGAGTGTATTCATAGTAGTGCTCGGGCCGTTTACGCCCAATGTATTTCAGTAGTGTCTTGCCCCGCGCCCCCGAAGCAGGGGATAAGTAAGAAAATGCCCACAAATCAAGCGTATCTCGTCTCCTGCTCGATGCGGTGTGGCTTGGGTACTCGGATAAGAATGGGTTCGCAGCGGTGTTGCGGTCTTCATGTCAATCTTGATACGATAATATATTTGTTTTCCCCATTTTTCGTGTGAGCAGTGCAGTGGAATACGAGAAGGCCGGGCTCTATAAAGACAATATATTGCCTTACATACCCCGCAATCCCTTGCAAACCCCGCAAGCTTGGTGAGGATTGCAGGAAAATTGGTTTGGTATAAGCGCCTGTGGAAGATCACCGAGCTGTTGTTGGTTTACCAACGATTTTGGTGATTTTGATGGTCTGGAAAGGCTTACATTCGCTTATAATTATTTCCCGGGTCTCGTGATGTAAGAATTACTTCTCAAACTGCACGGAAAAAAAAAATCCATTCCAACCAACTATGTCTCGAATTATGAGTTCCTGACTGCATCAGATGCTGCGGGGCCTTTTTCCAAGTGGTAATTAATTTTTGGCTCATTTTTTCCCTCCTGCTGCACTCAAACCACAGTACATTTGGCATCCCCGGCGGAACGATGGCGGAGCCCCACTGCGTGGAGCTTCTGCATGCCGTGGGGTACCAATTCCACTGTTTTTTTGCATGGCACCGAAAGGGCCCCGCATCAACGGATAAGGCAGCGCCTGCGAAAAGGAGGGGGCCTGGTGGAGGCCATTCCCCAGGGCAATAGGGTCATGTGTTTCAAAACGGGAAAAGACTCACTTGCAAAGGATTGCGGTTAGGGTAATCGGGTCATGTGTTTCAAAATGTGAAGGATTGTGGTGAGGGCAATCGGGACATGTGTTTCAAAATGTAAAGGATTGCGGTGAGGGCAACAGGGTCACATGTTTCAAAATATTCAATTCAATTCAATCCAGATTCCATTTGAGTGCGCGCGGGCCCCTTGGGGCCCCTGTTTCAAAATGTAAAGCACTGATTGGCCACTAGAGAGGTCAATGATGGCTCTGAGGACAATCTGAATCGCTGGAAATGACCGCAACGATCAGAAAGCCGGGTTTAGATTTTCTTCTCCGTCAATTCATTCATCTGGGATGGCCGGGAATCCGCGGAATTTCGTGTGTGTATTCCAACATATGTAACACTCTGTATAAGACCTTAAATAATATCATCAGGACAATTGCCAATCGGGGAATACATACTTCCAGCGTGTATGAAAGGCGGGTTTGACTGCGATACTCTTCAAGGGCGCCTCGCAATTTTGTGTCCCATGCTTGACAATTGAACATCGCATCCCGTGATTCAAAATGCATTTCTGCCGGGTTCGACTTGGATAAGAGAGCACTAGACATATTTAGGCTCCCCGCTGCCATAAAATTTTGTACTTGAACGCCCCGTACATAATTGAATTTCCTCGCAATTTTGTGTCCCGTGCTTCAAAATGCATTTCTGCCGGGTTCGGCTGGGATAAGGGAGCACTAGACATATTTAGACTTTCCCCTACTGCGCTGCCATTAAATTTTGTATTTGAACGCCCCAGGAGCAAGGATACATAATTGAATTTCCTCGCAATTTTGTGCCCCATGCTTCACAGTTGAACAGCCCATATCGTGTTTCAAAATGCATTTCTGCCACGTTCGGCCGGGAAAAGGGAGCAATTTGGTGTCCCGTGCTTCACGATTGAACAGCGCATCCCGTACATTTCTGCCGGGTTCAGCTGGGATGAGGGAGCACTCCTGTTGAACTCAAGCCTTCGTCTCATATGTGCCCCTTTTCAATTTCTCCAGCTTGTACGCATATAGCTTCCCGTTTTCAAGAGCTGGTTCCTCTGCAACTTCCATTAAATATGTAGTATTATTTCACTGTTTTTCCAATGAATCCCTATTGTTCACAGTGTAAGAATTTCGAGATCGTCAGCCGGCTGCTTGGAAGCGGACAGTACCGGAACCACAAACCGTCGCGTCGACTTGGGTGCAATGTAGATATGTTGTCGCTCAAACCGGGGACTCTAGTAAGCCTGGTTTTTGGGTTTTCGTCGGGAAGGCACAGGTGAGGTATTTATTATCAGGTGTATTGACACGGAGTCTTCAATATGTAGTGATCCACATGAGATACGACTTCGAGATCGCGATATTGTTGCGCTTTGGCGCTGTGGCCTACAAAAATAAAAGGTCTTGAATCTGATTACTCGTATCTTAAGCAGATGTGTCGAATCAGATTGGTCCTGTTTGCACCCCCGAAATTACCCCATTCATGTACCAGCTGACCAGAAATTAGCTTAGACGCCCAGGCGCTTGGTTAATTCTAGGTCCCCGATCAGCCCTCAACCTCCGGTCAAAAGGCTGCGGTCTGTCGGATCGCTTCTTGCGTTCCACCCCCATCATCTCTGCCATTCTCGGCGACGAAGGAGGACCTCCGTTCTTCGCTACCGATTCATGACCCATGGGATGCAACATATGTTCTGTCCGCCAAGCGTCACCGCGGCTACGAGGCTCTGGACGTCGCAATTCTGCGGACCTCAAGCCCACGATATAACCTCACGCTTTCCTTGCTCTCGGATCCTCAAAGCCTCGATCAAGTCCTCCGGCAACGCCATTCCACAACGGACAATCGACACTCAGAATCCAACTTGAATATTGTCCTACTTAAAATCCGCCTCAATTTTTTCCGGAAGCGTTGAGTGAGATGACGAGCCAGAAGATACAAAATTGTTTTTCAGCCGCCAGAGGTCGCGCAGCAAGAGTCGCAAGTCGCAAAAGGCAAGCGGTTCCGGCAAGCCGGCTCCGAAGGCTCCTGGTAATCAAGACCAAAGAACGCGCGGCTCTTCTTCGTCCAACTTCAATCGCGAAGATTCGGTGCTCCGCGGGGGCTATTTCCATCACGCTATGTTAGCCCTTCTGAATCTTCTGAGAGTTCTGAATCCGACAACTTTCCCGATGAATCTTCTACTGATTCTAAGCCATCTCCCGCGCCTTCTCATTCCTAGCGTAAGAAGAAGGCTTCTACGAAACGGGATCATGGACGTACCAAGACGTTGACCAATCTCTTATGTTCGGTCAAAATTACAGCCAATGTCGGAACCGAAGGCGCGAACGAAATTTTTTTGTTTTGGTAAGTTTTCGAAGAATTCCTTGTTGTAATAAATCACTCTGTTCTTTTTTATTTAAAAAAAAGTATGAACGTCTGAAACGTGTTCCTACTCTTGTTGCAGTGGTTGAAGCATCAGAGGTATGGCGTCCGGCAGGGTGGGAGCAAGTCGCGCACATTGGGCCCAGGGGTTAGAGCATGCAAGACGCTGGCATTCTGTGAACTGGCCAGCCGTTTTGAATGGCTGAACCTGCGGTTAAAACCCAGTGGGACCTGACCGCCAGCTAAGTAGTAGCTGTTGTGCGGGAGGAGTTTTTCCCTGAGGCGGTGCTGTGAGGACCTTATTCCATCCGGTCCGAATCAATTGCAACGGCAATTGCCGGGACAGAATCACTGCGTTTTCTGCAAAATATCCGCGACAGTGGATATCTTGTGATGTGTTGCGGGAATTCCCGACACTATTGAGTCAGCCCAGCGCAAATACAGCACCACCTCTGTCAAGAATGAAGAGCTGCCAAGCTCCTGAATTAACGACCAGGCCTGCAGGAGGAACTCTGAGGAAACAGTTTTGTTCAGAAACGCGCTGGCTCTCACCCCGGATTCAAACCGAGGGAAATCACTCTCCATAAAATGTCACGTTTTGCCGGCACAATGCCAAATAACACGCAGTGGGTTGCGCGGCCTCCGAGCCCGAGAAACTTATGGTGCGCAAAATCAGGGAGTAGCCATACGCTGTGTCGGGCCGCCGAAGAAGCACACTTTCTCAAGAGATTCCCTGACCTTTGAACCACGTGCCTCACAATACCATTTTGAACCCCGTGCCTCGCAATGGAACCAGTGCATAAAAATGTATTTCGGCTGGGTTCAGCAAGAATCAGGGAGCATATTTTTCCCTTGAGCCCTTGCACTTGTCGCCATATTTTTGGGCTATGAAGTGTGTAATATGGCTTGGTGTACCTGCAGCACTCGCTTCATTGTAGTCTATTTCACATATGAATAGTACCAGCAGTTACACGTTTGACTAGCCGGCGCAAAGGCTGATAACTTTGTCAAAGCTCAACGAATCAACAAGGTCTTGCTGATAGGTAATTGGAGGTTATAGAGAACTACCGCAGTCGATTTTTTTAGAATGCAAATAAACCTGAGAAATGGTTCAAGATGCTATGGAATCGAGTCTCATTGCAGCTGAATTTGTGAAGTTGGATTCAGTTATTATTTTCTCAATTTCCCAATGTTTTTTGCCGATATTTGGTCAATATTACAGCTCTTTGCGGAACTTAGGGCACGGGCGTTTCATTTTATTTTATTTCTTTCCTTTTTGGTCACCGTGATACTTTTGACGAGGACACCCGTAGTTCCCTTGATTCTTGTCCATTTGCCTTGGGAGTAGCCAGCCAGTCTGTTGTGATTTAACAGGTTACACTTCTGGCTGTATCACGTCTTTGACCAAGTATATATGTCGTCCCTCCCAAAATATTTGGTCAGTGGGAGGAATTTATGAACCAGGAAATATCCGAATCCATTTCTGGCCACCAAAAGCGAAGTTCGATTGTCGCTTTTGTGGGATATATTCCACAATGCCCCAAAGAATTGTGAGCGGCTCGCATCATATAAGTCCTATGTTCTTTATCCACTACGAGCAGGTGTTTAGATTCCTCTCCCCGCCTATATAATCTCCCCGACTTCTTATCCAGAAAATATTTTCGAGAGAATCTCATGAACTTCTTGTAGGCTTTATTATTCATTCCTTTAGGACGAACAAACGGATTTTCAAACCACGTTTTCAGCAATACAAGTCGCTCATTCATTTCTATCGCAGTCTTGGATCTCCTTTCCTCATTATAAGGTTCTCTCTTATCTGGGTCGTCCCTGAGGCATAACCATGCCTTCTTCCTTATAAGCTTTTATGACACTGGCTTGGAATGCTGACTCCTGTTCACGAACCTCTTCTAGCTCGGATTCAAAGTCATCCACTGATTTTGCACACCCTACCAAAGACATAATATAACCCCCGCGCTTATCAATATCATGTTTGAAGTCCTCAAACTCCAACGGTTGCCGCCCATCTTTATCCCAGTCAGGATGATCCTCAGGAATCGGATTTTCATCTCGCCCTTCTTCAGTATCGGGAAATACTTCATCTCCCGGCTGTGGATCTCTCCGTGAAAGACCATCCAGTGGAAAGTTCTTTCCAGCAACATGCTTCAGCTTGAAATGGAACATTGATATCTGTTCTATCCAGCGATTTATTGTTGCGTTCGGACCCATTCCTGGATTAGACAGCATACCCTTAAGATATAATGCATCCGTTTCAACAACCAGCTTTCTACAACCAAGCAACCAATATTGCAATGCCTCTAAAGCCCTTTTTAGACCGAACAGTTCTCGTTTGGGTTGGGAGAACCTGGATTCTCTTTCGTTGAGACCGATTGAAAGATATTTTGCATAATATTTTATCTTTGGATCAACAGGGTCCAACTGATAGACTTGCGCGCCGACTCCCTTGTATGAGGTGTCTACGGCCAGCACAATATCAGAGTTCCAGTCATAATTTAATGGCTTCAAATTTCCTGCCGTAGCTACTGCGTCTTTTATTGCTTTGAAACAGGTCTTTTGAGCTTCCTCCCATTCCCATTCCTGATCTGCCCGTAAAAGCTTTTGTATTGGCTCAGCAATATCCCTATATCCTTCTATGAACATCCTGTGAACTCCTACTGTTCCCAAGAATTGGCGTACTTCAGACACACTGGTCAATTCCGGCCATCTCTGGATTACTCCTATCCGATCGGTGTCAGGTTTCCTTCCTTCATATGAACACACATGTCCCACTACATGAAATTCACCCGCGCACGAAATACTTTTCAGTCCTGATAAGGTACCTCCAGCATATTTTACGCGCTGAACCACATGATTGAGATTTTGAAAGTGTTCCCATACGAATCTCCGGATCCCAGTGTTCTCAGGTATGGTTTCATATTTTCCATTCTTATCCTGATACCTAGTCCCCAGGTTCATATATCGGGCCTGCATATTCAAGTTTATTTACGGGCTCCTCATACTCTGCAGCGGGAACAAGATCTGTAATGAACTTAGTGGCCATAAGAAAAGGGTCAAAGAAAACTATTTACTGCCTTCATACATATCTTGGGCCCGCATATTCGAGTTGATATTTGGTCTCCTCAGGCTCCATCTGCACCGTTGTACCGAAGTCTGTAATCAAATCAATGCCATTGAACAGGACAGTAAAAAGCAGTGAGACACACCTGAATCATCCACCACTCCTTCATCCATCGTGTTTCGTGTGACATCTTGAGTTCAATCCATAAACAACAGAGCACATCCGATAAAGCTTGGTACAGACAGCTTCTTGGCAGCGAACCGACACCAGTCCTCCCTACTCGTAGGCAGCTTCAGCTCTATCTAGTTCTTGTTAATCAGGCAAGCATAGAGGTCTGAAGTCAACAGTAAGAACTCAGTTAGATTGCATGAGATGAAACTACTTGCCTGGAGTCAACAGTAAGAACTGAAGATCCAGGGCAATCCTACTCTACTTATATACCTATGAGCACAATAGGATGCACAGCAGTAAGGCTACGCGTACAGGAGTAAAGCTATGAGCAACAGCAATAAGGCTGTGTGCACAGGGGTTGGCTATGTCCAACAGCAATAAGGCTGCGTGCACAGGGGTTGGCTATGTGCATAGCAGTAAGGCTCCAGATTTCTAAGCTTTCCGAGCATTGGAAGCAGTGTTCTACCTTAAGGCCTTATTGAGGGTGCAGTAAATGTCATGCTCAATGTTGCCTTGCTGACATTGGAACTGGTAGACCCCCAGGTACATATATGCACCCTCAAATTCCCCCAACTGTGTTCTTTTAAACCTTCAATCGCCTGTAAATGAGTCTGAGTCTTCATGGGGCCCAATGTTCACTCGGTCGGCAGGACCAGCTCACATTGGGCTGCTGGGCTAGTTCACTAGATTAAATGGTACCATTTTTTTGTTCACTAAATTCAACTGAGTAGTTGATTCGGAATGCAATTGTCGGCTAGATTATGCGAGGACTAACGGCAGTTTTGGCATGAGCTTCAGGCCCAGCAATTTTGGCAGGGAGAAGAGCAGCTTACACAAAAGTGATGACAAAAATGTGATTTACTGCCAGACGTGAAAATAGGGCGCTCCTAAAACCCTTGCCTAAAGGTGGCAGGAATGCTGCAAAAATTGTGACAGCAATTGAGGCCGAGATTTTGCACCAAAACAGTATTTTGGCCACTGTGCAATCATTTCAAGCCGGATTTTGACGGGGTCGTGCTAGAAGGATAGCCAGCGAAATTCCGGTTCAGACTGTCCCTTCAGATTTATTTTGACGGCCCTGGTGCTTTTGAACCGGGGCTCAGGGCTCTCCATGCCAATCCAAACAAATGCAGGCCATCGCCAAACAATGTGCCGAGATTTTGCACCAAAACAGTATTTTGGCCACTGTGCAATTGTTTCTTTGACGGGGTCTTGCTGGGAGGATAGCCAGCGAAATTCCGGTTCAGACTGTCCCTTCAGATTTATTTTGATGGCCCTGGTGCTTTTGAAACGGGGCTCAGGGCTCTCCATGCCAATCCAAACAAATGCAGGCCATCACCAAACAATGTGCCGAGATTTTGCACCAAAACAGTATTTTGGCCACTGTGCAATTGTTTCAAGCCGGATTTTGACGGGGTCTTGCTGGGAGGATAGCCAGCGAAATTCCAGTTCAGACTGTCTCTTCAGATTTATTTTGACAGCCCTGGTGCTTTTGAAACGGAGCTCACTGTCGGCCAAAGTGGGTCTAGGCCTTCGGACCTCACCTCAACAAACCTCGACAGACGTAATCCTGCTTACCTTGCCAGATCCTCAGTTGAGGTGTTCCGAGCTGACGTCGACTAGCCTAAACTCGGGTCGAGAAAGGGTGTATATTGATAGAGCTAAGTATAGGTCGGTCTAGGTATTCTGGCAGACCTTCACTCTGTCTGACCAGATTTGTCGGGAACGCAGTGATTGGGACACAAATCCGACAAGACTTCAATTTGAATCTGATTCTTCTTGGAAAAGGATAAGGTCCTTCAAGAGCATACCCCAGTGCTGTAAATTACTGTAGATCTCCGGAAGCAAATTATCTCGCTCTCCCTGCACTTGCTCGACGCTCGCATCACCCCAAGTCACGTGTTGTTGATCGCAGGCCAGATCCAGAGATCTGAGACCTCTTGCTCTTCTGATCTCTCCTTTTTTTGTCATAATTCTTTTTCATGATTTTTGGGGTTTTTTCTAGTGCGGCAGTCGCCTTCAATCTTCTGTTTGTGCTCAGCATTTCGAATTAGGATTGCATCTCGCAGAGCGATTCCAAAGGCTCTTCGCAAACCCTGCTCTTTTGATACCTTGATCCGAGCCATGGTATGCCAGATATCCACAATGACACGACTTCGAATCACTATTCACCAATTTGAAAACTCGGGATCATTGAGGAGCTTGAACCCTTCCGCTAGAGCAGCGTCATCAATGCCATCAGGTGAACAGCCTTCTCCCTCATTGATGAGTCTCTAGGCTCATCTGCCAGCCCAGTCCTTCAGCATCGTCGTCTGAACGTGGAAGAAACTCTTGAAACTCAGGGTCGTCCCTGATTGCAGTTTCGAGTTCAGATAAGGATTATTCAGATGCTTTGTCAGTCATGAGTCATATCTGGAACTGTGCTCGGAGGTAAACTTTGAGATGTGTGAATACTTTGTTCCGTTGACAGACTATGTCAAATGGTGTTGGTCCGAATGATGACAGTGTCTTTGACCCGGTCTGAAAGTTGAGTAAAGTCCCATTCATCGCTGATTTGAAGATCAGGAGGCCCTGTGCACACAATTCGGCCATCCCAATTCAGACATCTTTGATAGCACGCAAGTCCTTTGCGAGCCTAGCCAACTCTATTCCACCACAAAAAGGACCACAACGCTCTCTGTGGCTAGACGATTTAAATCGCCATTCACATTGCGACCAGCTGTCAAGATCTGAGGATTTGCCAGAAATGCTGTCAAAGCTGCTGGAAACTTTCCATTGAAATGCCTAATCTGGATAATATTCACCCATGTTCGATATTCCACCTGGATAATGCTGTGGATGTGGGCCACCACCTCTGGTTCGGTCTACATTCCACTCGGCATCAAAGCCAACAACATGCTTCGATGTTTCGTCCTCGAGATTAGTATCCTGTGTGATCTTTGCGAGTGCCCCTTCTATTGCAGCAGCTGAACTAACAATGCGCGCATCAAAGTTTTCTGGGATAGAGAAGAGCCTCATGTTTGGATATTTTTCAACTGGAACAACATCTTTGGTGAGTGAGGGAAATATTCTCTCCAGAAAGTGCCTTTCGGCCGTTGGGTTATCAGTGAAGATGACTTCAGGTTGGTCTAGTCCATATAACGTGAGGTTTTTCTGCATCTTCACAAGTGCTGCCTCATACTCTGAATGTGAACTTGTGGCTACGAATGCAAGAATTCGAACTTCGCCAAACTCGTTCGTCATAGTCAATGTTGCAACGAACACAGATTCGCCATTGGTCTTCATGATTTGCTTTGTAGTCTTACAAGAGGTTGGTCGGCCGCTTCGCGGCCTCCCACCCCTTTCTTAAAATAACAGATGTCTGCAAGGCGTCCGTGTAGAGTATCCTGGCTCGCGACCGAAATCTATTTGAGAGAGAAGAAATTCGGCGCCTGTTGTGAGAGTATTGACAGTTTCGGGGACAAACGAAGAAATAGGGGGCGGCAAAGGCTTCAGATGGACATCCGTAATTTTATAAAGAGAGAGATAAAATTACCCCTGTCTGCAACCTGGCGGAAGCCTTTTAGGTTCATCGCAAATCCACTGGTGATGCATGCATTGCAAGCCATATTCTGCAGCTCTGAATGCCGACCAAAATCGAGCAAGACAATAAGTATGTGAATCTTCTGGTCTTTGCCAGGTTACATTCAACTCAGACTTATCTCCCTATTGTAGTCCATCCTCGGCAGAGTTAATGAAAGTCTAACGCTGACATTCAAGCGCCAAACCAGCAATAATTTAAGTGAAGTCACCGCACGTGCGCGCGCCTATAAAAATACAATGCCGATCATCAGCCCTGGCAAACCGGCGCTTGAATGAGCGTTTAAGTGGAGTTTGGGCTTGTGTACACTTTTATAGGCGCGCGCGGCGCCGACTTACGTTTATATACGTCAGACTCAAGGCACTTGACGGGCGCTTCCAAAAGACCGGGTTGAAATAGAGATGGCGTGTGAAGCCGAGGCGGCAATTAACACCAAGTGAAGCGCTTGTTGTGAGACAATCCGGAGTTTTGGGTAGAAAGGACCATATGCAGGGCGTTAAAGGCTTCAGACAGACACCCGTTATTTTATAAAGAGAGAGATAACTATGATCCACTGCCCAAATTCTAGCACCTTTTATCGCGGCCTGCTGATCCGTAGCTGCACAATGTTTCTCAATATATAGATCATACATCATCCGGAGCCATGAACTGCTTGGCACAAAGCCATTTTACCCAGTTGGATCATCAAATGCGTCTCTCAAATGTGCCAAATGTACGGCACACTTTCGTACACTTCCGGATTCACGTATGTTCTCGCAGAGTGAGGTGCCATGTCTCTGTGAGATGGAGCCCGTGAAACTGCAATAGCCGTTCTTGCTCTGTTCTCTTGCGTGCGACGAGTGCGTCTTCGTACACTTGTTTCTGTTCGTAAGGTGAATTCCTTCACCAAGGAATGGAGCTCCACCTTTGGAACCAGGCATCGCGGACAAGGGTAGTTCGCGAGTGTGGCCCTACATCCGCACATAGTGTATGCTTCCTCGCCGTCCAGCGAATGGTATGGAATCCCAGGGAACAATACTCGGTCAATGCCATCCCCACATTTAACCATTTCCCCGTTACGCGACGGACCGCGAAACGATTTGAATATCCTTTGTGATAAATCTCTCGCCGGAAGCGTGCCCAGGCAAGTGCGCTTGTCGCATCGCAATCGTCCGGGTTTGCCCACCACATACAATTAATTTGGAATAAGATGGAGCGAAACTTAACGCACAATGATCATATATCCAAACAGGACCCCGCCCTCTGTGATGGGTGGATATTCCCGTCCACTTATAACGACTCAGAGGTGTTCACCTAACTAGGTTGCTTAGTCAGTATTCCACGGAACACACTGCCACGATGTATTAGATAATTATATTATACTTGCACACAACATTCACTGCCCATCCGTGCTCGAAGAGAATCAACGGGCCGCATGAGTCGTGCGACTTGGGCTGAGCCTCCCCACTCCCCTCAGCTCCCTACTCCAGGTAGCAGGAGCCCCGGCGGGGGTCACAACGACAACAGCAGCGTCAAGGGCTGGAGTCCCGCCTACGGGCGAGGGCTCGCCCCTTCTCAGCTTACAGGCTCTGTACGAGCCACAGGACTATGTAGAGCGCTGCGCGCTCCGTTCTGGTCTTCAGATCCAAGAGAAGAGCTTCATGCGAAGCTCGAACCCATCACACCCTCATTCCCTCAAGAATTTCTCCTTGCCAATTACAAGGAGGCGTGTGAAGAACGCGTTCTCCGAATTGTAGTTCAGGAAGAACTTCACCCTATCACGGACTTGATGGACGCCACCGAGCTCGCCGAAGCGTTCAAGGGGATTTTTGAGTGTACGTTTGCCTTTTCCCCATCCTCTTCGCGATCTTATTTATCGCATGCAGGCTATCGTTGGCTGTACCAGGGGCCCAAAATCATGCACCGCGACGTCATTATCAGCAATCTGATGTTCCAGAGGATTGACGGAAAGTTGTACGGGGTCTTGAATGATTTCGATCTTGCCGCTTTTCACGACGGCAGCGTGGCTTCGACCTCCAAGCAGCGCACAGGTACGAAGCCATTCATGGCGAGGGATCTCCTGGAGCATCCTCCTCCGAGGCACTTCTACCGACACGATCTCGAATCGTTTCTATACGTCCTCGCATTCCTCACGTGCGATACTTCCGCTCCTGGTTCCACACTTGGGACCTGGATTGATCTTGGGATGGCAGCGCTGCAGGACGCCGAGGACAGTGTTCTCACCATCAAGACATTTCCTTCACAAAAGCCGGCCTTCAAAGGCTTCAGCGTCTGGATAACCCTCCTTCGTCGATTGTTCAGCGAAGGCATGACCAAGCGGAGTTCGCACAAGGAGGATGCATCAATAGAGAGGTTGCGGTGAGCCACCAGAGCCACCGGTAGCCACCTGGTGGCTCTAACGGCATGCGTTGCGGAGTGGCTACCGCATTTGGTGGCTCGGCTGGTGGCTGAAGGTATGACGTCAAATAATTTGTTTTTCTTCGTCTTTGTCCATCTAAGAACTGTGCCAGTGCAAAACCAGTCTAGACAAGTGAAAGAGATGAGTACAGACCTTCCACGCCCTTCTGAGGAGCGCAAAAACCCCGAACCCAACAGCCACCGGCCCGGCAGTAGCCACTCCACACCGCATGCCGTTAGAGCCACCGGGTGGCTCCCGGTGGCTCGCCGCAACCTCTCTAATGGCACACGAGACAGGTGGCTCACCACCATTGCCTTTTGTTCATGAAACCCTTGACGGTTCGGTGACTTTCGCGACCTTTGCAGCCGTTCTGGAGAAACCGCTCCTGCCGGCGTGATATTCTCCGTGTCGAGTAGCTTGCATTCTACGACGGATGTTACATACCCCTACTTCACCGATGCAATTCAGAACACGCGTGTTTTCCTGGAATTTAGTTTTGCTTGCCACATTCTACTATTGGTCCAGACCGCCACTCGTTTCTCAACATACTATCTTTGGGTACTCCGAGGTTGATTACATAAGATTTGAGGGGGCGGCGAAATTCAGAGGGGTGATGGACACTTATTGTGTTATTTTTTCCCAACTTAACAACATGGAAAATTCACAATATATTCTAAGTTTGATCGTCCGCAACTGTAAGCGTGATTAAACGGAATGAAAGCATTGAAGGTGCCTTGATATAAGTAGCATCACGCGACATGTAGTTTTCCGATGAATGAACTACCGATGCTTCATGGCAAGAAAAAATCGTTGTTTTCAGGCCATGGAAAGTGTGGATTCCTCTTTATCATATGTACTGACCAGTGCTGTGCTGCGGAAGAAGAAATTGCTGATTTTAAGCTGTAAAAGGCATCAATTTATCTCTACTAGACCTGCCTGTTAACCCCGCGCAGGCAGCCAAAAAAACCATTCTTATGGGTTAAGCATAGAGAATCAAGCAAAATGGATTGGGCTGTAAAATTTCAGCTGGCTTATACCATGGCAGAGAAAAAAAAACTTGGCCTCTCAACAAAATGTATTTTATTATTTGAAGAGCATGAAGTACAAAAAAAAACTCATAAGTACGAACTTCCTGCCGCGCACCGCCCGCAACACATCGAGCGGCGATATGGTTGCGACGACCACAGCGATGGCAGTCTATTCTACAGTAAAGTATCGGTCGCATATAAGGCTAAACTAAAGCTGTAACGGGCTGTAGCACAGGGTCCAAAGGTGTCTAAGACTGTAGCCGGATTGCTGTAACACAGCACCAACACAGCAGATAGGACCCGTGACAGCCCCTATTCAACACTCCCACTGGCCAGTTGCGCGTCCTACACAGGAGACAAAGTCAAAGCATCAACACAGAAAAATCAAGGACATCTCAACAATGCTCCCACTGGCGCGATGTGCCATTCAACGCGTCCTCAAACAAGCTCAATCACCAGGATCTATCGTTGCCATCGAAATCCGCAGTGCTAATCAGGTGGAGTTTAAAAGGCTTCAGACGGACAGAATGCTTAATTTTATAAATAGGGAGATAGAGTATTTATACTGGCGTAAGGATCTCTCGGATCCGTGTACAATGACTCCTGATGAGCCCTACTGACTAAATCACCCTCTTTATAAAATTACGTGTGTCTGTCTGTCTGTCTGTCTGATGCCTTTTCAAAGTCCGACAGCTCAGTTTGATCTCGGCTCTTATCCCGCCTGATCCCGCCTGTGCGGAAAAGATGTGTCATCCCAGCTATACCGGTGCAGTCCTCGCGTCTACATGGGCTCATGATCTACTATGGTAGTAAAGGCACTTGGTTTCGGGAATGCTTCATTTCAGGAACCACGGCTGGGAAGATTTTGGCAGCATCTGCCGCAGTCGGGATGTCTCTGGTCATTATTAAATTGCTCTGCCGCATTCTGAACGAGGATAGGGCATCGAAGGAAAAGTTTGGCAGGGAATGGAATATTTGGGCAACGGAAGTACCCCACGTTTTAATCCCCAGTGCAGAAGCCAAATGGGCGTGCACAGAATGGGAGGGAAGGGAGTGCAGAGACAATTAAGCGAACAGATAGAGAATTCAAAACCATCAATTATTCATGCAGGAAGTTTGAGCACTTTTTTTCAAAGTTGGGGGCATATTTTTCCCAAGTACCGACCTCTGAAATGGCAGGGGAAGCAAAACCCTGCTTAAAGTGCGCCGAGAGGGCCCAGCCGGTATCCAGGACTGTCCGAGCGTTAGCGAGTGATGGATTTGGCTCTGTTTACCTGGATACCAGATGGGACGAGCCTACTGCGACAGCAGCTTGTATTCCACACTCGGCTTCCACCAGTTCGATCTTCGCTGCATACACAGAGATGACACATTTTATGAGGAGGCTCAGGTGTCAGATGGAAAATCACGGCAGAAACACACCCCGAATTCGAAGAATTCATAATGCTAGAATGCCAAACTTGCCGCCTGTTGGGCGCATGGATCGGGAATAATGTTAATTTGCTATGCAAAGGAGATGTATAGTGGTATCAATGAGGTTTAGGGCCACAAGGTGCAGTGCAATTTTGTGTATTGTAGATAGTCAGTGTTGACAATATGAAGAAGTGGAAGAAATGAGAGAAATAGAATACTGAAGCGGGAGAAATAGGAGAAATGAGAGAAACGCCAAACATTGTCGAAACACCTACAATGGCGGCGAAAAAGAATGAGCGCCGCTGTTTGAGCGCATTTCTGCACATAATGACTCGGAATACATCTAGGCATGATCCATGACAGGTCCTATTTGGGTGAATAATCCGAGTGTTTCGAACACCTTGCATCTCACTCTACCAGATCTCATGTACGCTTGTGCGCACTGCCGTGAATCATCTGCGATCCATATCGTTCCCTCTTACTACCTGACCATGGGCTTCCACGGAGTCCTCGGCCACCTCCGATTTGGTTGGTGTCTGATTCTTGAGATTCCTTACTCCTCGATCTCCAGGCTCGCTATGCATATATTCTCGTCTTTCTTTACTATCGGCTCTGGAGACGAACCACCCTGTCGGGTACCGTAGTCTTCCATCTCGTCCTAATTATCATACATCTCTGCTCTCTTTGCTGTTGACACTGGATATTCGCTGACTTCTCACCGTTGACCGACACTGCTAATTTTCCATGCTATCACATGAATTACTCAGATATTCTGGATCCCAACCATTCGCAGGATGATTTGACCGACTCCCCGTCTCCCATTGATGCAAATGCGAAACTTGCACTGGAACATTTCACGAGATGACGGATGAGGCAGCTGTGGCTACTACTTCGAACGTAACCACAGCTATGTGCAATGACGCCAAAGTATTGTCCGTGATTCATTGAATTTTTTATGTTTCGTTCACGCTGGCATTGCATCCACAGAACCGTGATTTGAAGATCGATTGGCTCTGAAATACAGACCGTAATGACGGTTACCATTACGCGACGTATACGAAGCTGATTTCGGAACATACGTCCTGGATAGGAGCAGAATTTCCTGAGATATAGAATGAACCACGCGGAAGTAAGGTACCAGTTTCTCATCTACTCTTCCCCTTGATGTTTCGCATTTTGTTCAAGAATGCTCCACATTTAGGGTTACAATCGATTACGCTGCGACGCGACGGCTATACACGGGCGACTTCATATCGCCTTCATGGCGTGCAAGGTGAGAATATTATTTCCTTGGAGGTCGCCCTGCAAACAAAAGCTTTCTATGGTCTGAATCCTTGAGTTTCATTTCCTCCAATCATTTTGACTTATTCTGTAGGCCTTTACGCAGCCAGTCTCCAGCGCCCAACGAGCGTCCGTTTGGCATTGAAAGCATGTGTACACTTGATCAAAAATAGGAGGGGGGGGGGGGGGGGGGGGGGGGGGGGGGGGTGGTTATTATACTCGCGCGGCCCACAGCAACCACTGCCTGAACGTTCACGGCAAACTGGAGCTGTCCGTGCATCTGCGAATCTCGATATGAATCATGAAAACGTAGGATGTACTCCACAAAGTAGCGATCATGAAACCGCACAATTGCACAATGCTGAGGCCATTCGGGGTAGGTGAGCTAATGTTAGTCTTGGTGTAACTACCTCCAGACGAGCGGAGGTCCAGGATTGCTTGTTGAACCCCAAGAGAGACCATGAAGCACAGAAGACTGAACACCGCCCTACAGAAATTATCAGATTCGGTGCAATTGTCGGGGATGCCATGAGAGGGATTACCAGTTCATCCATGTGAGAGGAAGAGATAACATGATTGCGACATTCCAAAATAAGCACTGCGACCCGTATACTTATGTAGTTCTTCGGCTTTCGATTGCGGTCCACGACGGCGTATGCCAGAGTCGTGGGTGGTATGATTGATGGATGTAGTGGTAGTGTTTTTCCGGTGAACGGCCAGCCTCTTCGCCATGGGAATGTGGCTCCTCAGTCAATTTTGTATCCTGTCTATTTCGCCCAAGCTGCACGTTCAGCTTCAAGGCTTAGGGATGGGAGATACACAGGACTCACGGGCGCGACATGAGGGTGTGGAGCACAAGAGGTCTCAGATCGGGCAGATCAACACACGAATGATCTGGCGTGGCAAGCTGATTGACAGGTCACGAGATTGTATTATTTGGTCAACCTCCGAGACAAAAATGTGTTTGTATTCAACTAGTAGTGCAGTGAACAAAGGTAGCATACATAGTAACAGTGTCTAAAGAGCCTATTAAGATCGAAAAAAAGCCAAGTTGATTGTTTTGAGATGACAAATCAGGCCTCGGCATTTTGGATGCACGACGAGCAGAGAGCGAAAACAGAGCAGGTTGTTGGAGAAGCAGGGAGTAGCAGCTACAGAAGCTACCCCCTCGTGTACGATGCGTGGATGCAGCGGCAGTTCATACAGAATACTGGGGTTTTTCATTCAAATCGACAGTCACGCGTCACGCACCCCCCTGTCGAGGAGGAATTTTGGTCGCGGTCACGCGTCACAGAGGGGTTTGTCGAACCCTCTGAAGCAATGTCACCTCCCCCCCCTGAACTAACTAGTTTGGCCCACTAATGGGTCGGATGCGAGGCCGCAAAGCGGCCGAGCAGCCGCTTGTAATTTTATAAAGAGAGAGAAGAGATATACTCCGGGAATCACAAGAGGTGATCATCCGTAAAATTTCCTACACAGCGTCGGAAAAGTGAATTAAGACCATCCGACCCCTCCCTCCCTCTTAGCCGAGCATAGCCACAACCAAATCGGGTAATTTCACCCCTAAACCTCACCTTGCCGTGGTTGGTTCGGACAAAGTGATGGCTGATCCACCTTTAGAATGCATCCCAAAGACTATAAAGAACAATTCATCAGCCTCATGGACAGTTGCGGATTAATCGGAACATACTGTGTCCAACCATCAGGCCACGGGCAGTCAAGATCACACCGTAGTCGCCGATACAAATTGGCCGCAACATTGTAACTCTGGCTGCAATTATGTCGGGCAGGTTCGGCACCTTCGCTTTACTGAATACATCCTTGCGTTTGATGGCGGCCTGCATTACAAGTGGATGAGCATACGGATGCGAGGAAAATGGGAGACTGCCATGCCTTTTTAGCCAAAGCGGTAGCCGTTGCAGCAGCGTTCTGCGAGTTTCCTGCAGCCGACAGAGTGGGCTGTGAGCCTGGAACATTACCTCCACGCCCCCCTGGGGCCGATGCACGCCAGCGGGCCGTGCGCTCCAGACCAGTCCCGGTAGCTTTGCCCTGTTCTGAATCTTCCTTCAGGGCTTCGTGGAATTTGCGAATGAGTTGCTGGTGCAGAGATCGCTCTTTTCGCCTTTTCCGCGTTACCACTATCCACAGTTCGCGTGCGCACCCCACGAGCAGCCTGAATTGTTTAATGACGGCGCCGCAAATCTACGAGGTGATCGAAATTGAGAGACTGGGCTGTCACCGATCCTTGACCTAAAGGCTTGGATACTTCGGTAATGGACAATGCGGGGAGTTTATCAACGGCAGCCTGGATACTAGCCTGTTCCTCTGCCACTATCTCATCGAGAATTTCGGGGGTCTGGTCTGAGTCAGGAAGGCTGTGACTAAAAAAGGAAATTTCAGAAACTAATTGCGCCTCAACGAAATAGAAATTACATGTTGATCATGTCTTCCGCTGAAAGGGCGAGAGCGGCAGAGGTAAGGGTTAGGAGCTCCTCCGCCTGTGCTCGTGTCCGTGAAACCGTGTCGTCCTCGGCTCTCTCAATTAGATCCTGCAATTCCTGCGCCGACGAGATGCTGTCTGCATCACAATCATCCTCGGTGGGGGGATACCAGGCGGCAATGCTTGGTAGCATCGGCGGCGCGGGATCATCACCTCGATGTAGCTGTGCGGGTGCAACCCAAGCAACGCGATCAGGCTGGCTGCCTCCTCCGCCGCTTCCAAAGCAATGTCGTTGATGGTGTCATCGTCGGGGAATGTGGAGAGGGCAAGGATATCAAGGCCAGTGGCGTCAAAATAAGTATGTGAATACCCAGCCGCGCGATCCTTCGGGTTGGAGGTTTTAGCATTGAGGACAGCTGCACGAAGCTTGACACGAAGCTTGGGGATCATGTAAAGGAAATCAAGCATCGTGAAATCCTTAACAATGTGACGAGCCTCGCCGAAGACATGCTCGCAAGCCTCGCTAGAATGTAACCATGGGAAGAGAGGAAAAAGGCCATTGAGGTGGTCACGGTGGATGAAGAGGAGAGATAGGTAGCCTTCGATGATAAAACGGGTAATGTCGACGGCCACGCGGGAGAGGAAATAGACCGATTGGGGGTATTCGGAGAGATCGAGCAAGGAGTTCCAAGAATCAAGGAAGTAGCGTGCGCGCAGAACGAGCTTGACTCGATCCGCATGACACATTGATCTGTTCTGGTACGCATCAATGAGCTCTCCGAATATGAAGAGATAGATGATCTCTCTCAGGTATTCGGGATGGTGATCCGCCAGATACTTGAGGGTGTCCGCAGAAAATAGTTGCATTGCGGCATTGTCGTCCTGGCGATCCATCTTTTCAACATCCCGATGAAACAGCGGCGAACCATCTGCGAATGCCATTTCACGAATCCGGGAATATATCGCAGTATAACTGCCGAGAACCAACAGTCGGGCGCCGGAGAAGAGGTTATTGCGGAATGTTTTGAGCGGATGTTTCGAGTCCTGGATCATGCATATGGAGTGGTTCCGGTAGACGGCTATTTGAATGCGCAAAGGCGGGCCTTTCCCATGAGGGTCCTTGATGAGATGTTCGATTTTTTGGAGGGCTTGGAGTTCCTAAATGCGCTTCATGACTCGGACTTGACGCGTGTGCAGGTCATAACCGTCACACCCGTGACGGACACTGAGGCTACAGCTTTTTTCATCGCTCTTGCCTTGCACGTCGTTCACGGTGCTCTCGAAGAGCTGTGTCTTCTACGCGAGACGACCACCTGATCAGCCGTCCTCTTCTGCCCATGATTTTCAGAGTGACGCCGAGGACGGCCTAGAGGCACAAACGCTTCTTTGCCTCGTCTGTTTCAGCAACCTTCGCACAATTCAGATGGAGGTGCCCGTCAGATTCCACGTTGATGATGAGACCATATCAGCCTTGACATCTTCCTGGCCCCGTCTCGAAGCCCTTACCTTCACGTCTGCCAATCAACTTCGCCATCTAGGAAAGGCGTAGCCCACGCGTTTCGCGCTCGGCTCGTCAATGTCCCGTGAGCGCGAGCCTGGTGTGTCGTTTATTATCTCATTACCCAAGTCGTAGGTTCGCAGACATCTATCCCTCTTGTACCATAGTCAATCCGCCGCAAATGCAATTCATTCGTGGTGATTCTCTTCTTGTCTTTGTTTGGTGAATGTTGGCTCAGACATTGGGACAACATTGCGAAGCCAATCCCTGTCTCTCTCTGTTCTCTGGTACATTCTGGCCTGCAAACCAATTTTCGACACTTCAATGGCTTCTACATTTCTTATCCATGCCAGTTTTATGGACTAGTAATCATTGGTGGCTATAAAGCACTCATTTCGTGATGTTCCCAATTTGGCATGTCTGGGGATCGCTTCAACAAAATGTGTCTTTCTCTCCATTCTCTGGTATTATGACCTGCAAACCAATTTACAACGCTTCAATGCCCTCTACTCTCTTTATTTGCGCCAGTTTTCTTGACTAGGAACTGTCGATGGCTATAAAGCACTCATTTCATTTGCGATGTTTCCGATTTGGCATGTCCAAAGATAGCTTCATCAAAATGTCTCGTGTGCTGTTCTCTGGTATATTCTGGCCCGTAAACCAGTTAGTGGATGTGTCTGAAATTTTCTGACCCTGAACCGAGTTGAGAATTTGCCCCTTCCGGCCCTGTGACATCGTGTTTGGCCGGCTTTGGTGACTAATCATCTTGTCTCTTGCCGCGATGATCGATGTTACTTACCTCGTTTCAATCCTCTGTCTTGTGGCTACAAACTTTTCAAGACTCTGTGCAATCATCTGTTGGCTGTATCGCTTGATTCCACGCCGCCGCAATCACAATCTTGTCCCCTATTTTAATACCCAAGGTCGGATGGCTTCCTGAACTTCAAAGGCCCTAACCTCTCCACGGCGGCTGGCACTTAACAGACGTAAACAACATAGCCACCATCTGGATGCAACAGATGTTACCAGCCAAATCTTCTGAGAAAAAAATTTCGAGGTATGGTACGGATTTCGCGGATCGGTTCCCCCTTGGCAGGATGCAGGATCGGAAGCCGGTCCGAATAGCTACGCGCCGGCAAGCTATTGCCGTTATATACAGAATATATCCTTTTTTTTCGCGAAAAAATGAAGAACGAGATTTATTTGTCCTAGTCACCACATATCAATCTCGTCCTCATCGTCCGACAATGTGCCGGACATTAGGGCACATGAAAAAACGAAAGAAACTGTTATCTCTGTTAATCGTACAGCCACAATCAGCGTTATCTATCAATCACGGCCACCTGTTCCGGCAGCCGATCCTGCATTCTGCATCAGGACCCCTACTTATACCTTTGGAGGGTAGGTCCGCATGCGGACAAAAATTTGAGATTTTGGACCCCAAACCTAGGTCAGAAACGGACAAAAATCGGGCGTAGGGCGCGGGAGCCTAGGTCGGATACGCGGACAAATCATCCTGGTCCCAGGGACACCTAGCCCCAGAGACGGACAAATGTACTTGCCGGAGTGGTATAGCTCGGCTCTTCCTGCCTTGAATAACTTTCGGAGGTCGCTAGTTCGGGCCTTTTGGTTGGCTTTTTATTTTGGGAGTTTCAGACGCATCAGTCTGTATTTCGCATCATTTCAGACGGTGTCGTAGCCACACACACACAAATCACTTTTTTTCCTGCTCCTTTGATCGCACGCACCTGCCTCTGCCATTCCTCTTCGAGCAGCCTATGGATCCCGACGAAACCTTCGTCCCCAATGAGTGGATTCGACAGCAGAAGATTTGGTCTGCCGACATCTCGCTCGGTGTAGAATGCCGTACTGGAGCTTCCCGCGAATTCGCTAGAGCTTCCCGCGCACTTGGCGGATCTGATCCCTGCGCCCAGCCTCCCCGTCATCGAGTTCACACGTCTGGTCCTCCCGCGCCAGTCCACGGCGTTGGTCTATGAAGAGGTGAAAACATATATATTCAGAAGTACATACTATAAATAGTTCGGTGGCAACAGAAAATAACTGTGCTAAGAGCATTAAATTCCTGCCCACGCCATCAGCTCTGCCTGCGCCAGCTGACTCGGCAAGGCCCCAGATTTAGATTTAGTTTCGATTTTCCATGGTCACACGAGCAGACCGACACGGATCTAGGGATTACGTCCTCATATATCCTCCCCAAACTCTTATAAGTTATCCGTCCGACGAACCTGCTGATATTAGAGAGGTTGTGCAAAAGCCGCATGGGCCGCATGCGGCTTTTGTGCATTGTGCAAAGCCACATGCGGCACCATGCGGCTTTTGTTTCCCTATCAATGATGTATTTGATCCTTGCGTAGATGCCGTAGAGTGCTTTGGAAGCTGTTGGTATTGATCCGGCATCAGTTAGGTGCAAGTGTGGGAAATGTCCTTTTTTTGGCAGCATTACGGCCATAGCCGCACAGCGGCTGTGGGGAAGCCAAATAATGACGTCAAAATGATGCACATAATGGTTGGTAAGTGGTTCAATATACGGTATAGCACCTAATTTACTAGTATTTCATCAAAATGAATATAGATACACTCATAAAACCCTCGGTTTATCATGCGGCTTTGCACAACCTGTCTAATGCACCAGAAAGATGAATTATCATCAGAAATGACGAGATCTCGTGTGTAGAGGTCGCTGTGCACCATATTTTGGATTTGTCTTCATGGAGTGAATTTCATGCCAGAACAGAGTGAAAATAAATTTCACCCTAAAACGCAGTGAAACAAGATTTTCACTCCATACAGTGAAAATTTGGTTTCACTTGAAAACCAAGTGAAAAGTGAATTTCACTACGTTGTACCATGAAATTCGCTTCTTCCGTTTTTCACAGTGATTTGTGTGTTATATCTGTCGTGTTGCATGCTGTTTAACCAAAAGAACAATGGCGACCACTCGAAAGAAAAACATTGCACAACTTGATCTGCTGGGGGTTAAATTTTCTGTGGGTCTCTCATTGGACTCCATGCCCACGAACTCGATTCCACCGAGAAGTCCGTACCCTCCATTTCTGAACTAGGTCGAAGCATAATACTCTTTTGGAGTCAGAGCTGGCCAAATACAGAAAATTTTACAGAATTGGAGTCGCCGGTGGTTAAATTTTCTGTGAGTCTCTCAGAGTACTCATTCCATGCCCACAAACTTGATTGCACTGAGAAATTGGTACCCATTCCACTTTTGAACGAGGCCAAAGCAAAATATTCTTGTGGAGTCAGAACTGCCCAAATACAGAAAATTTTACACAATTTGAGCGGTTAAATTTAGTACTCATTCCATGCTCACAAACTTGATTCCACCAAGAAATTTGTACCCATTCCACTTCTGAATAAAGAACAGCAAAATACTCTTGTGGAGTTAGAGCTGCATTCCCAAATACAGAAAATATTACACCACTTGATCTGTTGACGGGTAAATTTTCCATGGCTCTTCCTGAGCACACAGTCCGTGCTAAGGAGCCTAATTCGAACGAGAAAGCGGCTGCTCGGCTGCTTTAAGGTAACTATTACAGCTATTTGCGGTACATAAGGCTCGGACCGTTTTTTTTTTTTTTTGCAACATTTTTCTTAGAACACTCACCATGACCTCAATTCTGGTCAGAATCCTTCGGGAGTAGGTGTGTTCGACTCGCACTGAAAATCCGCAGGGGATCGAGTACCGGCTTTTTGATGTAATTATGTAATGAAATTTCTCCCAAAAAATCGTGGTTTCCATTAGAACAGCAGCTCCACAATGAATACTGGGCCAATTGACTTAGTTCTTGGATATGTTATGTATCAAAACTAGTTCCAGGGGATGGTATATCTTTTTTGGGTGTTATCCCAACTCATTGTGATTTGGCACTTACTCTACCAAACACCGTATTTGTGTACTAACATAAGTAGAGCCTACCATGCAGATTTGAGTGGATTTATATCTGTAAACCTGATAGTCCCCTGGTAATAGTTCTGATACATAACATATCCAAGATTTAAGTCAATTGGCCCAGTATTCATTGTGGTGCAGCTGTTCTAATGGAAACCACGATTTTTTGGGAGAAATTTCATTACATAATTACATCAAAAAAGCCGGTACTCGATCCCCTGCGGATTTCAGTGCGAGTCGAACGCACCTACTCCCGAAGGTTTCTGACCAGAATTGAGGTCATGGTGAGTGTTCTAAGCAAAATGTTGCAAAAAAAAAAAACGGTCCGCGCCTTATGTACCGCAAATAGCTGTAAATTTATTAGTGGAAGAAAGGAACACTCACTTGATCGAAGGGGAAGTGATGGTGTGTGGTCTCGCTTAAGCTGAACTGTGTTGAATTTAACTGAGTTGCCTGAACTTTGCAAATGGAAGAAGAACTCTTTATTCCGGGTTTCAGCAAGTCATTTGCGTGAGATTTGTGTTGACGATTATGTAAATATTGGGCAAAGTTGTAGTTCTTGGGATCTGTAATTACCAGCAAACAAAATTTCAATAGCTCATAATGCATAGGGTCGGTCGGTTCCATGGTAAAATTTTCCAAGTTTGCTCAAAGTCTCTGTGTTATGGCCATTATGCAGTATGAGTTCACCTCTACGGTGGTGAAATGCACTTTGGTGGATTCAAAATCCTATGCATTATGAGGAAATTTGGCAGGTATGCATTATGAGCTTATGCGTTTTGACAAATCCAACTGTACCTTCAATCCCAGACAAGAACCCCATTTTACGCAGGAAAGTCCACTCCGGAATCACCCTAGAGTCATCCGAGGGTGATCCGAAAAATGAAGGCTTGAAAAGAAAGCGCAATAACGCCTCCGAGCGCGATAAAGGCTCGCAGTGAGCAGGGCTATCCATGTCTGCTCGGAAAGTAGCCCTTGGAATCTAAATGGTTTGCAGGATGTCACGTCATGCGGTTCAAAATGTAGACCTTAGAGAAGGCAATAGGGTCACATGGTTCAAAATGTAAATCACTAATTGTGCTCTGGAAAGCGCAACAACGCCTCCGAGTGCGATGAATGTTCGCAGTGAGCAGGGCTATCCATGTCTGCTTAGAGACGGCCCTGGGACTTCATTGGAATCGAAATGGTTTGCAGGATGTCAAGTCACGTGGTTCAAAATGTGGACCACTGAAAAGGCAAATGTCACGGTTGAGGTCTAAGAATTCAATATCTCGAGAAGGAGGACGAAATCTGGAAATTTGTGCTGGTGGCATCTTCTAAATGCCCTCCGCTATAAACTAGAAAGCACAACAGTTAGATTGTTTTATGCATATCTGGACCAACTCTCACTCAAATGGTAGGGTTCCAAGTGCCAAATTCCTCTTCTCTCTTTGTAATTGAATGCCCAACTTACCCCTTGGGTCAAGGACATGTTGTCGGCTCAAACCGGGCCGATCTTTTCTGCAAGCCAAATTTGCACAAGTAACGTAGAAGCGCAACACTTTGTTGCCATCCTTTTCACACCAGAATGCATTATTGCGGACTGGCCATTTACATAGCGGCATTCGGAGACCTCGAAAACTAAGGGATCACAAGGGATCACAAGCATTCACGGACGTTCACAATGAATTATAGCCACTTCATTGTGAACTCTCACAATGAATGGTCACGCAGATTCATTATGAATCCCGAGCAATCACAGCGGTTCAGGACAATTTGGGTAGAGACCTATTTCCTTCTTTTTTCTAAATTCATACGCAATCACAAGCAATCCGCCGAATGGGTCGTCATTTTCGCACGTAGTCACTGTCGGTCTTCATATACCCAACAGTCTCCTTACTTCCGAGCTTTGCTGCACCTGCCTTCTCTCCTTCCGCTTGCAGTCCCAACAATGGGGGACGCTGAACGACTGAATAACCTCCGCTTTGCGTACGGGCCGTACGGTACGCAACACTTTTCACGACGAGGTCTGCTCTGCACTGCGTCGAATGATCGGCAACCCTCCTCAATTAAACGCTGTTCGAGATCGCGGATTAGCGCTTGCTGCGGCGGCAGAGCAGGTGTGTTGTGTTTGTTGACCAGGTCCCACTAGGTTTACTCATTGTGTTGTAGCACAGAGCGCTTTTCGCTCCAGACGAATATGCTACCCTCCAGACATCTGTTTCCGCAATGGTCTCGGATCTTGACCTTGCTTGCCACAAGTCTATGGATCCTCCTGATGCTGCACCACTAGTTGTCGCTCGGCGCATTCTAACTGGCAGACGTGGCCGCCCGCGTGTAGAGATCGACGCTCAGTTCCTTCGTGCCGCATTGGAGCTTCGTGGCCCACTGGGATCGCTCCGGAGGTTGGGGTCTCTTCCCGCACTGTACGGTGGAACGCTTTGCGGGCTGGGCTTGTTGAACCTGGTGCCCCAGTTTTTCAACCACAGGTCAATGTGCAAGGTGTGGTTGAGATAGTTCATCGCTCCACTGCCCCTCCAGTTTCCAATATCTCGGATGCCGAGTTGGACCTGCTTGTCACGACTATTCTAGAAACCTTCCCTCAGTTTGGTCGCCGGATGATACGTGGGCACCTGAAGTCTCAGGGATATCGGGTACCCCGTGAGCGCATAACACATTCCTATCTTCGCGTTCACGGTGCCCCTGCCATCTTCGGAGATCGTCAGATCAGCCGGAAGACATACCGCGTCCCTGGCCCTCTATCTCTCGCACACATGGATGGCCAACATGGTGCGTGGATCATTTCTCTTTTCTGCAACTTGGCTAATTCAATGCACCAGGGTTAATCCGCTACAAGATGGTTATACATTGCTTCATCGATGGGTACTCGCGTTTCGTACTCGGTATTTGCGTGCAGGACAACAAGAGAGGTGCAAAGTGTACTCGAGCTTTTGAGGGAAGCCGTCAAAAAGCATGGGTGTCCCAGCCGCACGCGTGGCGATCACGGGGTCGAGAACACTGAGGTAGCCATATTTATGGAAGAGACCAACGGAAGCGGACGGGGTTCATTCATTTGGGGAAGGTGAGAAAACACAATTGCTCACTGCTGTTACATCCAATTGATCAATTCTCAGGAGCATTCATAACACCAGGATAGAACGTCTCTGGTACGACGTTACCCACGGCTTCGGCAAGAAGTGGAAAGTATTTTTCCTCGACCTCGAAGCCAACCACGGTCTCAATCCCACTCGCCCAGGCCATATTTGGCTTCTGCATCACCTCTTCCTCTCCTCCGTTAACCGTGATGCGCTGGAGTGGGCAGAGGCCTGGAACTCTCATCAACTCACTGTCAGACGTTAACGCGAGCGTAGCCCAAGGGATCTCTCTCTCTTTGGCATGCTGCGCGAAGGGCCTCGCGGCATCTCATCTTTTCTCGCTCCGGGTGAGGAGGAGGAGATCGAGAACATCGATGAGTACGGCATCGATTGGGAGGTGAATGAGGAGCCTGAGCTCGTCGCTCATTTACTGGAACACAACCCGCATGAGCGTTTTGAGCCCGATAACGATCCTTTCGCTCCGTCCAGCACTCCTGCCAACTTCTCCGAGGTTTTGTGCGACCCACCCAACTGCCCTTTCACACCGGCTCAGCTCCAGCTCTTAGATAGCCAACTCAGCGCAGATGTTGGTCTTTTTTCTCGCAAACATGAATGTGCGCAGACTTGTATGGAGGTCTGCGTTGGGGATAGCACGGAACATTCAACAAGGTGATATAGCGTAAATAGCAAACTTGTATGTCTCAATTGCCCGAAAATTTCGCCATTATCGCGAACCGTGTCCTTGAACATTGAAAATAAGTTGAAATCATTCGTGAACGTTGCTCAAATAATACATACCGGAAGAGAGCAACCCATTGTTTGAGAACATCCAACTCCTTCAAAGATAGGCTGGAATGTCCAACCATGTTGATCTGCTCATCCTCGTAGGTGAACTTCACCAAAGCACATGAGATGTCCTTCCCAGCAAATTTGCTGTACAACTTGTTAGGGCCAAAGACCTCGACTTCGGAGACGTCGTATACATATTCTACCAGAGGAGATTAAACCCAGGTGCATCATTTGAATGGTAACACCCACCTCCGAGAGCAATGAGAATGCGGGGATCCGGTACCCCTTCTTCGTCCCAGTCCGACAAATGCGACATATTAAAGACCGGTAACATATTGTCGAGGAGCAGGGATGCCAACTCGCTGTTCATTCCTTCCACAGGCGGGGGAAGAAATGAGGGAAAATTATTTATCCACGGTAGACATGGTGGTTAGAGCAAGGGTAGACCGAGGATATGGACAGGCGCGGTGATCTCGTGAGTCGTCATCCCTGAATCGGGCAATCAGAATCTGGCTGCGGACTGGCGTTGATCAACGTCCTAAAGGTGTTGGTTAGCTGTGTCCCCAATGTGGTATAATTCAAATGACATTATGATTGGGGGCCGAATTCATAGATTCCAACTTTACTGACAGCCAGGTAGTGGGAACAGAATTGAAACTCCGACGATTTGTTGCGAGCGAAGCGAGCAATTCTACCCTAAATGCACGTGACAAGGTGGAGGGCTGGAATAGCTGGAATATGCAGGATGGCGTGATATCAGTCAAACGTTGGTTGCTCCTTTCTCCCCATCTCGCTCTCCCCCACCCCGTCTGTCGTCCTTCTGGCCCATCGTCGTCAAGCCGGCATTTAAGAATTCTCAAGACCTTTCAAGAACCCTCAAGAGCTACTCGCTCCCCTCAAATCAAGCCAAGAACACCATCTGTGGCTTCTCTCGGACGCATGTCAGTTCTTTCTCCCTCAAGCATGGTGTTAAGAGTCTTGAAGAGCATCTGGTTTCCCTTCAAGTAACTCAAGAACGAAAGAGCCCCGCTGCGCCGCTCTCCTTCCCGCTGCATTGCTAGTCCCCACCTGTGTTGCAACTTGCCGCTCCAAGTCAGAGGTACCGTGTTTCTATTACATCCTTCATTAAGTTTCTATCTATTTCTGACTTCATTCCCTTCTTTCTTCTTTTTTCCACAGGCTTTTTTGAGGCGGAAAGTGTCAGGTATTCGGAGGCCAAACTCACGCCGCCAATAATCACGTGACTATTTCCCACGCTTAGATTTTGCCTCCTGCTGCCTCGAAATCACACCCACGGATGTCTTCCCTGAAGCTTGAAGCGGAGCACCACTTCGTGGCACTTCCGCAGCTGGGAAGACATCCGTGGGTGGTGATTTCTTCCACAGCCTCCTGCCAAATAATTATTAAATCAATTTTTTCTTGCTGCGTTGAATGAACTCTTGCGGGCGCCGGCCCGGACGGCTGGGGTTTTCCACCCCAGACCCCGACCGCCGCGCGGGGCTTCCCGCTCGCCGCGGGGGCCCACTGCGTGGTGCTTGGCGCTCGCCGCGCGGCCCGCTCAAATGAAAAAAAAAAATGAAAATGGTCATTCTCTGGCGAACTCTTGACCGCTGCAAAAGAAACACAAGATGACGTATCGGTGAAGCCTCAACACAAAGTGAATGAGACGCTGTACAAAAAATGGAGTAAATCGATGGGGTGTAGTGGTGAATGGCGCTTTTCGGTGGCTGTACACATTGAAACTCCGCTCTTGGCGGCGTGAGTTTGATTTCCCAGGTATTCGGTACGTCCATTTACTACAGCTGATGGAAATCCAAATCTGATGTAACGTGCTCGCCTTCCAGTTCTTTCTCATGTCGCCGGTGTCATCTGCCCCCTTCCCCGCGCACGGTTTGCCCCGGAGTTTGCGCGCTTCCGGTGGTAGTGGATGTGATGGAAGGCACGATCCGGGGGTTGAGATTGGACGTTGCGAGGGACTTAATTACATTTGTGTATTTATATCTATTGGGTCCTAATATATGTTTTTATCAACCTTTTGAGTGCTTTGAAGCGAGCTTTGGATATGTTGAAGAGGATCTTTACAAAGCTCAACTGCGTCTTTGAGGTCTTTCCAAAGACAAAAGTCTTGGGTAAGGCTTCGGACCCGGCTTACGCAAAGACGCGCGTCTTTCAAAAAAAGGCGTCTTTGACAGCTTTGACAGCTTTACAAAGCTGCACAGACGCCAAAGACGAATCTGTAGTTTTACTGATGACCCTCAGTCTGTCTCACACCAGTTCCATTATCTCGGTCCCTCATGGCGTTTGTCCTCACATCTATTTGTTTCAATATGACAGTTTAACTTCTGGGGGGCCCTTCGACGGGCTGTGCACTATGACATGTTTAACCATTTCGAACAGACCACATGCCTATGAATCGACCGCTCAAGGTCCGCTCAAAAGCCGGGCCTGTCTAATGTTGTAGGCTCGAATCCAGCCTATCTATGAAAGCAAGCTTGTCGATAGACACGCGGTAAGCCCGGCACCATCGTTCGGCTAAGCAGGCCATCAACCTCGCGTTTATCACACTTCTCTCACACTTCTCGCATATTTATCCGATCCCCGCCTTATTCCCACGTGCCGTACAGCTTGATGCTCGGGTGGATTCGGCGTAATTTACCAGCATAATCAACTATTGTTCAAACAGCTCACGGAGTGTGTGCCACTGGCCCTTGTGAGTACTGCCTCGATTGGCCTAGTTTTTGAATATGTTATACATCTGAAGCAGTACTACACCTCCCGAATCTGCTTCTATTCTGTGTCTGAGCCATATTTACATAATCAGAATTTTAAGATTATACTGGATTAGTGCGCCACGGTGCGCGCGTTGTGTCCGGAAGTCGGCAGCGCCGTACGCGTTGCAATTGCCTGCGTGGGCCAGAGGTTCCGGCTGCCCTGTGCACGTCTAATTGCACTCGGTCACAATGCAGTTGGTTGCGGCCATCCTCAAGCTGCTTGCCGGCGGAGGACACCTCCTCACAATAATAATAATCTACAGTCGTGTTGTAGATGTTGTGGAATGGAGCCTCAAGAGGCATACAAATAATGTGGTACTTAAAGCCCCTCTTGTGTCTGCAGACTCCCCTTCGGAAACCTCTGCCCCAGGCAACTTGAACGTTCAAAACCGCAATATTTTAACATGGGTCCAATTTTGTTTAACTGAGCCCTTAGGTTTGCTGTGGCTGTCACAAATATATCCAACATTAGATTGATTGGATGCACCTTGAGTTCAGCATTGTGTCCCTCATATTTGAATTTCCGAGTGTTAAACCCCGTGCCTACGTTCGTGATGATGGGATCCGGTGCCTCGGAGGTGACAGAGGCTCTCGTGGAGCCAATGGTGATATATTCTAAGTATAATTTAGCATCACTTCGACCAAAATTTGTCTGGGAAGTTGAATGAGTGCTCAGGGTTTGAGCTCAAAGGACTGAGGACCGATCCACCGTCCCTGGGCAAAAATTGGGCCGATTTAACCCCCATGCTTTCGGAATTTTCAATATTTCTGTGAAGGTGACCCCGATTTGCCATGACCTACAGCACGACTCCAGAGCCATTTCTGAGGCGCGCGTACCGCCAATGGCTAGCCTGGATTACGCCCGTCATTTCGGCCAAAAAAAACGTCGGTCCGGAGGCATTATTGACCCCTCCAGCGTCCAATCATGTGCTTTCCTTTTTCCCGACTTATTATTGCGCATTTTCAAACGCGTGACCTTATTGCACATTTTCAAACACGTGACTCTATTATACATTTTCAAACGCTTGACCTTGTTGCACATTTTCAAATGTGCGACATCTACCACATTTTGAATGGTAGTTGCGCAACTATGAACCCCAAATGGATGTAAGGTCTTTTCTCATCTTGCAGGCTGTCATAATCTCCGTTTACCGTTCAGTTCACCTACTGACATGAGTTTTGCCGCCACAGTGTTCCTTTTATCCTCTACTTTATCTGATACTCAAATGTTTCTGGTGGCGGCATCCATCGGTTTGTCTGATACGACGACTGTTAGGTCTACACTAGCAGATAGGCAGATGGAGCTAGTCTCTACACACGAAACAGCAAATCCTTTGCACTCGGTATTTGATAGGATCGAAAATTTGCCCCGGCCTGCGTTGATTGCGCTCGGGCCCAGCATGGAATGCAACTTGGTTAATACCACTTGAAAGAAGCCCGAACATTGCTCGAGCCCATATCAGCAGTGGTAAATGTGGGCTTCATAAGTATGGTTATCGGCATTTGGGGTGTGCTAACCTGTTAAATCTATCATCTCAGTCTCCACGCCCATGCTAGACGAAGATTTAGACCCTGCAGCCGCACAGATATCTATTCTGACATCGGTTGTGGGTAACCTGTCAACTCGTCCATTAAGACGCATTCTTGAAATTCACAACGTTTCCTTCAGTCCAGACAATAACGTGGGTCAGCTGCGAAAGCATCTTAAAGCTTACCTTAAACGTCTGCGTCAAGGGAAAAAGCTGGGATGGCCTCAAAACAAATTGGATGGACCAGAACAATCTTGCGAAAACCCAAAGATCTCGAGAAAGAGCTACTTGTGTAATGAATGGCCGCAACTCGTACCCAGTCTCTCAAGGAAAGGTTAATACAGGGTTTTGGCCTACGCATTTTCTAGTGAGTCTCAGTCCAAGTTTGTATGTGCCAGCTGCTCCGGCAGAACACTCGTGAAGGATCAGCGACGGCTTGGATTAGAAGATTTTTGACTTGAAGCTACTCAACCGACCGGACTCTTACACCACTAGGACGCGAGTTGTCAAAAGTCGGTACACCGTGATGCAATAAAAAATAGTCGCGGGATAGTGAAGACCATCGTTTTGGCACAATATAATGATCAAGGCCGCTCAAAAGTGATGAAGCTACAGTGGTAGAGCAGTAGAAATCCAACCGTTTGAAACATCCACCTGGGATTGAATGCCAATCATGGTTTAGCAAAAGTTGGAGGGGAATATTCCAACGCGCCATGCAGCCCTCGATTTCACCAATTTTTTCGATGGAAGTGATGGACGAATCTAAGGCAGTAACCCTCATTGCGGGCAGAGGTGCATTCAAAGGGCTGGAATTTTTGAAAAGCATGAACCTGAAGCAATAGAGCTAGGACGCGGCTTTTCTGTGCGGCGGCTTGGGCCGCTGTGCTGGCATTTTGTCGGCTCTTGCCCGCAGATGAGCTCGTCAGTGTAGATAGTGGTAGACATTTTTATTGTGTATATAGAGGTAGAGGGTGTATAGAGAGAAGCTTAGGACTGCAACAACGCTTACAAGAACGAATGGATCCCCGTCCCAGCTCAGTACGGGTATCTGAAGGCGAACGCCTCCAAGCGCAACCGGTCTGCTCCCCGTGGTCACCAGAACAAGCTAGCCAAGGCTGGAGCAGCTTCCAAAGCTGCTGAGAAGAAGAAAACGGCCACGCCGGCGGGAAGGCCCCGTAAAGAACTCGTCGAAGTCGAAGGGCAAGAAAAAGGCGGTGGTGGACAGCGAAGATGACGATGCCGACGACGCTTCGATGTCCAACGCGGGCAGCGAGGACAGTTACGACAGGTGAGGGGCGAAGTCAAGAGGTACGAGATGGTCACTGTGTTACACGCTGTCACTGACGAACGTAATCGTAGCCACATCGATACCCACGGCCAATCCACGGCCACGCTCTCAGCCCGACCCGCGGCCTGTTATTTCGGTAGCTACGGAGCCCAATTATGAACCAGATTTCGTCAGTATGCAGTACTTTTCATCTAATACATGACCGATGTTACAACCAACAATGTGCGAAAGACATGGCGGTTTTTGAATCAATAACAACCTGAGAGCGGGCTTGAAAATCATAGTTAATTGGTTGTCTATAGGTTATACGACTCAGCCTACAATAGGTTGAAATTGAGCAGGATTTGCGAGAAGGCCGTAGGATGAAACAGACGGTTTTTTGGATGGCCATCAATCTAATTCAGTCAACCTATCATCAATTACATCGTAACCTACGGTGGTTGAAAGTCAACCTAAAATTTGCTGCATTCCAACCTGGTTCTGGTTGAATCATAGGTTGAAATTCATGCTTTTTGGTCCTCCCAGAGACCACGACGATCCCGATGCCCAAACTTCGAAAATCTCGAAGCCTCGATCAGGTGCACGTGGTGGTTTGTTGCCAAGAGGTGGGGCTGGGTAATATTCAAAATCTGGCTGTAAATTACAGTTGGCCAGGAGGGGGGGGCGGTAATGTATAAAATGCCTGTAAATTACGGTAAGCGCCGCAGGCCGAAAATTTTACTACCGTAACCGTAAGGGCCTCTGAGAGCTCTTTACGGTTACGGTTACGGCCGGTTGGACCACATTTACGGCCGTAGAGTTCGATCGTAACCGCATACTGTACGGTGGGGACCCCTAAGCATGCCGGAGTATCATTAACACGTATATATTTGATACTTGAGACCCTTGTAATTAATAAATATACTACAACGCTAACTATATAGGCTCAATAATCTTGTGAGTGTGGAAGCAGCTGTGGCTACTTGCTCCCACAGCTGTAGCTTCTCGCATAGCTGGGTTCGCCCGGTGTCCGCCTGTTGATAGGCCTCCTGACACTGATTGCACTGATTTTCCAGGTCGTCGTGCTCTTCCAATACAATTTCAAGCTGGTTTCTGAGGCGCGTAATCTGAACAGCATAGTCGTGATTGAGCCGTGGTATGACTCCGGATACTGGGCTTTGTAAAGAGGATTAGCGAGTAGATAATTGTAAAACACCAATACACATTTGTGCTTCAGCTCTAAACTTTACGCCAGAATCAGTCGTGATGCCAGCGAGATCGACATGTGCCGCCTCCCCAATCTGAGAGGTGTGAGCACCAAACGGCCTGTATCCCGTCATTCATGAATGCAAGTAATATTCGACAAGTGGGTTGCCCAATGGAATGCCATTCCTCCTTTCCTGTAAAGCGATATACCTCAGGGGAATCATGGCTTTCGGCTTGATTGGTGACGACGGTGGCTCATACGCGTGACGGTCGAATTGAATGAAATATACAGTATGCTAGTTTCTGTTTCTGCAATTCCAACTGGTCGGAACAAAACAGGAGTCATAGAGAGATATGCTCAAGTTTAATCCGCCCCCATGAATTCAAAGCTGCTCTGGGAGTTGGATAAAAACTCAGAGCTTTGATGAGCTTGACAACTTTCATTCGAATAGCTGGCCCCAAGACTCTCCTTGAAATCCCGTCTGAATAAGAAATGGTGGTCAGGGATCCCAGAGCAAGCAGAACGAAGCAGGAACCCGTACTCCGCACGGTGGAATATATCAGAAGTCTCAAATCCCATTAGAGATATTTGCTGCCAACGAACATCGAGTAAAGAGTGAATGCTTTCTGGATTCCGGGCGACAGGCTGGATGTATGGTAAGGGATCATCTATACTATGTATTTCGCATCCTGGCGTGATGGTAGACCAGTGACTGGTCTGTCTATGAAGGCAAGCCTGTCGATAGACAGACCAGTCGATCTGAGTTTGAATTACCAATGCAAAATCTTACCAAAAAAGGCTATTCCGGACTGCGGTTACCGAGTGAGTGACAGTCAGACACAAGCAACAACAAAGGATGCAAATGTTGATCTAGCACTCTCAAAATCTCAAAGTTTGGCCTTCGGATAACCTGCAACTGATTCTTCGAGGATGCGCGAGCATTCCTATCCAAGAAAATTGCGAGTTGATGAAGAAATGAGTGAGTAATTCAATAGCCTTTTTTGGTAACTAATTTGCATTTGTAATTCAAACTCAGATCGACCAGCCTCTCTATCAACAAGCTTGCTTTCATAGACAGGCTGGATTCGAGCCTAGCGTGATGGGGGAAAACGGTGGTTGTCAACCCCGACCTTAACCTCGTTGTCGACCCCGGATGGGTTAGCCGCGGCGGCAGCCTGCGGCGCAGTCGATGGGCCGACAACTGGGACAGATGCGGTTGCGAGAGGTCGACAGCACCGTACGTCTTGAAGTCGGGATCCAGCGAGGACTGGTCCATACCTAAGAGAAACTGATACAATAAGATTGAACTGTAACAAACAGAATCCGAAGGGTTCCTGAGAAAAAAACTTGGGGTGTACGGCCGAATGATTGCACGGCATTAACAAGCTGGAGTTGACATTGCAACTGTTGGGTTAACGATTTATCGTTGCGAGGCTCCGGCTGCAACGAGGGAGACCAAGGGAACAAATCCCAAGAGACAGTGCTGGTTGAAATTGCGTGGGCAACTCGGATTTGAGAAAGGGCCTAAAATGTGCTCATACAGTGGAATTTGTTGGTACGGCCGAATGATTCCAGAATCACAGACCAACTCTCGGGTGTGCAGTTGATCTGATGTTTGTGCATTTTGGAAAAATGTCTTCTGCAGGTCTGGCGGTGTGTCTGATTGATTACCTTCCGGTATAAAGAATGTTGTCGAACATCCTAGGAGTACTGCTGAATTATTTGGGACTTTTTGGTGTTCTTTCTGCAACGTTGTGGGACCTGCGAACACGCCAGTGCACCGTGTCACACAGAGTCACACTGTGCATCACGAAGTCAACGCGTCCTTGTAGGAAAAATTAAATACATATTTGACTTCTAGAAGGTCCACACAGAGTCACACTGTGCATCACGAAGTCAACGCGTCCTGTGCCCAAGCAGACACTGTTGTAGGAAAAATTAAATACATATTTGACTTCTAGAAGGTCACAGATCCGTTCTGGGACGCGAATGGTGTCTTGATGTTCCGCAATAAAATAAATTGGCATATTCTGAAAAATCGACTTTGCGGAATCACAGGCTATCAAAAAATGGTCATGGTAGCATGAAATTACTTGAAAAATGAAGGATACTTACATTTTATTTCATTGGAATTTATTGGGATTTGGGCTCGCAATGCCCGCTGCAAGAGAAGAGCACGTGATCGTGACGCGGACTTCAAAGGCGAGGGCCCGCGCAAGGCGCGCTTCTTGTCCGCGACCATCATCATCGCCATCTCCGGTACTGGTACTTCTTCCATCCACAGCCGCCTACCACATTTCAAGTAATATCTATGTTCCTTCGTCCATAAATTTTGTAGTAATCTTGCGTGCCAATCAGTAATTTACTTCGAGTATGCAACATCTCGGCTAAAAGTACACAATACTTGAACCGTGGCAAAAAACAACACACACTGATATTAAACCCTGGTCCGTGCACTGTGCCCCCGGATTCCGAACCCCCGAGCGCGGCTCGGAAAACTGCCCCCCGAAGAGTGTATATAAGCAGCACGATTTACCCTGCATCCCAATCAATTCTCCTCTCACACTACCTAGGACCACCATCTTTGATGGCGTCAGTCTTCGCTATACTCCCGCAATTGTCAGTCTTCCGTGTTTAAGATGATGTGCCCTCTGTATTTTGCATTGCCATTCCCGGTATCGGGCACATGAACGCCGCGCATCCCAGTAGAGGCCCAGAGTGCGCCTCGACGGGTCGACGATGCGGGACGATTCCAGCTCCATTGAGCGCTGTGTCCACCTCGTTAGAGGCCCAGTGTGCGCCTCGACGGGTCGACATGGCGTGAGAACCCTGTCCAATCCCGTTAGAGGCCCAGTGTGTGCCTCGACGGGTCGACATGGGGACGATTCCCCGCTCCACTCAGTGAGCGCTGTGTCCGCCTTGTTAGAGGCCCAGTGTGCGCCTCGACGGGTCGACATGGGAGCGATCCCCCCCCCGCTCTACCTTCACGGGTGGACACTCTGAACATAGTGTCCAGCGAAATTTTCGTCAGTAATTGATGAACCATTTCCATATTTCTGGTTAGCCTCAACCAGCGCCAGACTCCACATTGTCTCTCGCCTCATCGTATCCGACCTGCTGCCCACCCCGGCCGACGGCGCACGTTTCTTCTCCTGTGCCTCTTTTCCTCCAGCTTACGATTTCCGCAAGATGAGGCAATGCCTAGATTAGATTATGCAATTTCTAAAAGCTCTACCGAGTCGCCGCTGGAAAGCTTTCCGAAGCTTATCCCTGCTGCCCCCAGCCCCTTTGCACTCTGCCCCCGTTCCATTTAGGTGTCCCGTCCACGGGAAATCAAACTCACGCCGCCAACACAGCCACAACGTCATCACAATGACTCATAGAACCAGGGAAGTTCTGAGCTCGGGAGGTCCCGCGTTCGATTCCCGATGATGTCATCCTCATTTTTCATTCTTGGCACCACGCAGTGGGCCCGCGCGGCGAGCGCTAGGCACCACGCAGTGGGCCTCCGCGGCGAGCGGTGAGCCCGCGCAGCGGTCGGGGTCTGGGGTGGAAAACCCCAGCCGCCCGGGCCGGCCGCCCGTAAGACATCACGAACAAAAATCAAATATATTTCTTTAAGAATTCTTTTCCCCGGATGCTGTGGAGAAATTCCCTGCTCCAGTGTGGCTCCCGAGCTGGCGGAAGTGCCACGAAGTGGTACTATGCTATGAGCATCGGGGAAGCCACACTGGAACAGGAATTTTCGACGCGGCGGGAGGGGAGGGAAAAGCAGAAACGTGGGAAAATATATTACGTCATCTTGGCGGCGTGAGTTCGATCTCCCCGTCCACGTCCTTGGTGAGTTCTTGGATCGGTCGTTACCTCGCTTATCCTAACTGTATCATCAGTCATCCAACTTTCGACAGTGAGTTCTCCTCCCCGAACATTTTTCTCGGAGTTACGCAATCAAGCCTCTAAAGCTGAGAACACTAGCAACACGATTTTTGCTGTGAATCACAGGCTAGGAGAATTTGTTGAGACTGTTCAGAACTTTTAACAATCCACACACAAACCACCGAATCAATCCATATGAAAGTGAAGTAGGTGTTCGTTCATTCCAAGCTTGAGGATGGTATGATGTGCCAATAATTTCACAAGAAAAAATGGAAGTCACTGATTTGAGCTTATATTTCAGCTCATTAGTGGAGTTATGAAATCCCTTTTTCTTTTTCACTTACTGTAAAAGATACCCAGCCGAGACTCTAGTAGTACTGGTCAAAAAAAACTGCATTGGAACATGTCAGTGTAAAAGTTGATTTGATATTGGTGGGTATATGCACCGGACAACTATTAAAGGGGAACATAAGTGCGGAGTTCTGCCAGGCTTTGCCATGGCCCTACCCCCAAGTAAAATAATGTCGACAGTCTCTGATCTACCACATTTTGAGCGGTAGTTGTGCAACTACGAACCCTGACGGATGCAAGGTCTTTTCTCATCCTCACGGACAAGCGAGTAGAGCTGGTTTTCGACGCACGCAGACAACCAATCCTTTACACTCGGTATTTTGACCGGATCGAAAATTTGCCCCGGCCTGCATTGCTTCCGCTTGGTGCTTTGCATGGATTGCAACTCGGTCAATACTATGGGCCCGAACACAATAGTTGGCTAGCAGAGGACGATGCTGGGTACGTAAATATCCTCATCAGCGCCTTTTTAGGCTCGTCTCATTCGTTGTCGCGCATGTGACGCAGAAACGCGACCGATCTCATTACAGCCATTTGCGGTATATAAGGCGCGGGCCGTCTTTTTTTTTTTTTTGGACAGTTTTGGATATATCAGTCGCCACGAGCTCAGTTTTGATCGGATTGACTCGGGAGTAGGCGCGTTGGGATCGCACTAAAAATCCTCAGGGGATGGAGTACCAGACTTTTTGATGTAATGACATAACGAAATTATTTCAAAAAATTTATGGTTTCACTATAACAGCTGTAGCACAATGAATACTGGCAGATTAACCTAGTTCTTGGATATGTTGTGTATCTGAGCTACCGCTAGTGGATGGTACATTTTTCCCGGCAATATTACCCCTTATTCCCATTCAACGCACACTTTATCGAGGATGATATTTGTGTACTACCATAAGTAGAGCTCACTATGCGCATTTGGTCAGACTCCTGTCTGTAAGCCATACGGGCCCCTAGCGGTAGCTCAGATACACAACATATCCAAGAACCAAGTTAATCTGCCCAGTATTCATTGTGCTACAGCTGTTATAGTGAAAACCATAAATTTTTTGAAATAATTTCATTATGTGATTACATCAAGAAAGCCGGTACTCCATCCCCTGCGGATTCTCAGTGCGATTCCAACGCGCCTACTCCCGAGTCAATCCGATCAAAACTGAGGTCGTGGCGACTGATATATCCAAAACTGTCCAAAAAAAAAAAAAAAAAAAAAACGACCCGCACCTTATGTATCGCAAATGGCTGTCAAGCGTTCTGGATGAGCGCAATAAGAAGTCACCCACGAAGTCGCTCAAGAAGGCTGCTGAAACGGCGTCTAAGCGTAATTCCATTGCAAACGCTTTCCGATGCGGATGGCTCTGCGTCGGTGGCTCAGAAGCGCGGACGTAAGGCGCTGTCGGTGAAGCCTGCCGATAGGGAGGACGACGAGTGGCCAACGAAGAAGTCGCGGAAGACGAGCAAAAAGACACCCGTCACGTCTGACTCACACAGCGATAAAACCAAATCACTGGATCTGTCAGAAGATGAGAAAATTGGGACCATGGAACAACAGATGCATGCGCCAAGCTGGGACAAGCTTATCAAGGACATAAACACCGTCGAGCGCGTAGACGGAGTGTTGCATGTATATTTTACCCTCGTACGTGCTACCCCTTCTGTCACCCTTCATTTTTTAAAGCACAAATCAGGCATACAGGCGAGCACATGAGCGAAGATTCCAAAGTATGTGCCGACAAGTTCCCCAAAATGGTGCGTGTTTGCTCCGAATCATAAGTCGCTCATGACCAGTTGAGCGACCGCTCGCAGCTCCTCGAGTTTTATGAGTAGACCAGTGACTGATCTGTCTATGGAGGCAAGCCTGTCGATAAGCTCGCTTTCATAGACAGGCTGGATTCGAGCCTATTTTATGAGTCTCATCTCCACTGGAAAGAGGCTGCCTAGTGAATTATCCTGCTTATCCGTGCCAAACATACTAAGTACTTTCATCATCTCTCGCGACGCATACATATATGGGAGTCTTCAATTGTAATATAGACCAGTAGTTGACTAGTAGTTGACCGTAATGTGCCACTGCTTGCTGTGCATGGAATTTGGCAGTCAGGCTTCATGGAGGGGGTCGACGGTGCCAAACTGTGGTCGTTGTCGGGGGTGGTTGACGAATATGTCCCAGAGGTTATCGCAACTTGAGCCGAGGCATACTCTCCCTTCCCAAGCCACAGAGAACTGCGAAAATTCTGAAAATATTCGTGTCTATAGAAAGGACAAAGAGGTCGACGGCCCGCTCCGCGGGCCGTCTCCCACTTGCTGAATGTACGCAACAATGTTGTATTACAGTTGTGTTGTCACCGACGTGAGTCGCGATCGCCTTCAGTTTCATTTACGCGCCTCGCGTCGCAAGCGACGATGTCGCTCCACTTCCGACTCTTGATTCCCGTGATCCGGGCAAATCGATCTGACTCAGCCATCGCCTGCAGACCGTCGGAGGAAATGTTGGTGAAGAAGAAGGGCCAAGAAGAGTTACAACACTGTAGTGGAAAAGGGATTCGACGCAGTCGGACTGGAGCTGTTTTTTGATAACGTCAAGTTCGGTAGCGCAGTCTCCGCCGCGGCAAGCGCACAGGTTTCCCGCACACGTTGCATTTCCGGCGTCAAGTTGCAGGTCAATTTGTAGAAATTGTCAAAACCACATCGATGCTGTGCAGGCTGCCGGAAAAGCACGGCAAATAACATCGTTCTTCGGCACCAAAACTGTGCGCACGGAGCCAGCCGGCACATCCCAGGCATCAAACGCCCCCGCAAAAACTAATTGTAGCTTATACATCATATTTGTGAGCTATCCTTAACTCCAAAAGCAATATTTATACATTCACGCAGTGTGCATTGCATTTTGGGGCAGAAATCGAGCTCAAACCAGCACTTAGGGGAAGAAATTACCACATTTGGCAGTCATGTGACCGTGGGGACTCTCGGCTAATATGGTAGGGAGGGTATCGAGAGCGTTAATTCACTTCTCCGACCCTGTGTGGAAAATTTTAAGGGTGGGTGGCCTCTTGGGGGCTGGAACATCTCCTCTTTATCAAAAATTATCGCATGTCCGAAGCCTTTAAACTCCGCCGGCAATCTCCTTTACGTTGACTGTCTGCTGTTAGCCAAGCGGAGAGCGGCCCGGCGAAGCCGGCCGCGAACCGCTAGTTATGATTAAATACAGACCTCCAGCCTATAATGTACTGTAATCGGAATATAATCTTAAGGATTCAGCCGTATCTAATCGTAAGGGTATCATAATCTAATGTAATCGGAATTTAATTGTATTAGTTGTATTTAATCGGGATTTTTCTCCGAAAATTTCTTCTCCAGGTTCTGATCACAGAATCCAAAATCCATTGTGATGGGTTATGTTGAGCGGCACGACCGGCTGGCGCCAAGGTTCTGCCATCGTCCTCTGAAAACTGAGAAAAATGCGAGTTAAAACAGTTCCTCCGGCCTAGAGAGAGACATACCTGCCGATTTGCCCATACACCTTTAAAGGCGTGCAAGAAGTAACCAGAGAAGAGCTTGTTGTCGGCAACAAGCATGTCTGCGGCAAGAAGATTGCCGAGTCAGCAGTCATAAATAATAAATAATGTGAGGCTCACCGTCTCCGAAGCCCAGGTATTGAGCAAGTACGTTGTAATCGCTGGCTTCCCAGGCCTCCCAAACACCGTCAGGGCCAGCGGACAGAAGGATCTCCAAGTACAAATCTTTGCGTGTGATGTCTGCTCAATGAAGTCTCAGGGGGACCCACCTTCATCCTCTGTTTGCATTAGCTCATTCACCATTAGCTTCTCTATCATGCCCCTGAGAAAATGGACGGAGGAATAGATTTCCAAAATCTCGTCCAGCGGGTAGGTGTCGAGGACCGCAGTGCGCTGGCTCCAAATGCGGTTAAATATCTCCTCGTCCAGGATGTCAATTTCATCCAGGTTCCAGCGGCTGCCGTTGAATAGCTCGCAGTACAGCATAATGCGATACATTGAGCGGCGAAAGCGGTGGGATTCCTCCCAATTCAAGACACTCGTCTGTGAATTCCGGTCTTTAAACCTAATTACGGTCAGTTCACATCCAAGGCCACAGAATGGGACGCACAATGAACTATATAGATTCTCAAGTGCCTCAACCAACTCAGAGTCGAGTTGGAGGAGGATTTTTCTTTTGCAGTTATCAAACTGGCAGTATCATGTTCTTCAGGGCAATTGGTGGCAAGGATGATGGGGTCTATAGCGGCCGGCCTTATCGTTTGGATACGGATACCGTAAGAGCCGCAAGGCCTGGGGTAGCGCAGGTCCAACAATATTATATGCTACGGCATATGTTATGGACTGGGTCAAAACAAAGATTAGTGGCTCGACACAAGCAAACAGCCACCTGCCTTGGGGTGCGCACTGAAGACACGGTGAAATGTGTGGCAGACAAGAGTAGCTGAATGAAGACTGCCAAAGGTGGAGCAAAAGGTCATGATATGGGCCACAATATCATCATCCAGAGGAAATGCACTGAGAGCACACATGGGGGGTGCTGAGAGGAGGACCAGCACGTCATGATGGTGGGAGAGAATCATGAACAGTAGATTGGCGCAGATCTGCTGACAAAACATAGACAGGGATCTGCCAGTGATAGTTCCTTTGGCCATCCATTCCAATGTCATTGAGCATGGGACCATTTCCCAGCAGGTTTAAACAAGCCCAGGCATGCTCTGATTCCAGAAAGGACACGTCACCAAGATCATTGGTAACAAGCTTTACGACCGGGCGACAGCTTGTTGTGGGCTCCTCATTTGAGTAATTTAAGAACATATCTATATTCATATGTACATAAAGTTTAATCGGACCTGTATCTTCGCCACAGAGAGGGCTGCACACACGGTGGATACAGAGCTCGCCCGCACACGGCGGATTCTGAGTTTGCCCGCGCACGGGAGAGACCGTGAGAAACGGCTCGTGACTTTTTCACATGGCTTATCAGAAAAGCTGTGCTTTTTGTGTTTTCTCTCTCTTTTTAAAATTAAGCCCGTCTGAAGCTTTTAAAGTCCGCTTTTGGTTCATCTACCCCAGGGCTTTGGAACTCACTCATGCTTGAGAAATCACGCGGCTTGGTCGGCCTGCGCATCCAAATCTGGCGGTGTCTCTATGGAGGAGCCATATGCGGCCGGGTTTGAATACAATTTCCAACGAGTGAAAATTGCATATCGTGAAAAAAGCTCTCGCAAGGAGTTTCAAAAGTCGAAGTTAAATTAGGGGCGACCACGGAATGCGTCTTCTTGATGCGGTCGGCACTGCGCCAGAAGTGGGTATCACATCCCACTTCACCTTCTTCCGCTTCACGCATGAAATGTTTGCGTTCAGCCTTCTGGCTTCCGCAGATAGTTGCGAGAAGCCAGGAGTTATGGCAATAATTGCATCAGCATATTCTTCTGCGTGCGCGGCGCGTTGAGCCGCAGAGAAATCCAACCTAGCCCAAAATGGTATTGAAATTCGGACATCTGGGATATAATGAGACCCACGCAAAGAAGCATTTTCCGGTTGAAGCGAGATCCTGCGTGCTTTATTACCGACTCGAAGATGTGGGCAAAGTGGGGCCGATGATGTGCGGTATCTCGATGATTTATCCACGAGTAGAGAACGGGGGTCCATTCGTTCGAGGTCATACTGTATGCACAAGTTGCGAGCAGTGTGCCCATTTGGAAAAATGTAAGGTCTCCATCGATTACGAACCCATGGCGGGCAGCAGTTGGGCCGTCTGTGAGGTCAAGAATCCACGATTCGACGGATTCCTTGATAATCTCATCCATGAACGGAGTTTGAAGGTTGATGAAGACGGGACCGCTCAGACTGGAGGCCCTGATAAACGGTGTAGGAAGACGCTTTTGGAGGTCCCCAATAGCACTGATGGTAGCGAGGCCACCTTTCAGTGAGGACGCGGTGAACTCGAGCCGGTCTTGGCTTTTCCCGACAGTATACCGTGCAGCTCTTGGATTCGTAAGTCCAGGTGAGATATCAGCAAGCGGCACGGATCCAGGGCCGTGTCCCCAGTCCTCAACTGGTGAACATTTGCCTCCTGCTTGCGAATTACCTGTAAGTCGATCTGGTCCTCCTGCACCTTAGACAATCCACCGCCCGGGGGGCGTTCGTGCGTGGAATGGTCGCCAAAATGCTCCCAAACAAGGATGATTTCTCCACCGCGTTCAACCTTGTAATGCAATGAACGCGCCTCACATCTGTCGTGGACCAGAGGTGCCTCAAGAGAGTAAGTGCGAGATGTGCACCCATTTTCCAGCTGTTTCTGGCGGGAAGTGTCAAGATATATGATTGTTTGTTCGCGTCAGTCCCAGTATTGATAGATATGATTTATATCACTTCTCTGATACTTGATGTACCTATATCATCTTCCCTTTGTCGTAGCATAGCCTAAGTTCACATCTTACCCTTTTCACCCATCGTCTGTGCCCTCTCTGTGCTCCTGCACTCGCACTGAGTAGCTCCGTGTTCATTACGAGCTCCATTGGCTTCTAGCCACCTCAGCATATTTTCTGATACGTTATGGGCCCCGAGCCCTAGCCTGAACTCAAGTTACGAGAGTTGCTTGTTTTCAGTCTGCCTGCGGAATCTCACCATCCACTCGTTACTTCTATTGCTCATCCTGATCTACACCACCTTCCTATCCTCCTCGACTCTTTGCTGCTCTTCCTAGGTCTCTGTCTCGAGCCACCCCGTCACTGCTGTCTCGACTCTTGTATCCACAGTGTCTATTGGTTCACACGCTGTCTGCACAGACATCTCACAGATCTCACGCTGTCTGTCCACATGACCTGCTCATCCCCGATGACTCTCCGGGACTTCTCTCATGCACAGCCATTATATTCTCGAGCTGTACAGGTATCCATCGACCCCTATTTGGATCCTCCCTCTGCGGGGAAATTATCCCACCACAATCCTTCTGTCATCTTCCAGCCTTCACTTCGAGGAGGTCGTTATCTGCCTCAATTGTCTGCAGATCATTTCACGGATTTCCGATGCTGCCACACTCCATTTCATTGTGACTGCATCACATCCCTTAGCACGACAATTCCCACCAGCGAACCGCTACACCATTGTCTTCATGCCTCATCCCATCGACTCTACCATTGCACCAGGTTCACTACACTGTTGCATATCTACATTCGATTAATTTGGGCATGGCCCAATCTCGCTGGTGCTGCTCTCAGTACATGACGACCGGCACACTGCTATGCGTGCAGGATCTGGTTGTTACCAGGTCAAAGCTTATGGGCTTTCACATGTATCAGACATGTGGGGACCAACCACCGCAGGGCTGCGGAGGTATTCAGTTTGTGCTCGCCAACTTCACCGTTGTTGCGCTGCTGTTCTTTGTCCATTGGTGACGGAGACTGTAGCCAACTGTGTCAGCTGCAGTATGCGCTGCAACGGTTGTTGTTCTGGCATGACTGCTGTGGTTCTCTCTGTCTTTCTGCATGCACCGTTCGGTGGGAGCTCTCGCACCCTCATTTTTTATGGTTTTCCACACCCTTGGCCCTTTTTTCACCAGCCTTGAAGCTCAAGAGCTTTCACATACATCAGCACATCTTGGGACCAACTACAGCAGGGGCTGCGGAGGTATTCAGCCTGTTTGTCCTCGTCAGCTTCATCATTGCTGCACAGCTGTTCTTCGGCCTTTGGTGACGGAGACTTTAGCCAACTCTGCCAAGTGCAGTCTGTGTTGCAGTGCTTGTTGTCTTGGCATGACTGTCTGGGTTCTCAATGTCTTTCCAGATGTGCTGTTGGGTGGGAGTTCCAGCACTTCTGTTGATGGCCTCTTTATTACTCTGTCCGCTATGTCTCGGTCTTTGCAAAGGTGGAGTATGAATGTGATATCAGTGTAAATATCCCCTCCCTTATGTTCCTGGCCTACAGCATAATAATACCCCTTATCTGCCTTGGGTGAACATAGTTTCCAGGTCAATAAAATGAAATGAAGCGAACTGTCTACTCGGATTTTTTAATTCACCCCGAGGTGGGTTTGGTAGAAGCAATTCAGCTTCTCAATTTTTGACATCAAGCCTTGATAGCGGTGGATTCTCCCGGAATCTGAGCACACATATTAACATTCTGAGTAGGCCAGATCATTCTCGCACTTCCAATGTACAACCTAGCAACTTGGGTCAAAGGGAACGGGGCACTTCCTGAAGCAGGAGACCAGTTTGAACACATTGCCCTTTTTCGGCATCTTGGCACAAGCCCCTTCTGAATTCCCTGCGAAGCACGTGAATATCATGTGATCAGAAGGCGGCTTGTTCCGAACCTACCCTCATATGACATTTGGTCATGTCAAAGTTGTACTCGAGAATAAACTGTTGATACCACCCAAGAAATTTGATTAGGGATTTATTGACAAGTTATACGGCAACCCACGCAACAGCGTGCGAGAACTGTTGAAGACTAATGGTGGGGAGACTCATTGATAACAGCTCGTGAGTTTTCTAGATTTTACAAGCGCTCGGGGACCGCTCCGCGGTCCCCCTCCCCCTTCATTGATCACAGAAATTCAAAAATATAAAAACCCTGGATTTACAGCCGTTTGCATAAGAAAACAAATAATAAAATCAGTCGGATGTACGGAGAGACATAATTTGCGATGTACAGTGGTATCGATTAGGGGTCACAATGTCCTGTGATTTCGAGTGTTTTGTAGATACCCCAAAATGCTCGTAATGAAAATATTTAAATTTTGCTATATTGTGTTGTCTTTTCAGAAAAAACTTGTGTTTTGTACTTAGATACGCCAAAATGGTCGCAATGAAATTTTGCTATGGTGGGCATCACCTAGCTGCCACTACCAAAAATTAGTGGCCAAATTGGCCGGAATTTTTTCTTTGGCCTGGGCACGCCTCAGCGCTTTTTTCAATTTTCCACGAGCATGTGGCCATATCCACCCAGAAATATTTTCAGCTCACTAGTTTTCATTTAAATTGGAATTCCTCTAGCAGATCTGTGCGGACACTCAAACGAAACATTTTGCTAGAGGAACCGGGGCCCACAAAATTTCAAGCATGAAGTAGTGGCAGCTAGGTGATGCACACCATATATCGTGTGCTCGAGTTTTCAGAATGACGCGGCGGTGGTTGTGTTTTGCCGCGGCAGCGCCGCGCCATCCGCGCCATCCATTCATTACAGTAACCTTTCCTGACTTGAATTCCAGTCAGGACAGTTTTTTTTGATTCCAATACATCGTTTTCACCATCAATACCCAACCCTAAACCTGGAAATATACGCCTCCATTTTTAGACTGTATGTTTACTAGTCTGAATCTGTTGGCGGGTGCGATCAAGGACCTGGAGTTTTGATGGAAAACGTGACCAGTTCCCACGTCCAAATCGGGTCGATACTCGGGATTAGCCACTTGCAACGGTCTAGAAGCCATCAACTACATGAAACTTTTATTGAAAGCTATCAGTAGGTACTGAAAAGTTCTGGTGCAATAGAGGTGCATTCAAATGGCTGGCATTTTGAAAAGTGTGACCTGGTGCAATAGAGGTGTGTTCAAATGCCGGGTATTTTGAAAAGCATGACCTGATGCAGTACTAAATTGAGGTCAAATGAGCACCAAATGGGTTCCTACAGGTTCTCACATGATTTTTCGTCAATTTGTCGCCAAATATGGTCAATTTGTTCAAAAAATAACCGAAATTGCATCAAAAGTAGGGGTTTTGGCTCTCAAAAAGGTATGGATTATGGAGCAGGGAGAGTTATGGGGTTTTTGGACCTTTTCAGTGGGAACAGTGCTGGTGGGGTCCAAAATAGAAAATATATGACTTACAGGTTTTCAGCAGAGTATGGGTTATAACAGGTATGGGTTAGGATGTACTACCATGTATTATATGCCAACATGATAGCCATGTTAATAAACTAAAACTCTTACCAATTGACCCCGGGCATCTAAGCACATGTTGCCCGACTAACCGTTCTTTAAGATTTTGCTCATTTGGCTGTGCTACTTCCCCATATGTCCCCTCTCCTTATGTGTTTCTTCTGCTCTTACGCTTATATTAACCCCTTTCATCTTCGACTTCCTTTGCTGTTTGCCACGGCCTTTTCATTGCGAGCGGCCACCTGGCCTGTGCACAGTCTTTCTTGACAGGACGTAGCTGCTGCTGCCTACGGCGCAGCTCGATTAGATCCTTATCACTGGGCCAGTGGGCCACGTAGCCCTGCCGGTTGTGAACATATAAAGCGGGTTCTTCCTTCTGTTCGACTGCCACTCCTCTCCCACTGTCAACTCGCCACTCTGCAATATTCTTCTCTGGGAACACTTGCAGCCCAATTTCTGACCCCTCTGTGTACTGCTGGCTATCTTTGGGACTCGAATTCCATGGTCAAATCCAAACGTGGCTGTTGAGCTGCTAATCTCGGGTCTCTTCTGATGCCGCACCAATTTTTATGGTTTCCCTGACCAAGGATTTTATCGGGTCCGTGGATCTACCCCGCTCAAATCGGCGTCTGTGCTGCACCTGTGTTCAAGTCGGTGGGTCTTTTCATTGCCGCTTTCCGGTGAAGGATCTTCTGGATGTCAAGTCCTTTCGGTACTTAGCACTCGTGTTTACCGTTTGTTCCAAATATTTCCTGCTTCTCTTTTCCCACTTCGGCCAACCGCTCCAAGCTCTATGCTCCTTTCTTTGGCTTTCGTCTCACACCATCCCTTGATGGTTTGAACCCCAAGGTCATGAAACAGTTCCTCTTGGGTTTGGCTGGTGGACATGCAAACCATTTCTGTGGGCATGCGATCGGACGCGCTTTAGAATGGATTATTATGTGTTAAGATCGGGATGATCGCTCACCTCTTGGTGTACCGCACACCACGTCCGATTGAAGACTGTATACTTACCTGCCGTGGAATATTAGCGTCACTCGCGTCGGATAAATCAGAAAGGAGTCTGAGGACAAAAAGACCTAAGATGAGTATTTGGGGACCTGCTCGGACCGTGAGGCGCGACGAGTTGAGCCTGAGACGCTCACTGAGATGGCATGCGAGCGTGAGTTGCAACAGCCCATAATCACCTGGAATAAGATAAAAATAAGGAAAGAAAAGAAATATTTACGTTCAAGAAGAATTAGAATTCAGACGCGGGGAGTCGAATCCCGAACACTCGCGTGTAGTGTCGAGCATTTTTCTAACAAGAAGCGAGGGCGTACCGCACACCACGTCCGATTGAAAGTCTGTACAGTTGCGCTGCCATAAGATACGGTGTGGGGTGCAGTTGATGAATAGAAGAAGAAAAAGACGAACTGGGTCGTTTATTCAGACGCGGGTGTTCCGAGTCAGTCGAATCCGAACACTCGCTCTGGTGGTGAAGGAAAATCTCGGGTGCCTTCGTTTGAATTAGCGCGATGATGACACAGCGGACGGTCGCGAGGAATATCGGCGCGCCTGTGCTGCGAATGTCTGCGAGTTGTGTCATAATTTCCTTGACGAGCTCTGGGTAAGGTGCCTACCATTTTCGTTGAGCTACGATTCTGAATTCAACGAATTTACTCACCAGAATACCACGATGGCCGCCTTTATTGTGGCCGGGAATATTTCCCCTCGTCACTTGCGCGAGAACCTTGGGTTTCCATTGCGTGTACCTGCCGATCGTCTCGACCCACTCTGGAACAGTCGTCACTGACAGATGCTGATAGAAGTCGTAGTTGCTGCGCTGCAACTCCTTGACGATCCCGGTATAGTGCCAGCCAACCTTCAATTGTGCCGCTGTGATAGCTGACCACGAGAAAGGGGTTAGCCAGTTGATGTATTTGCCGGGACGGTCCGCTTTCTTCTTGGGACCCTGCGGCTTGCGGGTGTCGGCTTTGATATTCTTTTTGATTTCACGAGCCGGGCGCGATCCCTCAGCAACTGTGCCCCGCGACGCTGTTTCGCGGTGCTTAAGAACGACGTCAACCTGTGACTGGTAAGTGATACAGTTAATATCCAAGTAGCCTTCACTTACCTTTGCATGCTTCTTTCGCCCTCGGATTTTCGGCTTCGGCCTTCGCACGACTGCGACGCTTGCGCTCGTTCTGGCCATCCTTGTTTCACCCTAAAACTGGGTGAATCTTACATTTCACGTAACGCATTGCCTCAAGTACAGTTTCGTTAAAATTGTTGAAGAGCCCATCGAGGCATCTCAAGGAAATCTCGCCGGTCGCTGGGTCAAACGAACTTTCAGTGCGTACATTGTCTTCGTGAAGATCGAACCGGCAGCTCTTTGGTTCAGGCGGTCCGCGCCAATATTTGAAGCATGTCTTTGAATGTTCGTGACTCTGGCATTTCAAAGCCACATTGCGCAGGTCTTGCTGTCTCTCGGGACTTAAACCACTGAGAGACGAAGTTGAACCGGAACCATCACTGAGCTGCTCGGAGATGGGATCCCGCGGACAGAGCACGGATGGTGTTGATTTGAAGGAACGTCAACATTCGGCTCGGGTTTGGGCGGAATTGCATTTGATATTGCGTCGTCCAAGAACCGCAGGAGTCGCGTACAAAAATCAACATCAGATGGGTCGGAACTGAGAGCCCTTTTTTAATTTCATTCGGATTTAAACCCCCTTTGACCCAAACTAACATGTGGCAATGAAGCGTACCACGTCCTTGAGCTTCAACACACCCATAATATCCATCAACAATGCCAAGAATTCCGCCTTCCAGATTTTCTGTTCAGGGTCGTAACCAAGTAGGGCGGATATGAAAGCCTTCATGTACAGGTTAAAGAACCGAGCTGCTATAATGGATTTTTGGCGATGAGAATCGATTGGTCCCAATATCAGGAATCTCCCCAGGGAGCAAGGAATCGATGTCAATTTCTGAGCCTGCTAAAAATTTAACAATGGATTGTATACATCCGCCGGGTTGATTGTGATGTAGAAACTTGGAAGGCCCTTCTCAATCATGAGCCTCGGATTTCATTTCGCATAGCGACTCGAGCGGCCGAAGACCCCGGAACAGACGCTGCAACCGCATTGACTTGCTTCAGGAGATTCAAAACCTTTCGTTCTTCGTCATTCTTTGGAGCTGCTGATTCACCATTTGCGACACGTTCCGAAACTCGTTGGACAACTTCAGGCGAGACCGATGCGAATTGTGCCGCAACAGATGGAAAGTTGGATTTTTTGACTTTTAGAGATGTATGTAGGAGCATTTCACGGCGCTGTAAAATATTGAAGGCAGTAAAGAGGAATGAGGGGTGCTCTTGGAAGCGCTGGTCGGACAAATTCAACAAATGTTTGACGTGACGCTTGAGAGACAAAGGCTGAGGTCGCTTCGAATCTTCTGGGCCGCCGATACCATATGGGAAAAGCGTAGGATAAATCATAGGGAATAAAAGACTGTCTTGCTTGAACTCGTTCGCAGGTTCGCAGTCATGCGGGATCTGGATATAACCTCCACCCTTTTTTTTTCATGGCGTAAAGCAGCGGCACGGAGTTCATTTGAGGATGCATGACAATCAACATCTGCTATTACAACATTGTGAAATGGAATAGAGGGTGTACGGGTAGTCTGGGAAGATTGGAATGACTTGCCAGGTGTTGGCGTAGAGTCATAGCGAGCGGTAGCAGCATCATTAGCAGCATTTGGTTGGATGTGCTCAATGGTGAAAGGAAGGACAGGATTTTCCTCGAGCTGTCCGAGACATTCTTCGTTCAACTTGATGTCATGGTACAACGGATTGTGGATTTGAAGCCATTCAAGGGCAGCCCGGACTCGTTTTGCATTTACTGCCAAGGGTTTTGCATGTTCACGTAGCCACTCGGTGGTCGGAGGTGCGGTCCCACGAACAGAACACACACTGGTGAAACAATTTCCTCAATTGGCGGGGGCAATAGCTCAGCAATTTTAGACGGTTGCTGTGGGTATATGATGATGTGGCCTTTGACACCACGCTGAGTAGTTGGAAGGACGAGATCCTGGTTTTCCTCCTTCAACTGAATAATCCAGCATTTGGAACGGCATCGAGCAATCATAGCTTCTTCAATGACTGTCAGATCTTTGAGTTCGTCGGGCACAAGACCAAGAAAATTTCGGTTGGCTAGAGATAACGGCGGCATCTTTTTGTTTTTCAGTGAAGAATAACAGACAGCGCAGAGTGAAAGTGTCGGGACACCGCCATCGGGGGGCATGGTGATTCCATCAGGGTCAACTAGCAGGTCGCGGAGTAGTCCTTCGTGTAAGGCATCTGTGGATGAATGCAGGCAGGGTTAAGCCACTTGTAACGATCGAGAAAGAGGGCTTCATTCGTATTGAGATCAGGGCGACGCAAAAGAGTGTTGTCAAAGTCGTTGAGTGTTAGCGAGCAGTGAGTTCGAAGTGATGCTGATTCGGCACATGATGCACAAGTGAATGTCGCGAGTGTTTCAGATGACGTCTGTTCACGGAAAAGATTAATGACTTTATCTTTCAGAGACTGTGGGACGCTGTTCGGCCAAGAGGCTGCGATCTTCTTAAACTCATTTTCGTAGAAAGCACGAGTCTCTTCCTTTTGACGACGATTGGTTTCGGAATATTTCAGCCTTTTTACCCTTGCGCAGTATACTTATATGCTCTTTCAACTTTTTGCGCAAGTCGTGGAGCGTGTCAGAATGACTGTACTCAATGTCCAATGCTGACAGTAGTCTGCGCAAAGGATTCTGGGTAAGCTTACTACCACAGAGGGCGGCAAGAACATGCACTTGGAGATCCGGATGTATTGAATTCACTCGCCACTCATCACACACATCCGCTGAGGAAGAACGGAGTTCTGTGCTGGTAGACAGCAAGTATGGGTCGGTCGCCGGAGATACGAAGGGTACGGGTGAAGCAGGAAGTGGGCGAAAGGTCCCAGAAAAGTCGTACAGGCGTAGAATAGAAATGTGGTTTAAAATAGGGAATGTGCCGTGTGAGCGCGAAGCACAGGTGGAGGGCGTAAGGACTCGGTGAGGGCGATAAACTGGAGCTCAGGTGTATTCTGTTCACTGGCGACGTACCCGCGTTGGGGTACTCTGGTCACTGGTCGCGACGTAGGTGGTGGTTCGTGTGTAAGGAGGTAATATTTTGACCTGTGTACATACAAAACAAAGAGACGGTCCGAGGACCGATGTGCCGTACACTACAGGAGGAGATAGGGGGGAATA
>JARKIC010001219.1:0-141964 GCA_029378375.1 Mycena olivaceomarginata
GCTGAACCGGCCACCCTCAGGGACCGCCGGTTCTCTTACATAATACCCCTCTTAGGCCATTTAGTTTGTATGACAGCAAATGGCCTAACAGGCCCGCTTCCGCCGCGGAGGCGGGGCGCTTCTATGATGTCACCTGCCTTTTCCGGCACTTGTCGGTGCTCTAGGAGCCTCTCCTTACCTCCGCCCGCTCCCTCACCGGCCGCTGCCATTGAATTTCCGCTTCTGTTGTGCACCCTATATTCTTGTGTTGATGCTGTACCTTGCTGCAACTGTCTTCCGCTTGAACTGGCCGACCGAAGCTGATGTCAGCACCTCCGGAAATTTCCCACCGGCCCCTGTACGCTATATTCCGTACTTGTACGAGACGGCAAGTATGTCGCCGGTATCCAGATTAGGTACAGAATCCCACTACAGCCTGCATTCAACCTATATATCGTGGTTGTGGGGTATCGGTGCCTCCGATACTTGTTAATATACCTCTGTTGCCGTGAATACTGTCTTGCTGGTATGTTACCTTGATACCCTGCCTTTGCACTGGGTTTCAAAACTTGCCACACCCTCTGGGCCACCCTCCTATGGTGCAAGATGCGAAGCAGGGGCCTCCGGGACAATCTGGCCTGCCTCTTTCTCGGTGTATCCTGACTTCCTCCGCGTGGTGAGCATGTTTATTTGGCATATGATCTACTTGAAACCGTTAAGCACGATCCCCTCTGCCTTTACTTACACTGGTATCAGAGGAGAAGCAGGTGCCCTCCGATAGACACTAGATCTGCCTCTTCCCCAGCATGTATTCGAGCATCTACGGCACATTAAGCATGCATCTTTCACTTGAAGTCAACTCAAACCTGTTCCCTCCTCCCTTATTGCTCTGCCAAATAGGCAATCAGTGCCTCCTACAGTCCACTACCTATATTCAACAATAAATTTACTGACCTTACAGCGTGCTCTGACTATATTCTGATCTCTCACCGGCCCAAAACTCAACCCATCTGAGATGATCTCCGGCTCAGCACCTTCTGCTTGAATGATACAAGTGCCTCCTCCTTCCCCCTCCACTCCCTTTGTTCAATTAGACACTACCTATGAAGGTTATGCACCTGGTAATCATAATAAGCTCTGCCTCCAAGCTCGAGTCAAAGCCTCACCTCTGTCTTTCCCAACCAGGTGAAGGAGGCTCCGAGTTTCAGACTCCATTACTTATGCAGCCTCCAATTAGGCAAAAAATGTGACTTCCCACAGGAAGGGAAGCCATTGAGTGAACATCAAGCAAGACCACCTTGTTTTCGGTCATCTTTGTGCCACACTCAGTTGGATCTCGCACGGCCCGGAGGCGGGCCGCGATTGATGAGCCAATCAGAGGCTGTATAAAACTCCCCCCATGAAGAATTGTATGCTACGTGCCCAACACTGGTCAGAATAGCGAGTTTAGGGTATCAAATTGATACAATACATTGCCCCACTATGACCAAAGGAAAATATCTTGAATTTTCAGCAGATTACCATTGTGTGCAAAAATGCGCACCGAGTTGAACTAAGTTGCACACTTGGATCCGGTTCAGATCCTTTGAATGTCAAGTTCAAGATCTGGTAAAAAATAAGGGAGCCTCTGGACTCTTGTCGACTCTAAATTCGATTCTGGCACCTTTCTGACTTGTTTCTGATGACTATTACCGAGAAACGATGGAATGTTTGTAAACCCGAGATTTATACAGATGCTGATTGGTCGATCAATTGCGGTCCGCCTCCGGGCCGTGTGATTCCAGTTGAGTGTGGTACAAAGATGTCCGAAAACAAGGTGGTTTTGGGTTTGATTTCACTCAATGACTTCTCTTCCATTAGTATGTCACATTTTTTGTCTTCTTGGAAGCTGTATAGCTATTGTCATGATAAACTCGGAGCCTCCTTCATCGTGCCGGTGCTTAGGTCAGCGAGACAGAGGTGCGGATTTGAATCGGAGGCAGATCCACTGATAATTACCAGGTGCATAAATTTCGTAGGTAGTGTCTAGGAGGGGGGAAAACAGCTGGATTAGTAAAGGATAGACCAGCAGGTGCTGAGAGCTGGAGGCACAGACAGGTTGAGTTTCCAGTTGGAGAGAGGCCAAAATATGCTCAGAGCGCAATGTAAGACTAATAGATTCATAAAATATAGGTAGTGGAATATCGGAGGCACCAATTAATATCCGAGGCCATAAAGGCAGAGGTGGTTCATGCCGAACATTTTGAGTTGCCCCCAACTAGAAGATACATGCTCGTCATGCCGTGGAAGTTGGAACATGTGTGGAAAAAGAGGCAAATTTAGAGTCAATCGGAGGCACCTAACTCTCCTCTGATCCCATTATAAAGGCGGAGGGGATCGTGCGAACGTTCTTGCAAAGACCGTACCCCCAATATACATGCTTATCATGCCGAGGGAAGTCAGAATGTACCGAGAAAGAGGCATGCCGGATTTAGTCAGAGGCACTTGCCTCACATCTGGCACCGTAGAACGAAGGCCCGGGGGGTGTGGTGGGTTTGGAAATCAGTACAAAGTCATGGTACCAAAGTGATGTTCTGCAGAACAGGAGAATTCATGGCAATAGAGCAAGATTCTTAAGAATTGGGGGCACCAATATCCCTATAAACCGCCATATATAGGCAGAGGTAGGCTGTAGTGGGAGTTTGTACCCAACCTGAATACCGGCGACATACTCACCTTATCGTATAAGTCTGGAATGCGGTGCACAGGGGCAGGTAGAACATTTCTGGAGGCGCCGACATCAGTTTTGATTGGCGAGTTCGAACGGAGAGCAGGTGAGGGAAGGCTCAGAAACCCAAAGTCATGCAGTAGAGGCGGAAGTTCAGTTGGAGGTCAGTGAGGGAGAGGGCAGAGGTAAGGAGAGGCTCCTAGAGCACCGACAAGCGGCTCGTGCCACCGGAAAAGGCAGGTGACATCATAGAAGCACCCCGCCTCCGCGGCGGAAGCGGGCCTGTTAGGCCATTTGCTGTCATACAAACTAAATGGCCTAAGAGGGGTATTACGTAAGAGAACCGGCGGTCCCTGAGGTGGAACCGGCCATCCTCTAATCACCGCTTCTTCCAGCCTGCCTTACTACAACCTTCTTCCATACCATTCACGTCGCGGCCCACAATCGCCAAGTCGCGTCCAGACACCTCTCGTCCGACCATGGGCCAATCGCGTCCTTCTACCGCCCAAACGCGTCCTGGAACCGCCCGGCCCTGGACCACTGCTGCATCTGCACGCCAGGAGAGCAGTTATGCTATTGCGCTCCTCAAAGGTAGAGGAGTCGCATGCGAAGTTGAAATCACCGCACTTGATCGAGAAACGGGAAGAGTTATGCTAGTGCAGGTGAATCTCGACCTCATTTCCTTTGTTCTATGGAGCTTGACAGACGTCACAGCTTGCAGACTATCAAACCTACGTCAAGACTCTCCATCAGATGCACTTGCATCCTCCTGCGATGGTCTTGGTCCCCGACACTTTTCTTTCCACCTCGGATCCTTCATCGCCATCCATGCTGGTCGAATATATTTACGAAGAGTTCCCAAGAGTACCCGTTGAGCCTATTGGCAGAAAATATTGGGACGAAACAGCGGTAGGTGTCGCAGCTATCGCGTCTCCACATACTCAGCAGAATCAGGTTTGGAATTCGTATCTCAGTTGTGCGTCGAAGATGACAAAAGAACGGGAACCTTGAGGCTTGCGGTGGCCAATAAGTGCGCACATATCCACCTTTTTTCCACCTTCTGACCCACTCCTAGATACCATGCGCCCCCCGCCGTGTGTGCGCTCTTCAAACATGCCGAGACCAAATTTAATACACGATTTGCCTCGAGGTCTCTGCGTATTCGATATCTCCCCGTCGAAGGCACAATGATTATTGACCTGGACACCGCGCGGAATCTGGAGCTGGTTGGCAACATGTCCTTCAAAAGACAACGCACTCGCTGTTCGGGTCTGTACGCTCCGCGATTTCTACACGAAACTCACAGTTTCTCAGAACACTGAATCATACTTTTACTGCAATGGCAGCGCGCCTTGTTCGGGTCGATATCTTGTCTCCGATCACTGGTAAGTTTCCGTCTCAACACCGGACTTGGACTGAATATTCCCCAGCTCAAAACACGATCAATGCTCGTCTCGGTGTCGTGGAAGGCAAGTCACCATGATCATCGTAACTCACATTCTGCTCACATGTCTCAGAGCTCGTTCAATCCGAAGAAGGCTTCCCCGACGTTTGAGCAGGACCCAAACCCCTCAATAAAATGGATTTCGATAAATTGATTGCTTGCGTGCGTGCCCAAAAATGATTCAGCCCTTACGAATAACCTTGCCTCCCAGCTCGCGTCATTCGAAACAAAGCCATCCAACACAGCCAAACCTGCGGCAGCGCGCGCCTCTCAGATGCTTGACCTCCGAAATGTTGTACGAAATTTATCCGCATTGCAGAAGGCCCTAGTCTCGTACCCGCCGTTCTAGGGCGTGCTCAGAGAGAGCAGTAGATATTTCTATACGGAGTTTTTGATGTTGGGTTGTTCAAATGGTGGCGAGGCAGAAATTGATGAAAAAGTGATGGGGGAGCACTGCCCTAGAACGTCTGGTTAGTCTCGTTCCCGCCGTTCTAGGGCGTGCTCAGACAGCCGTGTTGCATACGGAGTTATTGATGTTGAGTTGCTTAAATGATGTCGAGGCAGATTTTGATGAGAAAAAGATGGGGGAGCACCGCCCTAGAACGTCTGGTGCATTTTGACCGGTAGGGGTGCGATCACGTCACGCTGAGCCTTTTTCGCCAGGCGTGACATTTCGCACTCCTGCTTCTTGACGCGCCTCTGTCGCGCTGTTGCTTCAAGTTCAAGTTCCTCATCATGCATTATGCCAGCTGTCCAATCCCGAATGGATTCTCACCACCGCAATGTCATCAAAGCCGCCGAAATCTTGCAGAATGCGCCGAGGCAGCCAAGTCGCGCAAGTACGAATCCGCTCCTACACGCGGGCGCGTACATGACAAGGTGTTACAAAGTGTTATTATGTTACTGATTGTCACTGAGCGCCACTGCTGATTTCCCATCAAATTCTGCCTGATCTGCGCACCGCCTAACATCTGGATACGAGATTGGGTGACTTCCCGTAAGCATTAAATATTCGGGAGGAATATTTTCGCAATTACCGCCGTGATGCCGAGCAACCTGTCAGGACCCCATCAATTGCATCACCCAAAAACGGCCGTGATTTATTAGGGGGTTTCAAAGTTAAAATTTGAGGTCCAACTTCTGCCTCAACTTCTGCCTCAACTCTGCCTCGACTTGAGCAAAGTTGGGGCAAAAGTTGGGGCTCTAACTGTGAACGACCCGGGCAGCTGTTTTGGCCTCAATTTCCAAGTTGAGGCAAGTCGAGGCCTTGCGTATCAGAAAAAGATCCGTTACACGCCCGAAGCCCCAAATTAGCCGAAGTTGAGGCATCAAGTTGGGGCAGAAGTTGGGGCAGAAGTTGGACGTCAAGTCGGGCTCTTGTGCCCGATTTCACGTCCGACCCCAACTTTGTGCCCCAACTTCTGCCCCGACTTTTCGAAAGTTGGGGCACGAGTTGAGGCAGAAGTTGGGCCCCAGATTCTAACTTTGAAACCCCCTATTCTCGCATCACTCGAAATATGTTGAATCTAGATGGGGGGTAGGGACCCCTCGTCTAGACTTTCATTTCCTTGAATATCTCTTTAGGGACAGAAATGATTGATCATCACTCATGGTCACGCTGGTCACAAACTCTCCGCCCATACTTACAAGCATACCACTTGTGTATCACTGATCTCTCGAGGTCCTGGTTTGGGGCCGAGCACCCTACGCTGATTGCAGTCAAAACATCCGCTCTTTTTCAGCTGTTTTCCCTGTGTAATCCATGTCCCCGTATGTAAAGTCAGTTTTAAGAACAATTCGTTTTAATGCCGTTGTCGCGCTTCCCTGATATGCCAACACAGTGCAGAGGATGTTCTGTGCTGAGCTGGTGTACATGTAGTTGGTTTTTATGCTACATCAAGGAATAAATATATGATCTGGTTTACGGGAAATATGGACATCACAAATACCCTGCCTGTTGATCGTATCACTGGCACCCTCGGCTAAGCTGAAAAAATGCGCCGGAATATTTAATGCTTACGGGAAGTCACCCATTACGTCTGGTGCATTTTAGCCGTAAAATATGCGGTCGATGTCACGCTGGTGAATTTCTTTGTAAAAACTTCCCATAATTATGACCCAGTATTACTCCCATACACGCACCGCCAACTCGTGACTTTCTCACACGTCGCGTCAACAAACGTGCCGCCTCCCAGTGGTGCGCTGCTGCTTCTCTGTTGCGCCTGGCCGCTGCTTCTCTCTTGCACCTGGCTTCCTCATCTTCCCACCCATGCCAGCCATCTTCTCGCGGCTTGATGGACATCGCCGCGCCGCTGTCAAGTCGGCGCAGATTTTTCAGAAAGCTCGCGACGATGTTTGAAGTCCCGATCCTACCAGACGGCTCCCACACACGTGCACCGAATTCATCCAACACAACAATGAGATGGTTCCACACAACTGACAAATTGACATTGCGAAGCCTGCTCTTGGGCTTGACTGCTCCCTGATAGTGGGGGCAGCAAGTTAGGAGTGTATACGATGTGCTACGGTATGTTACATTTGTGACTGATCTGAGCGACCGCATATTTTACGGCTAAATTGCACCAGATCTTCACGGGGTGATGGCTGCGGGTGATTGTTTGATGGATGTGCCCCAAATTTCGAAGTCCGCCGAACCCCGGAAGATCTGGAGCCGAGATTAAGAAGGCCCTCGAAGGGAGCCAATCTCAACTATTGAAAATCATTCATGCGGTGATGGATCGCGAATCAAACACTTACCACTGCTAATGAAATCCCTCAGATGTTGTCAGACGAGAGACTGGCTAAGATCGGAAGCCTCGTATTTACAAACTTGAACGAAGATGAAGAAGCCCCTGCGAAGGTTAGTACACTTCAACATGACGTCCTCATAATTCATTCTTTTCAGGGAGGGATCGCAGCCGTGAACGCCCGAGTGTACGCCGTAAAAGTAAGTGGCTCAGTCAATTTTTTGCGCTCAAGGTTGAACTCTCCTTTAGGCCAATTACAACAGGCTGCTCGATGTCGCCCGTGAAACTTACAAGGAAAACGTCAGCGACATATTCGCGTTGAACCGCACCCTGTCGGACATGCACGGCCTTCCCCTCTCGCTACTGTATCAAGAAATGGGATTCGTATTCACGTTGCGGAAGAATGAGTTGGAGGGCGAACTGCCACGAGGTTCATCAACGCCACGCTCAAGAAGCGTAAATAGCGGTTCACTAGCATGGATTTGGTATGTTCCGCCTATTCATGTAACGAAAGAAGTTGACGGTTTCCGGTGGAGAAAAAAATGAATGCGAGAATGAAGGATGCGTTGGACGAGACGTTCATTCTGAGCGAAAAGTACGTGCCTAGCTACGCCGGATAGGTTCAACCGTATTTAATTTGAACACAGAATAATACAGGACCTCGTCGCAGATATTCTAGTCGACGTCAGGGCACTCTACAACAGTGTTGCGGGTTAACCTCTAAGGGTTAATTAACCCTTAACGTTAAGAAGGGGTTAACTTAAGCCGTTTGCAAGAATTTGAACACTTCGACCGTTAATTAACCGTTAACATTGTCATGTGATCTCGGAACACATCATCGCAAATTTTCAGAAAATCTGTTCTGCTCTCCTCATTAGACAGGTTGCGCAAAAGCCGCACAGGCCGCATGCGGCTTTTGTGCATTGCGCAAAGCCGCAGAGAAAATGACACATCTGGGGGCCCGGAACCATATAAAATTTCTTAGAATACATACAATTCAAGTGTTTCGGAGCCTCTGGGGTATGCAGAGTCGGCAAGGAATCGGCAAACAGCGCATCAAAGCATCGCGCTTGTCACCACCGCGTATTTGATGTCATACATTTTGGCCATAAAAGTGCGGCTCTCCCACTCTCTGCCCACTGAAATCAAACAATATTGTGGACACAGAAGTGCCAGGTACTGACTGTGGGGTTGTAAGTCAGATAGTCTACTCACCTCACTCAAAACAGAAAAAAGCCGTGCGGCTTTGCGCAAGTGCCAAAAGCCGCATGCGGCTGTGCGCAACCTGTCTATTGTCTTGACCAGCGACTCATCTGGGCTCAATTGATTCACTCCTCCGCAAGGCCGCCAGTCCAACCTTTTTCCTTGATCACTGGCCCTGCTTTTTGGTGGAGATGTTCAGTGTCCGCCTGTGCGGCACAATTTACGCGGGAGGTGCTGCTTATGGAGCTATTAGCAGCGGAGGAGAGCGACGAGGAGCCCGATGAGGGTACAATGTCTGGTTCAGAAGACGAATATAGCCCGTAGAATAGTCGCGTACAAGTCCGGCTCAAACTTCCCAAAAAGGAAATTAATGTTAATAACAACTTACCGTTAATAACGGTTTCTTAACCATCTTAAGGGCTTAAGAAGAATCTTGACCGTTAATAACCCCTTAACCCGCAACACTGCTCTACAAGGCCTCTGAAGCATTAGGTAATGCGTCAACTCGCGTTTTCATTTGTAAACTATTCGAGGTCGCCCTTCTGGATATGCCGCGGTCTTTCGCTCATACTTCATTCAGTGCGTATTCTGTCAAATTTCAACCTCCCTTTATTGAAGCGCATTTATGCAGTGCATAATTACGGTACGTTAAGCATGGCTTTGAATACGGGACCGCCTGGCCGAGGTGTATCCCAAGTTCGTCCCGAATTCACGGGCACACTGGCAATCAAATCTGGGCAGCATCCCGTCTTGGAGACGGTTGAATCGGCGGGGACTCTAATCGAACGACGTTTATTGCGATGATTCTTCGTCTTTCCAAATCGTGCAGGGTCCGAAGTGAGTCGTCTCTCCGCGTTCTGATTGTCTTACTGATCCATTATAAGTATGTGTGGCAAAATTCTGGTTAATTGTATCCTCCGTGGGCGATACGAGCTTCTTGGGCAGCGTGTTTGGGGCACCACGTTCTGAGGCTCTGAGGCGGTTTATTCGGCCTACATTGTATCACTTTCTGCGGCATCCGTTGTTAATTTCAATTCACACTCAGAGGTTGCTTCAAGTCGTAATAATTTTATCGTTGAGGTTATTCTTTTGTCTCGAAGGCAGTTATTGGCTAAGACGTAACTGCAGCGTTTGAACTGAACTTGAACTTGAACATCAAGTTTCAACCAGAACTCGCCGTTAAATTTGGTTTTTGACTTGGATTGCACCAGTTGGTGGCCGCTAAATTGCAGAGTCAACTTTTGAGGAGAGAAGTAAATCGTGGCATTTGGCCTTGTGCTCCCTGCATTGAAATTCTATTGTCCTCCGTTTTGTCGACCGACCGTTTTCGGAGGTTGAAATCACATGTCCAGCGATCAACGCTCTTTGATCTCGACCTAGTCTCTGTAACAGATACTCTATATTGATGACGAACAAGTAAGCAGAGAGGCCCAGTAGGCCCCTTATTTTTTTCGTGAATTTACGGGCATTTTTGAGGACGGGGCGGACTTGGGCGGCGCCGCCCACTGAGATCTTGATGACAATGATGGCGCGCGCGCCATCGTTGATGGCAACTGTTGCGGCTGTTGGTTGATAACAATAGATTGCGCGGTAGTGCGCGGTATCATATCTACGGCTAAATCGCTATTGCAAACCCATAATTAATGCGTGGTGCGGCCCCACGCCAAAACCCGTCAAGTTAGAAGGGAAGATCCATCACTCTATCTTGACGGGCTAGGTGGGCTTTAATATAAAGGTGTGGCGCGGAGTGATTAAGATTTACAGTGACCGAATGTAGTACACTATGGACCGATAGCCCGCTGCCGATCGCGCACCACGCTACGCCGCTCCAGAGTGTGCTGCGGATATGTGGTTGATCATACCCTGTGCTCAGCCCTTGGCTCATGAGCCAAGGGCTGCAGGGTATGTATATACTAGTAGCCTTGGAGACATCAACGCCAAGTTCCAAATTAGCTAGGATAGTGATGGGAGAGCAAGTTGAAAGGAAAATAGGCGCCCTTTCAGCGCAGGAGACATCAACACCAAATTCCAAAATCAGGGTAGTGATGGGAGAGCGGGAAGTAGGTGCCCTGCAGGAGATTCCAAAATTAGGGTAGTGATGGGAGAGCAAGTTGAAAGGAAAATAGGCGCCCTTTCAGCGCAGGAGACCGAATTCCAAATTAGGGTAGTGATAGGAGAGCAAGTTGAAAGGGCTTTAAAGGTGTGGCGCGGAGTGATTAAGATTTACAGTGACTGAATATAGTACACTATGGACCGATAGCCCGCCGCCGATCGCACACCACGCTACGCAGCTCCAGAGTGTGCTGCGGATATGTGGTTGAGTCAAAGGCTGAGCACAGAGTATGTACTAATAGCCTTGGAGACATCAACACCAAATTCCAAATTAGGGTAGTGATGGGAGAGCAAGTTGAAAGGAAAGTAGGCGCCCTTTCAGCGTAGGAGTTAGGCCCAAATAGCCAAGTATCCGGACAAGAATGGCTGGCCGAGACAGGTTGACATCTAGGAAGGCTGTGTGTTCCATTCGATTTCTGATCCCCCGTCTCCCGAATCCCGCTTGCCGAAGGCAGTGTTTACTTTCTTGGTGGGCAGTCACCCACAAACTATCATGCCCTCAGTCGTGTGGATGGATTTCCACACGCCGGCCATCCGACCCTACCACACCGAATGTAGTACACTATGGACCGATAGCCCGCCGCCGATCGCGCGCCTCGCTACGCCGCTCCAGAGTGCGCTGCGGATAGGTGGCCATGGTTGAGCCAAGGGCTGAGCACAGAGTATGTATGTACTAGTAGCCTTGGAGACATCAACGCCAAGTTCCAAATTAGGATAGTGATGGGAGAGCAAGTTGAAAGGAAAATAGGCGCCCTTTCAGTGCAGGAGACATCAACACCGAATCCGAAATTAGGGTAGTGATGGGAGAGCAAGTTGAAAGGTGTGGCGCGGAGTGATTAAGATTTACAGTGACTGAATATAGTACACTATGGACCGATAGCCCGCCGCCGATCGTGCACCACGCTACGCCGCTCCAGAGTGTGCTGCGGATATGTGGTTGAGTCAAAGGCAGAGCACAGAGTATGTACTAATAGCCTTGGAGACATCAACACCAAATTCCAAATTAGGGTAGTGATGAGAGAGCAAGTTGAAAGGAAAGTAGGCGCCCTTTCAGCGCAGGAGTTAGGCCCAAATAGCCAAGTATCCGGACAAGAATGGCTGGCCGAGACAGGTTGACATCTAGGAAGGCTGTGTGTTCCATTCGATTTCTGATCCCCCGTCTCCCGAATCCCGCTTGCCGGCAGTGTTTATTTTCTTATTTCTCCGCACCTCCGAGCTGTGAACCGTTAAAACTACGAGGGCCAGCCTATCATCCCCTCAGTCGACGACCACAATTACTGGGTGTTGCGGGCTCCAAGTCTCACCAATTCGGCACCAAAGACATCTTCCTTTGGGAACTTGGCGCCTGAACCTCAGTCTACGACTGCATCCTCCTTCCATGGGCGACATACCTACATCGATAATATTACCGGGTCTAGCTCTAGTGGTGGGCAACGCCTTCCCATACATCCTCCTGAGCTTTGGAGCGGCATCATTCACCGTTTATACCGCCAACCGTCAGACTCCATCGTACAAGCTGCACCGGGTCGCAGATGTGATAATTGCGACCGAGAAAATTCGACAACACGCAGAGGCAAACGGTGCAAGAGACCAAGTGAAGTGGATGGACTACGAGAGGCGCCTGCTTGAGTGAGTATCATTCAGGTCGCCATCGCCAACGTTAGAGCTAATTCGAGTGGCGATATTCAGCGCCAAGTTATCAGTGTCCAAAATTCAGACTCGTTTATTGGAAGCACGCAGTGTTACAACATGGGGGGAATATCTGGAGAAAATCAAAGAAATTTTGCAGAGCATTGAGGAGTGCGCTAAGGAGGTGAAGGATATTGAAACGTCCATCCTGGTGAGAGTGTTCAAAATTGCGCGGGTGGATAATTGAACAAAAATTATTTCAGCTCACCATTGAAGCTGAACGTCAGCGTCGGTTATGCGAAGGCATAAAAGAGGTTCGCGAGACTATCGACGCGACCATTTATTCTTCGATGCGTGCGTTGTCTATCTGTTTTCTGACCTAATCAGCATGCCTATCTTTGGTTTTCGGAAGGCCACGAACGCACCTTGACCCTACGTCGTCGCTTTGAATCTGAAGCTGGCACTACATTTGACGGGCCATCCATGTGGGTAGATATCAGACTTGACACGAAATTTTTTGGCTCATATTTCTGTGTAGCGTATGAGGCCATCCCAGGACCTGCTCCAGGTCTCCAGTCATATCTGTGTTATTAGCTGTCAGAACCTGCTATTCATTTGCTATCTTTGCTTCATTTCTCGTCTCTGCATACCTGCTGTTTCTCAACGGTCAGCAGGACCGCGCCGGAATAATATATAATAAATCTACCCGCTTACCAGTCCTAGCTTGTCGTGTGTTGTCTGCTCAATCCCCAGGATGATTTTCTCTGTATTATTGAAAAGAGAGCCTTCGAAAGCTGAGCAGAATGGCCGCAGCGAAAAACGCGGGGAACAAGACGCACAGGACGGACGTGGTGGTTCGAAAGAGTTCCGGTCACATCATGTCACACTTGTTGATCACCACAAAAGAATGCAACACCCTAACTGGGATGTGAATTGGGTTGGTACATCAACACGACGATCGGCGAGCCAATGAAACAACAAGGAAAGGAAAGCCAAGACAGAAAAAAAAATCACTCCGTCCTCTGTCTCTTGGCGTCCCCTCGCCTTCCTCAGGACTACCAGGCGCTTCACCGACGACCCCATCAATCCGCTTGTGCCGCTCGTCGTCAGATCAGGGTGCAACCTTCTAGAATTGTCTGTTCTCGACGCCAACATACTTCATCAGAAGTATTGCGACGCTTTTCCATTGGCGTCAATCATGCTCGACGAGCGTTTGGCAATTACGGAGCCTTTTTTGAACTCCACCGGGTGGCGAGATGGAGAAGAGACGGAATCGGATTCTGAGCCTGGCCGTGGATAGCGACGGAAAATGACACGAGCAGGTGCGGAGAGGCAAAAAAAAAACCCGGAATTGAAATGTAGCCGTCGTTCCCGCCCAAGCACAGGCCCACTGTGGCCCTGCTGGAACCTCAACGGTCAGTGATCCAGATCCGCACTATGGCCACCTCAACATACAGTTATTTTTTTCATTGCAATTCTTCGTTGATATTTTGTTTCTTGTTTTACGACCTCCCCTACGCAATCGGCATCTTGCTGGGTCGTAACACGGGATGGATTTCTCGTCCTGTATGGGTACTATTGGTATCCACCTATTGGCCAAGATGGTGACTTGAATAGCGAGCGGTCAGCTCGTCAAGACGCCGTCGGCTCTCCGGGTGCATTGCGTGGGGATAAGTACTGGAGGCCGGTTGCTCAGCTGTATCATGTCTCGCCGTGGCGTAAGATATCCTTGAAACCTTCCCACCCAAGAATGCAGCGGGTCGCTGCAAATGCCGAAGACAACAGCGTGGACGGTGCATGGCGATGTCCTCGAAGTTCCGTAGCTATTATTAGGGGGTCGTGGAGCTCTTTTAAACACCATTCACTCGGAATCCTACCTACCTGCTCATACTAGGACTTGAGAATTTCTATGCAGCTCCATTGCTTACCACCCGTTTTCTCTTGCTGGCTTACTGTCGAGACGGCCACGTAAAGTCCAGAAACACCTCGTAGAAAAAAAAAACTGGCCAGTAGATCAGTGGTATTGTGACGTATGTGTTGGCGCAGCCCATATTTTCCGCGTTCCATTCACGCAGAATGCCGGCTTTCGATAGACGGAGTCGAAATCTCGGAAGATGCCGGCGTGTCAACACACCTTGACCCTGACACACCGTTACTCACAGAGCACCACAACTGCAGCCCGCTCTTCGCTACCACATTCATTCACTGACTGATTATGGTTTCTCCTTCGGATGCCCAGCAGCACCCACCTCCCACGGATCTTCAGACAGACGCCGTCCATTTGTGTATCGCCTTGCAGTCGCAATTGAATCCAACATTTCTCGGGGCTGCCACCGAACTTCTCTCCTGCGTCGCTACATTAGCACCCGCAGGGTTCCGCAGACATAGTCGCAAGGTCAGCTTTACTTATATCATATTTCGGCTCCACCGTGTATTTCCGTTCTTATACCCCGGCTAGATCATCCGTTTAATCGAGGTAACTGGATTTTCATCCCACAAATTCATTGACTGACAAAGTTCCGGCCTTGGCAAAAAAAGACTGCTCGTGATACACTGGAAGCTTCGGGAATATCACTGTATCTGTTTACCACTGCATCGTGCCAAAAGGGAAAGTAGAAAGATGTCTACTTTGATCTGTTGCGAATGCTACAGACACGTCGCGCCGACGTAGATGACTCTCTAAAAGGTAATTAATCTGGTTACATCCGTGGCATTCCAATATGATATTAAACCATCTCATGTTTTAACTTGCAGCCAGAACAAATTCACTGCTCGTCCGCTTGTCTAGTAATTTTGTGGGCGGCCAATCCGCGGTGGCATCGTCCAGCTCACCTGCCCGAGTACCGTTACCAGATAAGTCAAGGGAGTCGTTGGCCCTGGGTATCACTACCTGCACGCCACAGCCCGAATCAGGAAACACAACAGCCGCCCGTCTCGCCATGCCCGGTAGGCCATCATCCGGCCTTCAGTCCAATCTGCTGATTCCTATTACTTCTTTCTAGCCCCCGACGCCTTCCCGCCTCGTGCGCTGCAACCCTTCCCGCGCCGAAAGCGGTCCCGCCCACTATTGCCGTTTCGGGCACCCCCCGCAGTTATGTCCTCCCTGAAACGTGCGAGACACAGCACGCGGCAAGAAAACGAGATCCCAACTCCGGAACCGTCTTCTGTCACTTATTCCTACAAGCCTCCACCGTTGACTAAACGGTTCGGGATTTTTTGTACCGGCAAAAGTTCAATGCACCGGTACCGGCGTCCGCAGGCGATGCGAGCTTACTGAGCAACGGGTTTGGTCGGAGCTTTGTGTTCTTCGGCGGTCCACTAAGGTTATATTGTACAAATTTTTTGCGGGTTCCGTTGTTCAGTTCGGAGGTTAGTTGTAATGCTATATTCATATGCATGGGCAGTAACTTGAAGAATAAACTGATGCAACGAACAAAGTTGGATTCCGCTGTAATATCTCGTTAAAAGCAGGGAGTTACGCCCACCCCAATAATTTTTGGCTAAGACGCAACTGTTGCTTGGCGTTTGAACCGAACTTGAACGAAGTTGGAACCAAGTTTCAACTGGAAACTTGCGGTTGATTTTTTTTTTTTTTCGCATGCGTCAGTGAGTGGATGCTGAGTCGCAATAATTTTTTTGGGAAAGACGTAATCATGGCACTTGTCCTTTATGCTCCGTGGCTTGAAAGTTGAAATTCAATCGTCGTTGCGTTTTGCCGATATGCCGACCGTTATCGGAGGTTGAAATTACACAGCCATCAATTCTTTTTGATCTCCACCTCATCGACGAGAGGCAGCAGTGCGAGGGCTGGTGAGTTTTCATTGGAGAGGATAATTCGACGATAAAACTGACCATTTACTACACCAGGCGATGGCACCACCGGCACTCGACACCTCACGCGGAAGAGCTGCGCGAGCAGCCGATCGCTCCCGTATTGCGCATATCGAGGCCCAAATCTCGGAGCTAGAGCGTACCATCAGCTCACTCAAGGAAGAAAAGGACTCTCTTCGAGATCGACTCGCCACCTACGCCTATCCAGTCCTCACATTGCCGAACGAAACCGTGTCGGAAATATTCATTCATTTCCTTCCCGACTTTCCCCAGTACCCTCCACCAATCGGTCTTCTATCTCCCTACTTTCTGTGCCAGATATGCCGCAAATGGAGGCATATAGCGCTTGCCACCCCAGCGCTGTGGAGCGTCATCTCATTGTCGTTCCGCAAGGCTGGGAGAGTTCCGCAGAAACTCCGTTACCTACAGACTTCGATCGAGCGCTCCGGTTCATGTCGCCTCTCACTCAAGCTGGGGACTCGTCTCAATAACTCGCAGCTGGCTGAATTACGCCGCCTGGTTATTGACCATTTCCATCGCGTGGAATATTTGGACCTATCTCATTGGCCGGGTTTCGAACTTCCTACAGACACAGACACCGAAATTTCACTGCCCTGTCTTCGCGGTTTGAAGCTCGGGGATCGTTTTGAGGCGCCGGTCACCCGCCTTATGGCGCCCGTCTTGCAGCAGGCTGTCCTCCAAATGTTTTTTCTTGATAGGCAGTTCTTGCCGTGGTCCCAACTCACAGCGATCACTGTCGCGGAGTTGATTGAACTCGACGAATACGGCTACCTCATGAATGAGTTGGTCAACATTGTTCATTGCCGTTTATGCATATACCCTGCGGGCCACCTGAGGTGAAAGTGTTCCCTTCTCTGAGAATCTTACATATTGCGCTGACCAGTTGAATATGTAGTTTAGGGGATATCACGTTGGCCCACTTGGAGACATTCATTTTAGAAAATCCTTCCAGAGGTCCAGTACCATCGGGGATTATAGCCACCTTGACGCTCCCCGCCCTGCGGAGGTTCCAGATTGCAGAAACATTATTTGCCAACAAGGACGACCCCGTCGATTCCATTACCGCTCTTGTAACCAGATCGGGGTGCAACCTTCGAGAATTGTCCATCACCGACCCCAACACTGCTCATATAACGGCGTATCACGGTGCTTTTCCTTCGACGTCGGTCGCGTTCTCCTCCCTCGATATCACCGAGCCCTTCCTGATCGATTGGGAGGACGAACTTGAAGATGCAGAATCATCCAATTCCGACGACGAATCTGAGGGTACGGATTTCGAAGACTAGACCTGGGGTTGGGGCGTCGGATTACTTAGTATAAACCATCATGTTCATTATTATGACGACCAGGACCCGCGGAACAGCGTGCCAGACTTAGCCGAGCATACGTCCTTCTACAGCATCGGATCCCATGTGTCGTCTTCGGAGAAGATGCTTTAAAGTTTATATATTTGTCCATTGTTCATCGTGTCCCAGCTTGTCTTTTCGACCTGCATCTCTTGGTTCCGGACACGCATCTTCAAGATGCCGTCGCGGCCATCTGTGCTGGGCTTCCTTATTCTGTGCCGCCCAATGGCGACGATCCCGACCAACAGTGGTTCGATTACCAGACCTGGAACAATGACCGCCCGCACGCATTTGATTTGCAGACCGCGACGGTTCTTCTCGCGCATGCGGATCCGAAGCGGGCCTGGGAGAGGGTGGCGAACTCTTGATATGATTTCTGCGACTCTGGGTGACGTCTCCAAATTTTAGGACGAACCGCAGCGCATCCTCGTTCATCGCGCTGTCACTTCGACATCGACGATCCGTCCCGCACCATGCTCAACCCAGATCCTCCGAGCGCGGAACTGTCACAAATTCTATTCCCTACACTACCGGCGACCCTTGACGCCTTTATCGACGTGTTGCATAGACCTCCACGACCATCCACAGAAAATTCAGCAGCCACGTAAGCTCCGGATCCTGGACCGCATATTTACGACAATACACGTTCCCGGGAAAGGGGTTCTATACCACGGTGGATCCGAACACGAAAAAGACCAGCATCACCCCGGAGGTGCTCTCGATAATCGCGCAAACGAAGGAGGAGAATCACCCTACGCTAATTCGACAGTTTCATCGCACACGGCCGCTCGAGTTTGCGCAGTCGGGTATGATAAATTGTTGATGGGCCTGATTGAAGTAAATACTTTCAAAAGGAAGGGAATTGCCCCTGCGGCATAATATGATGACCGACTGCGCCGTTAGGGGTCTATTTCATTCCACCGGCTTTGCCAAATAACGGAAGTATACGTGTTGTGACGTCACCTGTACGCAGCATACGTTCCTGACCTGAACCACCACCACCCCACCAAAATGACCATCTAGTAACCCATTTCCTCCTATTCTTCGCGTAATTACTGACCATCCTTCAGCTACTCTTTGACCTTTATGCTGCTCGCGGCGGAGGTACACGTTCACCGATTTTTATTTGTCTAAATCTGACTTGTCGTGCAGATGGTCACATTCTGTGTCCTAGTCTTCCCCCTGCCCCACAACGTGCGCAAGAAGATCTTTGGCTTCCTCTCTGAGAGCCCCATCATCGCCAAAATCGCCTACGGGCTGAAAATATCTTTCATGTGCGCTGCGCGCCACGTTTCATCCAGATTCTTCTTCTGACCTCATTCCAACTTAGATTCGTGGCCATCCTATTCGCCGACGCGCTTCAGCGGATGTTCCGGGTTACGGCCGAGGCTGAGCTCGCGAAACAGAATGGTACCACGCACACCGGTGGCGCGCAGGCGGAAAACAGCTTTGCTGCGCGGAAATTCTAGTACGTGTTTGCTGCGCTCCATGGGATACCACCCGGCCCTCATACCCCTTGGTTCAATCTAATTTCGCTTTCCTTCTAGTTCGCAGCGCAACACTTATCTGACTGGCTTCACGCTCTTCCTCTCCCTCGTTCTCACAAGAACGTTCTCCCTCATCCTCGACCTGATTCACACCCAGGAGGAGTACGCGAAGCTCAAGGGGGTTAGTCCGCAATTAATCTCCGTTCTCCTCCGGCCAGATATTTATATATTTTTCCTCCAGACCTCGCCGGGCGGCTCCAAGGGCTCCAAGCCCTCCGATGACTCGTCCAAAGAAGTCGCAGAGCTCAAGGCGAAGGTTGCCGAGCTGTCGAAGAAGGAGAGAGACTTTGGTTCGTTACCGCCGCCAGCGTGGCACGCTCGTTACTGACGAATATTTGGCTTTCAGAAACCCTCAAAAAGCAGGCCGCCCAGCAGGCTGCCGAGTTCGACAGGCTCGCGACGAAGTACAATGAGGCGACGGGCGCGAATAGCAGCAAGCGCGATTGATAAATTTGGAGTAACAGGACGACGATCGTTGTAACAATCTAGCATACATGCATACCTTCGTAATATTCACTTGGGTGTCTTTCATTGAGGTTACCGCCTGCAGCCGCCCGACCTTTCGTGCGCGTCAGGCCTTGCCACTGTCATTCTCCAGCCGTTGTGCTACTTAGATTACATGACGCTGGAGTTGTTTTCGTAGTTTCTTCTAGTCTTTTCTTTTCCAGTCAGTTACAGTCCGACGATCAATTAGCTAGGGATTTTCCTGATGTGACCGGTTTTGCTTCTTCCTCGAACAACCACCGATTGCAGGACGTACAGATAGCGCTATAGCGCGAGCGTCGACCATGGCCAACGAGCGCCCGGTCTATGCATGGAGCAAACGAGCCAGTACGCAGGTGTTTCGGTCAGCAGTTCCTACTGGCAACTGAACTGAAACTAGAGGCGGCCAAATTGGCCGCAGACATCGAGGAAAAGCAACCAGAAAGATCCCCAACACGAACCTTATACCTGAGCTACGAGTGCCACGAGACGCTTCGCGCGCATTACTCCATTTTCATCCCATACCTCGACGACGACGCTCAGGTCGGCAAAATCATCCAAGTTCACGGGAACCCATGGATCTCTGGCTTCGTTTTTGAAATCAAGACCGGCGTCAATACCCGTCCCTCCGAGGCCCTCGCCCGCCAAGGTGCCCACTTCCTGAAACTCGGCCAGGTTTCTTCCCTCGATTTCGTCGACGACGGGGAAGCCTACGACAGCCGCAACGCGCCCAACCCAGCCGATCGAATCGAATGCGTTGCGGCGGCTATCCCACTTCCGTATCGCAAACCTGGAGCTGTCCCCGAACCTGCCGACGACGCAATCTGGCTTGGTCCGCACCCTGATTTTGAGCGGTGCCAGGAATGGACACGTCGGTTTGTTCGGGCTCTGGTTGATGCCCGTATCCTTGAAGAAGAGGCGGTCGCGATTGTACAGAGCGCGCATTCGGTTCGCCTCTGTGATAAATGCCAAGCAGGACCAACTTGTAGCTCAATCTAGACCTTGTCCACGACTTGTGCAAGATGCATTGTGAGACCGGGTCGACGGCCACTGGGAGGAGGATCCATCGTGGAATTCTGCATGTCTTTCATGACTCAATGCTTTGAACTTCCTGATGGTTGGCCCAGCTATCTAATCCTGGAAATTGGCAGGATTAGGTAGATAGTCGTTCAATCAGGCACCTCAAACATTACACTGTGACTATCAAGGCGTGATATTTAAGCAAAATGTATGTAGTTCGGTACCTGCTCCCCCTCCTCTTCCTCCACCTTGCCACAAAACAATGAGACGAAAGCGTGCTCCTGCGCTGGCGCAGACGAATGGTAAGCACACTAATAAATCAGAGTTTCGGCGCTGTGCGGGTCTTGAGCGCATCAAAGTCGGCGAGCGAGCGGTACATGAGCTTTGCCGACTTGAAATTGGGGATCTTCTCCAGGGGCTTCATGCCCTGGAAGGTATACGTCTTGTAGTCCACCTCCGCGAGCACTTCGAAGCCATTCTTCGCCAGGCCCTCCGCCGAGTTGCTGGTCACCGTCGCGGTGCAGTGCGTGAAGCCCTGCGCCTTCGCCTTCATCACGCCCAGGACCATCGCCATCTCGGCGGCATTCTTGCTCTGGAAGTCCTGCGCTGTCGCGCCCAGAGGTAGGTCGACCGTCTTGTCGATGCGCACCTTGCCGCCACTTGCGGCGCAGTGCTTGTCGTATGCAATGCCCAGGCGCCCGAGCAGGTCGAACACCGGCTCCATCCCCGGCAACGCTTTTCCCGGCCCATGCACCGACTCGTACGCCTCGTACGGCGCCACGAGGCAGACGGCCTTTACCTCGTCGTGCACCTTCACCACGACGCTCAGCCCGCCCTTGGCCGCCTCCTCCACAACGTCTTTGCAGAAGGCGCGCCACGACGCGGTGAGCTCCCCGGACGTGCCACTGCCCGCAAGCAGCGCTGAGAGCACCGGTTCTCGTTCGAGGAACGTGTTGGTGATCATTGCGGCGCACTGCTCGATATCTTTGGCGTCGTCCCTCAGAAACGCCACCTTGGCGTTGAGCTTCTCCGCCATGGCCTGCGCGAATTGTGTCACGGCGTTGGTGGGCTTCGGCAGCGCCGGCGTGTTATTTGGCTCCATGACCTGTTTTTTGCTCTCAGTTTCGTGAGTCGGCGACGTGGCGCGCACCTACTTTCGGGGTGAACCTCGGAGAGCCGCTGCGGCAGGACCGGAGTATGACACTGCACCTTGATTGTACCTTGGTACTGTCATGTCACTGGGAGACCCTATCTATATAATCCTGGAAAGCGCGCGTTAGGGTTAATAGGGTTGTTCCAATGTCATGCTCCAGCCGTTGTGCTGATTAGACTAGATGACGCTGGAGTTATTTTCGTAGTTTCCAATCGTTTCTTTTCTGGTACGAGTCAGTTTCCCGGACCCGAAGGGTAGACATAAATAATCTGCACTCAGCCGTCTCGTCAGCGCGTCAGCGACCACTCCTAGTCGAAGTAAACCTCACGCGACTCATTCACGAGTACTTCCCATCAAAAGTAATGCTGCAGATCCTCCACGCTCTTGGCTCTTGACTCGGACTGATGTGCGGGCGCTACAGTCTGCATGCGGACGTGAGTTTCCTCCTTCACGGCATACATTCACCAATATCGTCGTACAGCCTGCAGAAATCCAGCAACTCGAAGGCTACGACTTGTCTGTGGCCGAGTGGGAGCGCCGCGATGCGTTCGTTCCGCGCTACAACATCGCCCCCCGACACCCAGGCGCCCGTCCTCCGGCGCCGCAATTCGAAAATTGTGATATCGACCATGAAGTGGGGGATGGACAAGAACCCGAGCAGGTTCAACGCGCGCGCGGAAAGGCTCGTCTCAAACCAAAACAGCGGCATGTGGGCGGGCCTCCGCGGGTCTAAGCGCTGTGTTGCCGTGTGCCAGGGGTATTATGAGTGGAAAGACAAGCAGCCTCATTTTGTGAAGCCGAAAGACGGCCGGCTGATGCTCCTCGCGGGTCTGTACGACGCTGTTTGGCTACAAGGTACGACAGTACTACTAAGCATGGTTCTCGTCGTGCATTCCCTTAACCGCTGTACTCTCCAGGCCAGACGACTGTGTGGAGTTTTGCGATCGTCACTAGGGCCGTAGCGGGAGAGCTCTCGTGGCTGCACCACCGCCAGCCCGTCATTCTGGACACCCCCGAGGCTCTCACTGCGTGGCTTGACACCTCCTCACAAAGATGGAACCAGGATCTTGCTAAGCTGCTCGCGCCGACGGCGTGCGATCTTGAATGGTATGCAGGCATTCTGCGAATTGCCGCTGTCCGCGTGTAACATTCAGTATAGCTACCCAGTCCCGAAGGAGGTCGGCAAAGTGGGGAATGAGTCCCCGACGTTCATCCAGCCGCTTCTCGAGCAGGCACCAGCTCTCCTTCCATCCGCAGACGCCGATAATTCTGGACCCAAGCCAAACAGGGTCCTTGTATATCAGGTGAGTTCTTAGAGCGTGCCCGATAGAATCCTGATTAGCTTCTAGTCCTTTATCTCATACCTCAAAGAGGCTTGTCGTGAGAGGTCAGTGTTTTTTTTTTTTTTTTCGCACAAATTTGTCGTATTCATGTCCGGTCAGTAAGGTCACAGCGACTCTCGATGGATATCTGCTCTCCATGGCATGCGACGACGTCGTCGTTGCCATCGTTCAAAGCTTAGAATGCCGGAAAACATTGCTAGAGGTGAGTTCCACCTTCCCGAAATCATGAAATGTCTGACGCCTTCCAGCTCTCGGCCAACCTCGGTCTCGCAAACGAGCCTAAATTCCGGGCCGCTCTGCGCACAGACGAGGAGCGAATCGCCCGGATGCTCGTATCGATTTTCACCTCTGAATCCGCAGAAAAAACCGTACTTGGCCTCGAGGGCGACGCCGCGCAATATTTCCTCGATGTCGTTCAAGGGGTAACAACCTTCTCTTCCGTTTGCACAACTCTCTCACTTAATTTTCTCAGACGCTGGACAAAGGGCTGTTGATAGCACAGGAACAGAGTCGGATGGCGCAGCGGATAATCCGCAAGCTCGCGGCGTCGTGCGACAGGCTCCCGTCCTCGCTCTTCATCACTGGGGTGACCGAGAAGGAGGACCATCCGATGTTTGGCGGCGGATATGGCGACATCTACCGCGCGTCACACAATTCTCGGACGGTCGCGCTGAAGTACATGAGGGCAGTGCATTTCATGCGTGGTTCGGACCTGCGCCGCGTTCGTTGGTGAGTCGATAGCTCCTACTAGGATATTGCTGCTAACGACGACGGCGACAGAAATTCTGCAGCGAAGCTCTTGTCTGGAAAGACCTGCGTCACGCGAATATCCTGCCGTTCCTAGGGATCGAGAAGGACAGCTTCCCGTCGTCGCTATGCATGGTTTCGCCGTGGATGGAGCATGGGACGGCGATAAACTACGTCAAGGAACACGGCCATGCCAACATCGACAAATTGGTGGGCTTTTCTTTCCGTTTCATTCCCATCGTCTAACACGTCACTCCAGCTCTACGAGATCTCACAGGGCCTACAGTACCTCCACTCGCGAGGCATCGTTCATGGGGACTTACGAGGAGTACATGGGTTCTGCGAATTATCTATCAGCGCTTGATGAAGTCGTTGATAATAGGCAAATGTTCTTATCAACAAGGACTGGAGCGCCTGCCTAGCCGATTTCGGGCTCAGCATCTTCTCCGACGCCACCTCCACCATGTCCACAAACCGCGCGGGTAGCCTCCATTGGATGGCCCCAGAGCTCCTCGATCCCGATGGCTTTGGGGACGGCACGTTTGCTCGCACGCCCGCTAGCGACGTGTATGCATTCGGATGTCTGTGCTTAGAGGTGCACTATTTCCGTCCCTCTGCACCAATCTCGTCCCTAATTCATCGGTCCAGCTGTACACCGGCCAACCGCCATTCGCACACCTGCGCGAACCAGCGGCGATGATGAAAATCCTCAACGGCGAACGACCAGAACGGCCCTCCGGAACTCTCGGCGCTCACTCGATCTCGAATCTGCGCTGGCTGCACATAACAGCGTGCTGGGCTCAAAAGCCCGCCGCTAGGCCCAAGGCTGAGATTGTGGTGGAAAGCATGGTTTGGCCCGCTTCGGAAGCGGGCGACGTCTGGCCTCGAATCGCGCGGGTAGCGAGCCGCTAACTAATTGCGCTCTTGAAGTTTTGTATACTGTACATACCCATTCTGTATTTATACCACATCCCAGACGGCTCGAAAGATCACAACGCTAGAGATACTTGCATATTGACTGTGAAGCTAGCAGGCAGATCGCGATCTCTTAGTACTTACCACTGCTGTAGTCAAGCTGTAGTGGCGTGTTCCTCCTTCCTTTTGTGGATGGATCAACGAGTGTGACATGATGTGACCTGAGCTCTTTCAAACCGTGCCCGTCCTGTTGCTTTCCGCCACCGCTGAGACAAAGTTCCCCGGCGGCTCATTTTCCTTGGCCCGTCAATCTCGAGCAGCCGAGCTGGGGCCTCAGAATTTTCTTGACCACGCCCGCGATGACCCGACTTTGATCCCGACACAACCCGCACAATACTTGAACAGCACACGATAAGTTGCCATCCGTAAGCATATGTTTATCAAGTACTCCGGCGCCGTCCCGCTGATCGTTGTGGAAGTAACCAGCACAGAAAAAGAGAAAGGAAGAAAGGATAGCAAATGAATAGCAAGGTCAACAGCTAACGAAGCAGATATGACTGGAAACTTGGAGGTCTATGACAAGAAACTTGGAGGTCGGCGGGCCTCCGATGGCCTCATACGCTACTCAGAAATGTAAGCCAAGGAATTTTATGTCGAGTCTGGTATACTCGCATGGATGGTCCGTCAAATGTATTGCCAGCTTCAGATTCAAAGCGACGACGCAGGGTCAAGCTGCGTTCGTGGCCTGCGAAATCCAAATATAAGCATGATGATTACGTCAGAAAATAAATAGACCAACGCACACATCGAAGAACAAATGGTTGCGTCGATGGTCTCGCGGACCTCCTTAATGCCCTCATATAACTGGTGCCGACGTTCGGTTTCAACGGTGAGCTGAAATAATTTTACTTTAGTGATTCACACGCAATTCTGAACGCTCTCACCAGGATAGATGTCTGAATTTCCTTCACCTCCTTGGCGCACTCATCGATACTCTGCAGAATTTCTTTGATCTTTTCCAGATATTCTCTCCATGTTTGAACACTGCGTGCTTCCAATAAACGAGTTTGAATATTGGACAGTGATACTTTGGCGCTGAAATTCAATATTCCAATTACCATCAATGTTCACGACGACGAAGAGAACGATACTCACTCGAGCAGGCGCCTCTTGTAGTCCATCCACTTCACTTGATCTCTTGCACCGTTTGTCTTTGCCTGTTGTTGAATTTTCTCGGTCGCCATAATCGTGTCTTCGACCCGACCCAGCTTGTACGATGGAGTCTGACGGTTGGCGGTATAAACGGTGAATGATGCCGCTCCAAGGCCCAGGAGGGTGTATGGGAAGGCGTTGCCCGCCACTAGAGCTAACCCGGAGAATAATATCGATGTGGATATGTCGCCCATGGAGGAAGGAGGATGTAATCGTGAACTGAGGTCGACGCACCAGGTTCCCATTTAAAACTCAATGACGATTTACGACACTGTTCATTTCCAGAACCGTCACGTCGGTTGGGAAAAACAGGCGCCTTTTTCTCGCGCATAAATAATACAGGCTAGGCTAATTTATACAGCCGGTACCCATTTCCAAATCCGGTCGCAAATCCGGTTGATGTGCACAGCTTTAAGAACAGCGTCTGCTTGCCGTTGCAGAAAGGGCCGAATAAAAACCGATCGTGAACGAGATTTGGGGACCTAGCTGAGAAAATATATTATCCTGAGTCTTATCCAATCCGGCCGGGTGTTTTGGAATTCTGAAGTGCCTGCTTGAACTTGCAGTGTGGCAGACCCAAGTACTGGTTCGGTCAATCTACCACTTACAATAGTCACTCTGTTCATTTCCCCAGATCTCTCGTGAAATCAAGATACCCAACGCTGGAGCACAACAGTCCCATGGTTTACTTCTCTCATTATTTTTTGTCTCTTTAAATTCAAGTAACAATCGCCCACTGGCACGAGAGCATTATCCGGGAAATGGGATTGATGGGAACCGTGGCATGATCGGTGGCATTGTTGGCGGCATTTCACCAAACAAACAAGTAAGGGCCATCAAATGCCATCAATGGCATCAATACGGCTTCCACCCGCGCGTACACTACCATCTTCTCCGCCCTCCCACGCGACACCGACCTCAGTATGTGACTGGTGTATTCTTTCTGCCTCTTACTCTGTGGCAGCTAGCACGATGCTGCTGTTTACCCCACAGATGAGCTCCATGAGGAGTTTCGAAGTGTCCAACTCCTGTGGCGTACCCCCGTACTTCGAATTCGGCGCCGCCCCCAAACCGCCGGGCTGTAGTACAGCTGTTCCCTGCAAACAGATGCGAGCATGATCCCCTTCTCGCCGTCCTTCTCTCCGCTCGAGCTGCACGCTGTGCTCGATGGAGACGTCCATGCCTACTCTCGGCGCGGCAGTGTCGACGATGGGAGCACATACTGGATGGGCGAGCACCAGCAATGCTCCAATATGTCCTCACCCTAATGGTCCGACATTCCCAGCTGCCCCCCGGATCTCTAGGCATGATGTCCTCTTTTTCTGCACCTGAGCACATGCCTTCGTACGGCCTCGCCACCCGCACATCGTCCCCCCGGCCCCATCTCGCCATCAAGCGACTCGTCTTCCGGGCGTCTCTCCCCGCTCTCCCAATTCGGCTCGAGCTCCGCCTCCTCGCGCCGGAGCAGCGTCGACTCGCCCCTGCTGCTCCCGCGAACGAAGCTGAACCCCGGGACGGGGGCGGGTCAAATCGAGCCTGGGGAAATGTTGCTTGCGCTGCGCCGCGACCGCGACCGCGACGCCCCTCTGGCAGCACAATCCCGCGACGCGTGTGGGCTCTAGAGTACTTCCAACAGCGGCACCCGCTCGCGCTCATCGCCGCCGACGACTCCGACTCCGACGAGGATTCCAGCGCCTTCTCCGTTGACGACGACGCGGAGGGTGGGCTTGCGGGGCCGGAGTGCTCCCACTGCAAGACGTGGTCGACCGACCCACCCGCGACTCAACTCGCGATTCCCTTCCTGCCCCCCTTTTCCCTCAGGCTCCCTTCGCCCGCCACGTCCCCCCGCGCCCGCCCCGACCCGCCCCGCTGTAGTGTACATGCATACACATACGCCTCGTCCGTTAAATTATGGTAATGATGGTAATGAATAAATCAATGTTTGGAAATGACGGGGTATGGATGAGATATATTTCGAGGCACACGTCGCGACGCAATACTTGAGAAGTGCTCCGGGTGTGTCATAGCATATTCAAACTCCGCCGAAGTGTGCCGCTTGCCCGGTGCCGCTTGCCGGTGGCATTGATCGTGGCAAAATCCGTGGCAATCCCAACACCCAGATCTTGTGACTGGCACAAGCGATAGAAAAATACTGTAGTATTTCGTTCAATTCGTATGGTCACGCGTCACACACCCAAAAACCTACGAAAATTTTCGTAAGTCACCCAGTCAAAGAGGCGATTTTGGGCTTAGCCGAGCTAGCCGAGCTTAGCCGAGCGTTGCCGGTGGATCAAATTCCCTAAAGGGGACCGGTTACGAAAGGGTCAGTTCGTACGATGGTGTCACACCCCAAACCGCCTTACGAATTGAACAAAATACAACAGTACTCTCCGCTCCAGTTGAACATTCAAATTCGTAAAGCCAAAGGATTCGATCGATCACAAAAAAGGTATGAGTTCGAAGTTGAAGTATCGATATCTGCGTACGAGAGACTATCAGTTAATGACAGTTTCAGACGGAAGGGAGCATATATTCGAGTTCCGTCTCGCGAGCTCGAGACAAAAGGAACGAGAGAGTTCAAGCTTCACCCAAAAATTACCTTTGACTCAACAGGATGCGATCCTATTTGCTTGCAGTCGATCAGAGACAGCAGCAGATTTCTCGACAAGTCGGATGAAGAGAATACGAGGTGTCAAAGCCTTGTTCGTTTGATCATGTTAGTGCTGGCCAGCGACTGTCCAGATCAATAAAATACAACAACTGGACCGCAAAGCGGAGAAACCATTGAAGCGACCCATAGAAACCCAAAAAGACCGCCAGAGAAACCAAAACCCTAGTCCCACCCATAAACCGTCGCTCAATAAGCTCGGATTGCTCGCGACCGGTACTGGTGCATCGAACTTTTGCCGGTACAGAAAATCCCGAACCGTTTGGTCAACGGTGGAGGCTTGTAGGCGTAAGTGGTAGAAGACGATTCAGGAGTTGGGATCTCATTTTCCTGCTGGGTACGTTTCCAAAAAGGCGATACTGCGGGCCCGGGGGTACCAAAAACGGCTTGAAAAGTGGCCTGGACCGCTTTCGGCGCGGGAAGGCATCGGGGGCTAGAAAGAGGTGATAGGAATCAGCGAATTGGAGTGCAGACCGGATGGTAGCCTACGGGGTGAATTTATTCTGGCTGGAAGTAAAAAGATGAGAAGATGAGAAGGTTTACAGCTATTTGCGGAACTTAAGGCGCCGATCAATTTTTTTGTTTCATCAAAAATGCATGCCTCACTGTTTCACTCATATCTTCTTCAATTCCCGTCCGTTTCGTCCGGGAGTAGGCGCGTTCGAACGGGGCATCCGAGGGGCACATTTCCATGCCTGGGTTGCGGAGATTTGCCAAGTTTCAAATCTGGAGGTTTCCGGTCGTGAGCGCCAGATTGGGCGCAATTGGGACGCATCTGACGCATCCAAGAGGGGCCGAATGGTGTATTAGGAGCTTTAGAGCCCTTCGGAACGTCTCCGAAGTCCATGCGACGTAAGATGGGCGCTCCGAGCCGGATCAGTACTTTTTTGGTCCACGCTCTGCGCCTTGCTTCTTCCCTCATCGTCCTCCATGCTAAAACGGGCTCTTTGCTATGTCTAGGACCAGGAAAGCATCTGCAACCTCCTCTGAAGTTCCAGGATCCGAGCCAGCCCCTCCTGATGATGACTCTTCAAAAGCTGGTAACAACACATCTCATCAGTCTTTTGCCTGTCAACATCTGTTCTCAAGGTCGAAAAATGCACGTGCGCAAGGCTCCGGACTGCTCAAACGCTGAAGAAGATACTATAGCATCTCCTCCACCAAGAAAAAACCGAAGACCAAGGATACACTAGTTGAAGATATAGAGTTTGAGTTACCCGCAGGGTCTCAACACATTGAGGTTCTATCTACTGCTCCATCCAGTGCGTTCTCTGTGTTTTTCAACCGTTTCTTGACGCTAAACAGTTCCAAGTGCCTGTTGGGACCGGTTGAAAATCAAAGCATACCGAGCATTGCAAATCTCCTCAACTTCCGCGACATGGTGAATACCGCAGTTATCAATGACAAGAACACTGCGAGGAGCTGGTTATGGATTCATCTGCTGGACGAGACCTTCGAGCCAGAGGCAAAACTCTTCGCCATTGTATCTGCCCTCTTTGACATGGCTGTAGATCAAGCTGTCGCAGGTGAGAGCCAGAAGTACAGAATCTCTAGAATTGCGATCAGAATAATTTAGGAGGACATCCTGAAATGTACACACCGCGGGCTGTGCACAAATTTACAGCTTTTTCGCGCACAAAAACCTTTCAGTGACCAGCTGTTCATACAATAAGTCGTGAGAATATTTACGGCGGCTTCGTCCGCAAAAATGAGATACTCGGGTGGATAGTGACCCATTTCATGCTTGTATGCACATTGTCTGGGTTTAGAACACTCAGCAGCAGTACGAGAGACTAAAATGGAACAAAGAGGCATCAGACAAAGTCTGAGCTAGGTGATATGAAATAGACAACCTTTTTCGAAGTATATCCAAGCCGTTTTAGGGTGCGTGACAGTGTTGCGAGGGAGACTTGAATGTCGTGAAATAGTAGTAGTTGAAGCTGGATTTCATCCAGATACATGTTGGGTGAGTGCTCGAGTAAAGCGACCAAGAACTAAGGAAGATGACAGTCAGCAAGAAATGATTATTGCACAAAGAAAGAACGTGCGCGGGTATGGTCTTCATGCATCATCCTGGCTCTCCCAATTCCTTTTCGACGTCTGGTGACCATGTCGATCTCATGGTATGTTTGTATAACATGCTGCACGACACGGAGGGGCATGTTTAGGTTGATCGCACGATTCGCAATGGCTGTTGTTTCCTTCTTTAGGATTTGAGATTGGTAAATGACGCGAGCCTTAAAGTCGGGACTGTATAACTGTCTCAGAGGTACAGGACGAGGTGCATGAGGCATCTGGAGGTGTTCGGAGACAATTGAGAGCAGAGGACGACGAGGATGAAAGAAGGAAGTTGCCTGCTTGACCAAACAAATACTGATCCGCCTCCGGAGTGTCTGTATTACGTCCCGAGGTCTTCAGAGAGCTTCTATAAGTTTCGGGGACCTTCAGAACACTGTTTCGTACCTTCTGGACGTGTCCGACGCGTCTCAATTCAACGCATTGTTGCGTACACGGTACGGAGGCTCAAAGTTCAGATCTATTGAAAATCCAAACTTTATATAAAGGAATGTATGCCTTGCATGCCCCATTCGAACGCGCATGGTCCCGAGGGAAACAGATGAGAATTGACGAAGCTATGCAGAAAATACTGGGAGGAAAATTTCGATGTTAAAACAAAAATTTTGATCGGCGCCCTAAGTTCCGCAAATAGCTATAATCTCAGAAAATTTGTTAGCCATAGATGAAACCAGATTAAATAATTACCTTTCAGGGAGTCACTACGTCTGCGCGATGGGTCTGTAGCATTCGCAACAGATCAAAGTATATATATATATTTCCACCTAAGGGAGGTCCGCCTAAATATGTAAAGGGCCTCTTAGGGGATTTATCTTGTATGAGCGTAAATCCCCTAAGAGGCCCACTTCCGCTGGGCGGATGTGAGTCATATGTTCCCATTGAGACCATCAATTCTATTTTTGCACCAGCGCGCCCCGCTTTGTATTAGTGCCATACCAGCACCCAACCGCCCCCTCAGCGTGGCTCAGCACCCCTCAGCGTCACTCAGTGCATCGGCCCCCTCGCAGTATACTGCGAGCTCTGCCTTCTTCTCCTTCTCGGAGACATCCGCTCCTCAATGTCGACCTCCAGAAAACCCACAAAAGTGTGTTCTTTGCGCCAGCCATAACGAGCGTGCTTCAGTGGCAGGGGCCGGTGCTCACTTCACCAGCCCTCCCAAACCCCGAAACAGCCAAAAACACACCACCGTCTGCGGTTTTGGGCGAGGTGGACGTATTGCTGCTCTTCATGGACAAATTAGCGCAATAAAATACCCGTGCATCTCCGCCGGCCGAAGAACATCCTGCTCCCCCTGCACATGCTGCCGACTCTCAAGAGGATGTGGAAATGACGGACTGGGTTGACGCGGACCTTCCGATTCTTCCCCAATCACATCCGGACTTCCCTCTCCCCATTCTGGTTCCTCTCCCTGACACTGCTGCACGCACTCGGACTGTTGCAAAACGACTTTGTAACGCATGGGATCTCCTTCTTCCCCAGCTAGTTGGCCAGCCATGCTCAGCGGCCAGCTGTCATTGCTTCTGTTGTTCGACATGAATGCATGGAAGCCTGCGGACCTCGTGTTGTGTCTCAAGTCCAGTGCCTCTACATCTCCCATAAGTAATATTGTTCTTGTCCTCCTCTAAAGCTCAACACCATACAGACTTTGAGTGGGTACAGATAGAGACCTGCTGTTGTATGCCTGTCAGCATCCTCCTTGTCCAAAACGGGGTCTTCCCAATGTCGCCCAATCGACCCCAGACTGCTGTTTCTGTCGACCTCCTCGACATCTACCAGGCCCTCTTCGAGCGGTCTTGCAACACCATCAATGCTCTTGCATCTGCTCTCCACACAATTTATGATCGCTGTGGATTTCATGTCCTATCCTCTCAGATATTTACTAACAGATGATATTCAACTCGGTATTAAAGGTATCTGCAGAATAAGGGGCAGCTAGCGAAGGATTCTTTCCGTGCTGGACTTCAACAAGCTGTTCAATGGTATAGCAATTTGAGAACTGAGGTCCAGAAGCGGGTTAATGCTGCGCTTGTGGAAGCTGAGACTTCTCTTTACCCTGCCACTCCAATTTCGACTACCGAGTGCACCCCACCAACTTCAAACGTCCCAGCGGATCAAGCAGCAGATACATCCGCAGCCTGGTTGGACGTACCCCAACCCCAAGCTGAAGCCTCCATTTCTTCTCCAGATCTCCCTCATTGTGCTGCTACAAACCCATTGGGGCTGCAGATACGAGTGGATGGAGATGACACTGGAGTTCTTCTACTTGCGGGTATGTCCACCACATCGGCAGATGTATCCGACACCTCCGCGGATGTGCTTGACAAGCCCGTGCCTCCCTCTCCCTCTCCATCCACCTTGCCCGAGGCTGTACCTATTGCCTCAATGCCTCACCCCCCTGCACGCCGGTTGAAACCAAACATGTATTGACGCCGGGGCGAGCGGCACGAATTCTGCGTGAACGCTGTCCCGCCTGTTTTGGTTTGGAGGAATGGGGCCGCCCTTTAGAAGAGTGGGTCTCCTATTTCGTCTTGAGCTCCAATTTCTGATCAGTTCTCGAAGCGGTGGTGATGTCCAATTGGGTGCCGATGGCTGCTTTAGCTATCACCATATCCGCAGGGCTGGGGATGGGCCGATATCCTATGACCCAAGTTACTTCCTCTCCAAGGAGAAGGTCGATCGCGCTGGGGATTGAATAGTCGTGGCCAGGAAGAAGAAACCCGCAAAACTCAAGTCTTTGATCCCCCAGGATGTCCTTGACACATGTAACAACTCTTTTGATGCCGCCAATGAGAAAAAGCAAAAGGTTGATCCCAAATACCATGACGCCAGCAGGGTTTTTGTCTTGGCCTGCAGGCACTCACAGGTCCTTTTCCTGTGCAATATCGACACTCCCGGGGAACAGCAGAAATACCTTGTTGCACTCCTGGAAGAGATGAACAAGCTCCTCCCTCCTGCTGCTACGATTTTGCACACCTACGACATTGGCTGTGTCAGTGATCGCAGTCTTGACCTTGTACATTTTGAGTTATGTTGACCGACCTTTAATTAATTGACTGAATGCACAGTATCCCATTTTGACAGAGGGCCTCCGTGAACACCTTTCGTTTGCCCTCAATGTGATGCACTCATTTAGGCACCAGTGGGTTTGTCAGCTGGTCTATAGCCCTCGCTTTCGTCGTGGGATGGGCTTGACTGATGGAGAGGGTGTCGAGCGGCTTTGGTCGAGGATCCGGAAACTTATTCCGATTACTCGGCATCAGTGGGTGAGTATGCATAGTTCAATTGCATCCCCCTTTCTCAATGTTTGCAGAACTCCAGACGTATCTGGATGCTTGACCAGTATGCTGCCTTCGTGAACGAGGATGGTCGCAACTGACTCGGCAACTGGATTCTTCGACAGAAGGATAAAAACCTTCCTGCAAAGTATAAAGCTGCCACCAAAGTCCTCCGACAATGTTGTGTGCCTATCAACGAGCTCTGCTCACAGCAGGAGGCACAGAAGGCTGCGCAAACATCTTTTCGCAAATGTGAGTCTGTTGTGAGATACATCTGCCCTGTCACGTGATTGGGCAGATATCCGCCCAGATTTTAATAACATTTTTAACAGATGCTCCGGCACGGATGCGGTGTGAATTGGACAAAGTTCTTGCTCTTCAAACTCAAATTGAGGCTGTGGAACAATCAATACACGATGCCAAGAAGTCTCTTACCGGGCAAACCACTGTTGCGGATTCCCTTGTTCTCCTTGGCGGTCTGGAAAAGACACATGCAGTACTCAGCGAACAGGCTGATTGCTTGTATAGCACCCTCAACATCCACAAAGATGCTCCTGAGCTGCAAGGTCTCCCACTTGCTTTTGTTCGGATTTTGCATGCTGCACGCGACTTGAAAGCGCACATTCAGGACCGTGGGCAGAAATCTATTGATGAATTACTGAATCTTTGTCAGGCGGTGGCTGGGCAGAAAGAGCCTTCTGGTGAGTATCTCAGTAATGCCTCTTCCTATTTTCGTACTGAGAAGTTGTCGGCCAGGGACAAAACTTCACCAAAGCACCATGCGGGCCATTTCCAGTCGCAAGCCTGCTCTTATGCGATCTATTGCAAAATTCAATGCTTATTGCGAGGAACTCGAGGAGCTTCGTCTGCCGGGGTGCAACATTGCGATCCCTTCGCCTCTACCGACAACTCTTGCCGAACTTCGTGACTCTCATTTGTGTGAGGACATGTACATCTCCGCATCAGGAGAAATTCCACGCTGAGTGGATGACCCAGATGTCTGGGATGGCATCCGCAATATGCACATTGTTGACCGGTGCATTGAGGAGGAAGCCCGACTCAAGCTGGACTAGCATGTCTACCTGGCTTTTGAAGGAACAAGCTATCATCGCGAAGGCTATTGAGTCGATAACAGGTGTGCACATTCACCTTCAGAAATCCATACTGACAATTTTTAGACCCGACCTTGGAACTTGCTCTGCTACAATGGAGGCGCATGCTGCATTATCTGGGTGTGGGCTGGGGCCCCATTCTCCAATGCGGCCACCGTGTGTCCATCACCGGAGCAGCGGACACAATTCAAGGGCCAGCACAGCCACTGGCAGATACATCCGCCGTCTGCCATCCTCAAGCGGATGCATCCTTCCCTCCACCCTCAGCGCTGGCGCGGGCTGTAATCCTCCCCGTGGAGGCTGTTGAGGATGTATTTGGTGAAGAGGAGTATGTTGCAATGTCCGACACCACGGAGGAGCACGAACTCAACACCGCAGCGGATCTGGATGAAGAAGAGATCTTGGCGCAGGATGACATCATAGCCAACAACGACGAGGATGAGTCCACCTACCCTGCAGCTGGCTCAATGAACCTAGAAATCGAATGGGAACCTGCGGTATGCATCTTGCATGCCATCACATTAATACGGTACTAATATTTATCTCAGGTACAAACAGATGCTCGGGTCGATACCTCCTTCCTTCAAGTGCTACAAAATCGAAATAACAGCCTGGAAATCATCCTGCAATGGTACACCCGCACTGTCGTTGGGATGTCCGGTCGTCCCACACTGAAATTTGATGTTGATGATCAGTGCCGGATATCCGTCCCCACTTGTCTCAATGGATTTGGCCTCAATGCACTTGCCGCATCCTTACTCAATGTCTTCAGCGAGCCGTACTCCCCCACGGAAACTTTTGCCAAAAACTGTGCCGTCTTCAGCACATATGACTTCCCTCGTATCCACAACAACCATAGCAATGAACTTGTTTGGCGACATGCTCATCCTACGGCATTCTAGGATAAGCCTGTTTGGCTGATTCCAATTCATCGGCCCAGGGAAAAACATTGGGTGCTTGTTGTTGCATACATTCGCCAGCAACGACTTGTTTTCTTTGATAGCCTCGGAGAGACCGGTGGATGGCGCCGAGATCTACAGGTAATCATTACATTTCCGCCGTCGTGTAATCTACTAACTGGTACCCAGGATGTCATGCGCTTGATTACCCGCTTGACCCAACTGTCCAGCAAGAACGGTCATCCTTTGCACATGAATATGCAGAAGGAGCCATGGATTGCTCGCCCATTCCTCCCTCTGGTATGTGCTCTCCTTCTCTGGTGGGCTCGGCACTACACTGAGGTCATTATTAAGGGAAACACACTCCAAACAAATGGCCATGACTGTGGTATTTGGGTGTTATGCATGATGGCCGCCGTTTTGCGTGGATATGAGGTGACCGGGATTGCAGAGCGTCAGATGGGCCTGGTTTGGGACACTCTAATGGACCACATACTTACCTTGCCTTTCACATGATAATATATTGGACGCTTGAATACTTCTTACGGAGTGAATTGACGAGTGCATGTCAAGTAAAGTAAAGCAATTGAGTTGGGAGTGTAAAATGGTGCTGGAGGCAATTAAAAACAGCTTATAAGAGTTCAAATGGGCCGTGCATCAAAGGACTCGGGTGTCCAGTGCTCGCTGGGCTGAGAGCAGATACATCCACCCGCTGAAGTCAGATGCATCTGCCCATTTGACGAGTGCATGTCAAGTAAAGCAATTGAGTTGGGAGTGTAAAATGGTGCTGGAGGCGATTATGAACGGTCTAGATTATGAGAGTTCAAATCGGTGCGCGAGTACCTCATTGCTGTACCGATACCACGTGACCATTGAGAGTTTGCTAGCATCCGCCCATCAAAGTCAGACGAGTGAGTATAAAGTAAAGCAATTGAGTTGGGAGTGTAAAATGGTGCTGGAGGCGATTATAAACGGTCTAGACTATAAGAGTTCAAATTGCTTCCGCTTGCCTATATGTGGCTGTGCTGAGAGCGGATGCATCCGCCCGTCAAAGTCAGATGCACCCATCCACTAAAGCACTGAATAGTGCTGTGTAATCCCAACGTTGAATTGAACAGCTGGAGCCTTTGGTATGGAATATAGGTGCAGATGAGCAAGCTTGACCTTGGCAGATACATATGTCTTCGTCGGTGGATGTATCAGTTGCACCATCAAATCCAAGAATTTTCGTAGTGCTGGATTGTGTTATTCAAGAAATTGGAGATAGTAGAGATGGTATATCGTACGGGCCCGCTGGATTGCGTTATTCAAGGAATCAGAGGTAGTAGAGATGGTATATCGTACGGGCCTGCCAGTGTAAGTAGTTCTGGTGCATTTCGTATGGCCTAGAAGCGTGGTAGGAGTCGTACATTTCGATATCCAGGGCCTCCCAGTCTGCTAGCAACTGCATAACCTCTACCCGCAACACGTCGATGAAAGCGGACCATCCCATTTGTGTGAGATCCACCCGGCGGCGGCGATCATCTTCTTTCTGCTGGCGCATGCGAGTCCCATCAATAATCTGTCCCAGACATTCAGTGAAGTAGTGGAAACTGTGGGGGTCGGTCTTGTCCATGTCCATTCGAAAGTATGAGTGAGTCTCATTGGTGTCCGGCCGAAAGGGTGGCTTCTCCATCCACCACTGCAAATTGTCTGCCAGATTCACAATCTGGTTGTGAGAAAGGAAGTCCGGATCGCCAGCCAGGAAGTCCTGGTACAGTATTTCGGATTCGGGGAGTGGGGCATGGTAGAGGTTGTGGATCTAGTACGGGAGGGCCGGAAGGTGGGGGATGCAGTGCAATGGACAAGGATGATTGTGCCTGCCGGTGTTGTGGATGTACAAGGCACGCTTGGATGCAGCACGAACAGTTTTAGCACTGCCGGGTGGTCAGCTTATAACTCTTCGTAGAGGCCATGGAGGCAAGCTGAGCACGTACCTTTCACTCTGAGAGTATTTGCGATCTATTTCACGGCAGGCACAAGCCTTTGCAACCTGTGTGAGATGTTTGGCTCATTGACCCATGAAGATGGGGGTGGTACGGGTCAAAGTTGCTACCAGATCCAGTCAACCTTTCGGATGATATGGTGTACCGTATTTTGCATGGCAGATAAAAATCTGAAAAAAATGAGACTGACTCCGGAATGTATTCAGTCACAGATTGCATACCTCAGACCTGTCACATCCACCAGAAATGAGACCACAGGTTGACCGATCTTTATTTGTCTTCTCATTGGTTGATCTAGTGAGGTAAGGCGTCGCCGAGGACACACCACTGTGAATGGTATTTCTTCTTGGAGATGTCCAGGGTCATTTAGCGAGTGTTCAGGGGCATTTAGTGAGGCGTCAATGTCTGCCGATTTGGTAGATGGATCCGTCTGCCGATTTGGTGGATGTATTTGCCTCTGAGCAGAGGTGTCTGGCATGCTCAGGAATGTGGCAGAGTCGAGCAAGAGGTGAATGTTGAATTGCAATCCAAGTGTGCGGCGGAAGTGCAATTTGGGGACAGATGTGGAGGGAGCGGATACATCGGTCGAAATCGGCCGATCATCCGCTCCTAAATTTGGCTGCTCATTATTTCTCCTTTTCTCCCCTTCACCAACGACATTCCTCCACCGTGCCCCCAGCAACTGTCTTTCTTGTTCCCTCAAACACCTGCATTCATCTTCTGTTCTCTCAAGCCGTGGCTTTTCCCAGGAAATAAAAAGCCCTGACGGATCCATCCACCACTTTCGTGTCTTACGCGAGGGTTGCGCTGCGCTACAAGACGTGTGGCGCCGCCCTCCCTACGTGCTGCTCTACACGACTTCTGGTAACCTATGCCTGGGCTGCCGTTCTTGAGCTCCAATAACCCGTCTCTAGTGATCTCCTGGCAACCCAGCCTTTTCTGTCTTTTCTTCTCGTCTTGAATCTCTTGAATTGTGAGTACGATGCTCCCCTTGTGCATCTAAGTGCTAATATACCTCAGATTCCAATGGCTTCTGCCACTAGTGGCGCCGCCTTGTTGTTCGCACCTGACTCACCTCCTGCCTCGGGTGGCACGCTGCCCAAAAACCCACACACACCCACTCCTGCGCCCCGCGTCGGCATCAGTGGCACCTCAGCCATGCTCACCACCCCTGGATCTGACATGTCTGATTGGGTTCCAAACGATCTGGCAATGGCCAGTTTGACCGTTTTCAACAATTTTCCAGATCTTTCAACGCCGCAGACCAGTATGCAGGGCCCACGACCCAGCCTGCCAACGTGGACTGCATTGCTGCTCAGCCAGCTCAACGCACCGGCGACGCCGGACACATCTGCCCCCCCCTCCACCCTATTCAGTCAATCCTCCTGACCACGATGCACACAGCAGTGAGGACGAGGAGATTGACGAACTAGAATATTCTCCAATTCGTCCACCCCCGCCCGTCTCCGCACCGGCCCTGCCCGTCTCTGCCCCGGCCTCACCTATCTCCCCGCTGGTGCCAGATTTCTCCACATCAAGTTGGTGCGACATCCTCGGCCACCCATGGCCCCAGGCCCAGAGGCTTCCCCTCTCATTACTGGGTTACAGCCCTGACGATGCAGACGATGACAGCGCCAGCGTCAAAGGAGGAGTGACAAGGCCAGGAGCTGACGAAATCGACAACGTGGGGATGCAGGATGTGGAGATGCATGTCATGATTCAATGCAAATCTTATCGCTCCAACACCTTATCTAAGTGCTCAATCACAAGCGCCTATGGAGGATATCATGAACCCGTGATAACAAGATCATCTGCCACTCCTTGTATCGCCACTTGATAGATGGGCCACGAGATCAGTGTTGTGGCAGATATCAAGATGCTGATTGATCCTGGGAACCTGGATGGATATTTATGGCAGAACAATAAAAGCAGTACACCTGACAATCAGAGATCTGTCAGAGACACTGCCATGTCAGGGATCGACAGGACAACATTGATAACAACTGTCAGGAGGACAATGTTCAACATCGTAGCTAGAAACAGTTTCTTAGACTGAGCATAGCTATTGTACAACACAACAAAAGTGTAGTCGTTCTCACAGTCCACTCCAAGTAGTATAAGTAGTGTACGCTTTCAACTGTAGTCTCCAGCCTTTTATTCATTCATTTTCACGATGTTCATACCACATCCTTCACTCCCTGTTCATCTTACCGAGCAGTGGATTGAGGTGTTGTCTGTGACAATGCAGGACGATGATGCGCAGGACAACGACCAAGTTGGTGGTGGACAGCGTCGGTCGGCAACGCCTCCAGAAACACTGTCCCCCACCAGGTTGCGGACGCGAATTAAGCTTACTTCGCGCGCCGGCCCCGACATGGTTCATGTGGCAGGGCTCCGTGCAGGGCTGCGGCCATCCACCCCACCACCCACCATCAACCCGGCAATTCTGGAGTCTCCCCTGCATCCAGATCCTCTGTCTTCCTCTCCATTGCCCTCTGCTTCCACCGCACTCCCCATCACTGCCGCCTGCACGGCCGTTCCCGCCTCACTGGTCCCATCCATCACTTCTGCCCCCACCCCATTTCCCCCTCCTCCAATTCACACCTCACCCTCATTCCGCTGTCTCCACACCTCGCCCTGAGTCCGCTGTCTCCACTGCAGTGGCCATTGAGGAGGAAGCCACTGACGCATTTGCAGACGGATCTGTTGAGATGGACATGGATGCATCTGTCGAGATGGGTGCAGATGTGTCCGTTGAGATGGGTGCAGATGCATCCAGCGAGATGGGTGCAGATGCGTCTGTCGAGATGGGTGTGGATGCATCTGGCGAGATGGGTGCAGATGCATCCGGCGAGATGGGTGCAAGTGCATCTGGCAAGATGGGTGCAGATGCATCCGTCGAGATGAGGGCGGATGCATCTGATGCGGCCAACAACTTTTCCTATGGCGACGAGGTGGAGAGCCCACGGCGCGGCCGCCCAGACAAGACTAAATTGGATGCGGTGGCCGCGTGCCACGCAGCCGTAGATGCCCTTGTCAAGAACTGCGCATTGGCAACAGGTCTGAGCCAGGAAAAAATCCTGTGCTCGTACCATCATGTTCCCACCCCGTCGTGTTCCTCCAATGGTTGGAACATCTATCAAAGATATGCGAACACATTGGAGAATTGGGCTGAAGAGTTGGTACGAGCGGAGACCGCCGTGGTGAAAGCCAACCCGAGCTTCGTATTGGTACCTACCCCTGCTGGAGAACCCCCTCATGCGCTCACCCCGGATGAGATCAAGGCAGCGTGGCCCCTGTTTCCGAAAGGTGTACGGCAAGGAGCTTATGCAGCTACTCGATGACTGGGATGCCCTCGACCGGCTGAGCAATGAGATCAGCATTGGGACGCGCCACCGCCAGTTTACGCGTACTACCAGGGACATTATTGGGATGGTATGTCTGCCGTATTTTCTAGATCTTTGTTGCAGATAACTAACATGTCTATCAGCTCAAGAAATTCGTGATGAAGTTTGGCTTTCATAGCCTCTCCATCATGACTGGTTCCTACCTCAACGAGGATGGGAAGCTGGCTGTCCTCCACTCTACTGGGGGTTTACAAAAGGTGACTATTTCTTCAGGTCGTCTCAGCTCATATTAATCCAAAGATTAGCTCTTGTCGACATTGCGGTCGGATCTGAATGATTACGATGTGGTGGCCCTTGTCAAGCTAGCTGCATAGTAAGTGGTTTTATTCATTCAAGTTCTCCTATTCTAAATCCCCACCAGCACAGAGGAGATTGGTTTTACTCTGCTCGGTGGGGACGAGGACGCGCAGATGGTGGGTATCTGTCGCATCACGTGCCAAGGCAGCAGCTGCATCCGCCGGCAAAGCGGAGAAGGTCTACAAGGGGAGGAACGCGCCCCAGCCTGAGGTGATTGATCTGACCACGCTTCCTGTCAAGAAGCGGGAGCAAGTGCTGCGCCAAACACGCCACCAGAAATCCGTGGACGACACCCACTCCTTGCAGGACATCATGACAAGTGCCTCTAACGAGAATGTAGGCGTCAACATCTATCGGGAGAAGAGTGGGCGCTCCAAAGTTTTTGGCTGGAGGAGGCTCGACGTCATTCTCTCTGAGGGCGACTTCATCATCAAAAATTTTCCTGCTTCTGTCCGCGACCCTGCCCAAATGCCTGCCACCTGGGCAACGAGCACTTGGCGTGCCGCTGAGCGTGAAGCACTTCAAACTGCTCTGGCAGCCAGAACAGGCGGCCCACACCAAGGTCTTCGTGTGGAGCGGCGCAAGTATGAGCTGGGTGAGTTCATTAATGTCGATGGCATCTTTTCCAATACTAATTATACTGGCAGGCGCCGTAGTTATTTACTCGCATGACTACACCCTCACACCGCCTGAAGGTCCGCCCGACTCCCCCTTAGTTCGCAAATTCTGGCGGTCATCAAATGGTGCACCAGTCAACTGCACCGATGGCAATCGTGCCGTCTGGCACATGCAATATGATCTCCATGTGCCACTACAATACTCTCCCCGAACCCTGGTACAAGCCGGTGCAGAGGCGGGCTTGAATGATGAGGAACAGGAGGATTCAGATGAAGACTCTCCGGCACTGGAAACCGGGGGGGGAAGGCGAAGGATAAGGGGAAAGGAAAGGAGAAAGAGAAGGTGAAAAGGAAGAGGAAAGATGCGGACAAGGACGAGGAAGCCACAATGCCGGTAAAGCGAGGGAAGAAGACAGCGCCATGGGCAACCTCTACACGTCCGGTGCCAGCGCAGGCACCCATGCAGGAAGGGGGAGGTCACAGAGGTAATGCAATGCGGGATTTGGATAGCGACAGAGCGGATAATGGTGAGGATACATTACCTCGCCCTTTGAGATCTGCCCTGGCGGGCTCGCGCTCGGAGTCTCAGCACAAGGACCAATCTGTGCGCTGGGACATCGCCGAGCACAGCTGGTTGCACGAGGACGAGGACCAGCCATTGCAAGATCTCAAAAGACGTCTTGAAAGCCGTCATACTACTGCCGACCCCGCTGCCATGCCTGTGGATGAGGGCAACAAGTCCGAACTCACCCCGCCGCCATCACCTAGACCCCAACCTGTACCACCGCTGCATCGTCCAGCTGCAGGAGCATGATGTCAACCTGCCAACTGGCGCAGTGCAGATACATCCATCGGGCGCCAAGCGGACTCATCTGCCAAGCCTGTGGACGACAGCAACAAGTCCGAACTCACCCCGCCGCCATCACCTAGACCTAGGCCCCAACCCGTACCACCACCACGTCATCCAGCTGCAGGAGCACGACGTCAACCTGCCAACTGGCGCAGTGCAGATACGTCCGTCGGGCGCCAAGTGGACTCGTCTGCCAAGCACAAGGCAGATACGTCCGGCGGTCGTGAACGAGTCCCTGCAGCCTCCACCACCCTTCCACCCACCAGCATCACTCGTTGTGTAACACGGTCAAGCACTACCGCCACTGCCGCCTCCAGCAGTTCAGCTGGCCCTCCCAACGCAGTCGCCGGCCCCTCCAAACCCTCACAAAAGTGGCAAACCGGCTCGTTCAATGCAGTCGCCTCCTCCTCGAAACTCCCACCAACGGATTCGGGGATGCTATACAGCATCAAGAACCTGCAGCCCATTGGCCAGTGGTACGAGGTCGACAATGCAGTCTTCGGCCGTCTGGGGATGTAAAGACTGTACCTGTATTGCAATGTTGCAGGCCGCTATCCAGAGCCATATTGCAATATCGTGGATGCCTGGCCATATGGCCAGGTCCATGCCACATTGCAATGTGGTGGTCCTCTACAAATATTAAAAGAAATAACTGGCAAAAAGAAGGCTTGAACCACAGACTTCAGGTAACATTACGTAAGCCTCTTGGTCAGAGGTCATAACCACTACACCAAACTGCCTGTATAAAAGATATTGTCCTTCCCAGCTAGAGTAAGCCTGGGCTTACCCTACCTGGCACTGCTCATACCCACACCTAGGGCAGGCAAGCTGCCCTAGGTCTTCGAAAATTGTTTGGCACTGTTTGTTCTGTGTTTGGGTAGTATTTTCAACCCTAACAAACCTAACCTAACCTAACCAACCTTAACCAACCCTAACCAACCTAACCTACCTAACCTAAGAACTTAAATGATCCCTGGGCCTAACCAGCTAACCAGCTAACCCTAACCCTAACCAACCTAACCAGGGCCCTATGCGGGCCAGTGTAGAGGGTAGAAAGGCTAATTATGTGTTTGGATGAACATAGTACATACCTAATATCTTGCAGTACCAGCACTCCTTCTTAGCTCAGTTGGTTATAATGTTGGTTTGGGTTTATTACCTAACACGGGGTTTTGCGTTCAATCCCTGCTATTACCTCTTTTATTTCCTGGCAGACTGCCGCATTGCATTATGGTTGGACAGCCATCGGATGGCCAGACTCCCACAACATTGCAACATGGCTCATGATAGCGGCCCACTGTATTGCAATATGGTTACTTTCCTTGGTGGTCTGGGGATGAAAGGGCCGGTAGAACCGCCCGCTGATGATGCCGCCTTTGGCGCACCCCCGCTGCCCGCTGATAATACAAACCTTGGTGCACCCCCGCCGCCCACTAATGACACTGCCCTTGGCGCACCCCCACTGGCATCATTTGAGCCGCCAGGGCCGCTGCTATCCGCTGTGTCGTCAGCCGGACTGCCCACCACGTCTGTTGGACCCACTGCCCCTGCCTTGCCCACCCCATCCGCGCCCATCATGCCTGCTGCAGCGCCCATCGTGCCTGCTGCAACACCCATCGTGCCTGCTGCACCGCCCATCGTGCCTGCTGCCCCTGCCGTTCCTTTTGACCCCACTGCTGTGGTGTCGGCAGTGGCACAGATTGATCAGTTCATGGCGGCATTCAAAGGGTATTCCATTGAAGATATTGCAGCCGCTTTGCAGAATATCGAGAAGTGATGTTGTGTGGTACTAGAATTTTTTTGGACTGGACACATTCTCCTCGCTTTCTATATTGCTCTGACCGTAGAATTCCGCCTATATTGTAGAATAGACATCTTGGATTATCTTGTGTATCTATACTGGCCTTCGTTCGATGTACATTTTAGATATTTTGTACAGATATAACATCTTGGTCTCGTATATATACGTATTGTATATATAACATCATGGTCTTGTATATATACATATTGTATATATAACATCTTGGTATTGTATGTGGAATCGGGTGATTTGGGTGCCTGGAAAGATAAGAAGACAACAAAAAGAGGCAAAACGAAGCTGGTGGCAGATACATCCGCCGGTTGATTCAATGGGCCAGAGCCAAGTCAGGGAGGGACACCGGAGTGTTCAACAAGTTGATTCAAACACTCGAAAGAATTAGAGACAAAATAGCAACTGGAAGTGCAGAGAAATGAGAGACATAATATGGAGCAGATACAACCGCCAGGTACCTCGCCCAGCCGAGATCCAGTACTAGAGCCGTTGGGGTCCCACCAAGGATGCCGGAATCTGAGTAGATACTTGCCCAGCCGAGGTCCAGTACACACCCAAAGATTTTACCTCATACAGAGACCACAAAATTGAAGCCATCCCGAAGTGAACTAGCAGACGTGTCTGGTGGTACATTCACGAGGCCAAGATTTGAGTCGCCTTGAGACTAGGAGTGAGCGAAAGACATAGCATTCCAGAAGGAGAGAGACATAGATTGCAACGAGAGGAAGCCACTGAAGCAATGTAGGTAAATATCGAGGGAGGGTGGTTGTGGAAGACAGCACATATTACGTATGGAACACGGCACATATCACGCGGCGCAAAAATAGAATTGATGGTCTCAATGGGAACATATGACTCACGTCCGCTTGGCGGAAGTGGGCCTCTTAGGGGATTTACGCTCATACAAGATAAATCCCCTAAGAGGCCCTTTACGTAATTTAGGCGGACCTCCCTTAGGTGTATATTTCTGTGGAGTGTTATACAGTCGGGAACGATAGCCGTGGCTACCCTTAGGTACTGTTTAGCGTTTCCACGCTTCCATACACCTGTGGACCGACATAGTTGTCCATTCCCTACCCACTAGTTTGAGGCCTTCGACTAAGAAAACCCAGCCAGACGTTACAACCACCTGAGATGTCTCCGTGACACTGGTGTTTCATCGACACCGCGTGTGGGAAGAGCTCGTCTTCCCCAGCAAGCTGGTTCCGATTTGCCCTATCCTTAGCCTTAGCCGACACCCACTAAAACCCCGGTCTCCCTTGTCTATACCTCAGGGAGATTGTCTTCGTTTTTAAGAACTCCTTTCCATGTTCGCATGACTAGTTCTTTTTTCAGAGATTTTTTACCGTACCTATCGTCATTTGCGAGGATACAGTCCAATTGTAGTCTGCTGTTCATGACTTAACACCATCTGTTCTGGACCTCCGGGATGGACGCTGGTTTCTCTTGAATGACTCTCTCATTCTGCAGGCACCATATGAGGTAGGTTGATTCGGCTACAAGGATGCAGAATAGGCGGGAGGTGCCAGTATCATTTTTGTTAATTAATCTGCATGCAAATATATTGCCTATGGTCGGGCGGTGGTCCAGTTTTCATCTGCCAGAGCTCACTGGTCAGATCCCAGACCATGTGTTGGCCCAGTGCATCGCATTGCGTTAGGATATGCTGTAGGAACTTGATTGGATGGGTTCAGTTCGTTTGGTACTTTAATGGTGCGGTTCTTTTCGTCTTCTTTGCCGTAGAAGATTCCTGCGCTGGCTTTTACGTCTTCCTTGCCATTGTTCGTCGCTGATCCGTCCGTGTACTAGTATTGGGGGCTCTCGGGGCGGGGTCGGGATTGTCAGCTGGTTGCATGAATATCCGGAATACATCGGATATTTTGCCTTCAACTGTGGCGGCGATGATGAAAATCCTCAACAGCGAACGACCAGAACGGCCCTCCAAAACTCCCAGCGCTCAATCAATCTCGAATCTGTGTTGGCTGCACATAACAGCGTGCCGGTCTCAAAGGCCCGCCGCTAGGCCCAAGACTGAGGTGGTGGTGGAAAGCATGGTTTGGCCCGCTTCCGAAGCGGGCGACGTCTGGCCTCGAATCACGTGGGTAGCGAGCCGCTAACTGATTGCGCTCTTGAGTTTTGTATACTGTACATACCCATTCTGTATTTTATACCACAAAATACCTGTACACGAACTCCCATCATGGAATGTCGAAAAGCCCTGTCTGGTCCGCAATACCTTGCGTAGAACCAATTCAGAGGATGAGACACCATAGAATGGTAGAGTGAACATTAAACTTCATATTATACCATGGTCACCGCTGTCAGGATGTCCCACGGGAACGAACCCCGTCGACGGCATGCCTCACCGCCATGTACCGCATGCGAGAAGATAATCCCTCGATATATATACGCAGCATGGGACCGGATGAAAGCCCCGCGAACTGGGCACACCTGCAGGCGATGACACTGGGACTGGATTTGTACGATAGTTGCGGTATGCACCAACACCCACACACGGGCAAGGCAATGAATATCTCGCCTGTCTTTGCAACTAGCGACTTACAAATAGTGATGTCCGTGGCCCGGCCTGAGGCCCTGAAGCCCGCCAGGCCAGGCCCTCGCAGGCCCGAGCCGGACCAGGCCCTACACAGGGCTTGAGCGGGCCCAGGGCTTGGGCTTTGAATTTTTCAGGCCCAAGCCGGGCCCGCAAGCCCGGGCCTCGGTTACCCAAGACACACTGAAGTTATGTGACATAAAAGGTTGATCTTGCATTGTTTCGAGCCCTATACATTGCATTTGAGCTTTCTTCGAGTTTTCTATGTGGTTTCTCTTGTTCACGACATCAGACCTGCTCAAATATAGAGATCAACGACTTCTACCAAGGCGGAGATCATGCAGGTTTATTACCCAAATACCACAATTGTGAGTTCCAAAATCATGCCAGTACTGATGATCACTCACCCAGGTACCCGTATTGCCTCAATCACCCATATTTCGTACCAATTTGAACCTTTGTTGAATTCCCGACACGTGACTCAAGCCCGGGCCTGAGCCCAAGCCGAGCCAGGCCGAGCCCGGCCTGAAGAAATGCAAGCCCAAGCCCTCCAAAGCCGGGCCCAAGCCGGGGCTTTCAGGCTGGGCCAGGCCCTGGACATCACTTACAAATTGCGTATTCCCAATCCCACCTGTCTGGGGCGCATCCTTCTCTTGTCAGGAGGGCCAAGACTCAGTTTTCGATTTCAGTGAGGCTTCGGGCGAAAACGGACGATGAGCACGATGTTCTACAACTAGGGGTAATAATTAATAACCCTTGGAGCGCAGGCAAAATAATTTACAGAGTGACATCATGACTCCACTGAGCCAAGCCAATCACGGGAAATATTTCACCCGACCGTAGCTTGTCTTTACGGCTGTAAACCTTGCCCTGCTTTCCATCGAACTCTGGGATGCTACAGCAACTCCCCCGACACTGCTATCCTCTGCTATCCCGAAGCTTAAAGTTCTAATTCATCTTGATTTCACCAATTACGCCTTTGCGGCTTCTCATCTGCTTATAATGTGTCCTGGATTAGGATGATAGGCACACGAACGTTCGCAGCTTGTCGCAGTAAATGTGCGATTGAAACAGTTCCACGAGTTCGGGCTGATTTCCCTTATTCATTTACACAAACAGGTGACCAAACCTTACGGTCCTCTGCGAAACCTGCTTGAACATCGAGGAGACACTCCATTCATCCTATCCATCCTATTCTCGGAAACTAATGTTACTCTGTTATCCGTGCTCTATTCTGGTGTGGGGTTACCGTCCCACAAGACCTGGCGAACACATTTGCACCCGCAGCTCTTTGTTCATACAAGCGGGAAACCCGTTTCAATTGAGCTTCAATGGTGTGTTCTGCAGCGCTTATCGGCTTTGTTCCAAGTACACGGAACTCGCGAGGAAGGCAAGCCTATAAAGGCGTCAACATTACGTTCAACTTCTCCCTCCCTACCTGCGTATCGCGCCTCAGTGCGTACAAATATGGGCGACTCCAAAGGTCAATGTGCTGGGGAACATTCATTTTGCGTTCATCGACACGCTTCATTTTCCCCGATGCTTCAGCCTCATTACTCAAAGGATGGTGAAGGGTCTTTTCGACCTACGATGCTTTTAACCCGCCGAAAATCCACGTTGGAGTGACGATTGGTTTTCTCGTACTCAATATTGGAGGCTATACGACCCTGGGGACCACGGGTTACTCAGGTGATCAAGTGACTGAAGATTGCGAGTATCCGTAGCGTACATTAGACGCCATGTACGTAGTACGGGCCCCGGCTGTTTCTTAACGGGACCGCGCCGGAATATACCTACCTACCTACCTACTTGGTGTGACGCAAAGTAATCGGATTTTCGGTGAAAACAGCCCAAAAAACTGGGTCACTCTAAATTTGTGGATCATATTTGCGATCTACTGTATTTTTTGAGTCCTGGAGGTATACAGCTCAGGTGCTGAGGATGATGTAGCCCACATAGTGTGAATATCCGAAAATCAGAGCTTTGTCCCTTTTGGGCTGATTTTGATGGCATATTGAACACTTTGAACACCCCAAAGGAGACTAATAGTAGGTAGGTAACGGTACAATAAGTTTTAGAACTGCAGGGGCATTACATCCCGCTCCAGAAATAAATTAAAATTAGTAGGATATGACAGCTGATCACACAAATCAGAATTCCATCAACATTCTGCCCGGTGGCCAACTAAAATTCCCTGGGTTTTTTGCTCAATTTAATGAGGAAAGGTACACCTTCCATTGTACACAAAGAAACCAAATATCACACCAAATGATACCTCAGATATACACAATTCCGGTAATATCCGGTTACTTTACGTCACACCAAGTACCACATCCCAGATGGTTCGAAAGATCACAACGCTAGAGATACTTGCATATTGCCTGTGCCCGGAATAAATCAGCAGCGTTTGGAGCTCGGAACGGATTAAAGGAAATGGAAGGAGATTCAGCCTGCCAAGAGCCGGAACCGGACCCAGTTTTTAGGTGGATAAATAGGACACTAGCGCAGTCGTTTGCTGTCACAGGCCGGAGGGAGGGCACCCGCCCTGCAATACGGTGATGAATTCAGTAAAATGATATACGAAGGTTACGAGGCTGTGTGCCGGAAACTTTGACTGGCCCGCCGCCATGCAACCGCCGTGTCCTCAATCAAGTGTGAGCTTAAGCATCCAGCGGTCTGCCGCTGGCCATTGCTTGCAGCGCGTCCAGAGTGTACTGCACATAGTCGAATCAGCGACCAGATAGCCTTCAAGTCGTAGTGCTCCTCAATAAATAAACTGACATGCGCATCATTCCCCGCATTGTGCAGATATCGCGTCGGGATCTGGAGAAAGGCGCAAACGTCCCTAAGACCCTTCTTGTTCTTGCAGTCCCCGATCAAGGCGCCAAATAGGATGGTGGTGTCGACGATGTATATGCCCTGGGTCGGAATCGTGTCTGGTGGTAGCTGGCCCACATCAACAGCGCCATCTATGGGTGCGCCAAGGCGGTTGAGGGTTCTATCAATATGTGTCCTTAGTTGGGGCGAAGAAAGGAGTAAATGCAGAGATTGGGAGCTGACTTGATGTCCTCGTGCGCGTCGTGGAACACCAGGAATACCGGGCCACGGGCGTGCATCCCTGATATGAGATTCCCGACGGTCGATTCCAATACCGCTTTTGTGACTTCGACGCTGGTACCGAATTCGGCGTTGTAGTGCTAAGAGAGGAAACGCACTCAAGTATCAGTCCCAGTCTCGGCATACTTTTCAAAAGACAACGCAATACTTACCTCTCGATACTCCGGGACATGCTTCCCGTTCGGGTACGTACGGCCGTTCCGGTGAAAACGGTGCTCCTCCACCGTGAAATGCCCGGTATCTGTCTTCTGTTCGTCTTCGGTCCAGTGGACGGCGCTGAATCCGAATTCCGTGACGATGCTGTGGTTTTCGGTCCAGGTCTCGAAGTCCAGCGCGCACCACACCCCCGTGTGGGCAGTCCAGAGGGTGCGTACGCGGTCGAGAGCCGTGCGCCACGCGAGCAGAGACGCCTCTGCGCCGGCGCCCTTTTTGAAGGCTTTCTTGATCCTCTTAATAACAATTCAAAAGCCATCCGTCGGTCAGTGAGAGGACAGGATGCATAGATGGATAAGTATTATAGTAACCTTCAGCTCAGTACGCAGCGCCTTCAGGGTGGGGTGCACCGCCGGCGACACCGCAGATAGGTCCGAGTGCACGAAGAGGCGCTTCGAGGAAAGGACAGGGAGGACTTCGGGGGTGAGCTGCATGGCGTGGAGCCTACCACCACCACCAAAATAATTATAACCATAAATCGCGGTGGGAGACGAGGTATAGGGAACCACCGAACCAGTATCGCAGATAGTCAATCTGGGCGGAGGAGAACAGATGGCGCGATTTTCCGTCGGGGAACGTCCCTAGCGGTGAAGATTAGATTCCGCTGGTGGGCGAATTTCGACTTAAAGACTACCCAGGAAGGTGTGGATCCCGTCCTCTTCCCCTTCCTTCAAGCCAGTGTGCACTCGGAACGGGTGTCCGGGATAAATCAGCGCGTTTGGAGCTCAGAACATGAGATTCCGAGTCAGCCTGGGTCCGACGGTGCCGAAGCTAGCTTTTCCCAGCGGTACATACAGAACATGGCCCGGAGTGGCTCGCTGTCATACGACGGAGGGAGGGCGTCCGCCCTGCAATATGTGAATTTCAAGCTGTGAAACTAGGCGGATCGCGATCTCTTAGTAGTACTTACCACTGCCGTAGGCGTCAGACGCGGAGTGGCATCCCGGAGACGACTCACGTTGAACAGTATGTCGGTGCATCCGTAATACCCAGTTACCGCCGGCTTCTCTGTGGACATGGATGCTCGTCGAGTTCGTGGTTCAAGTTCAACCGGCGAATCCGATCACGTCACTAATGTACCGTACATACTACTTGCACGTCCTTAGTCGTGTCCCAGCTTAAAACCAATTTAATTCCCCGCCCATATGTATGCCCTACTTAACTTACTTACTCCACCAGTGAAATACCACATAACCTACGTAGCTCTCATCTACCCCTCCCGCCTAATTACACTCCCACTCGGGTCCTTCGGCACCTCCAAGACTGCGGTCTCGCCCCCATACGCCCTCGCAGCCCTCTCCCACTCACCCCACGGCTCGAGCCCGCGCACGGGCCGCGCGCGCGCGAGGAGGAGGAGCGTCCATATGACGAGGGTGGAGAGGAGCGCGGGGAGGGGGGCGGGGGGGTCGAGGGGGTGGGTTGCGGGGATGGGGAGCGGGAGGGAGGGGGCGAGGGGCGCGCGGCGGAGGTGTTGGCGCCGAGAGAGGGGGGCACCAGGCGAGGGGGACGCGGCGCTGGAAAAGGTGGAGTGGAAGAGCGCCGCGGAGGAGGCGCGGAAGATGCGCTCGGTGGTGCCGAGGAGGAGGGCGTGCTGCGGCGAGGGGGCGAGGAGGAGGATGGTGTAGAGGCGCGGGGAGAGGTAGGATATCGTCAGCCCTGCGTCTGCGTTGGCGTTCGGGTTCGCGGGAGAGCTTGGGGAGAAGGTGCGGGTGGCGAGGGACGGGTTCCCCGGGACGAGCGAGACGGGGACGCCCGTTTCGTCGACGCGCCGGCGGAGGAAGGCCTCGACTTGGCGCCGGGCGTATGCCTCAAGCGGACCCTCGTCGAGCCACCGCACGCCCCCCTCGACGGGGAGCAGCGAGTTCGAGTTTGGGTTTGACGCCGCCCGCGTCGCGGGGACGGGCTCGGGCCGGATGAAGACGTCGAGGCGTTTCTTGTAGTGCAGGATCCACGCGTGGTAGACGATGCGTGCGAACGACAGAAAGAGGTCGAATGGGGCGCGAGAGAGGGTGAGGATGAGGGAGCGGGAGGTCAGAGGGGTGGCGGAGGTGGATCGTAGGAGCGCGCTCAGTTTGAGAGGCCCGGGGACTGGGACGGGGTCGTCCGACTGGGTGTGTAGGTGTACTCGGATGCTAGGTCGCGGGGGTGCAGACGTTTCTGGATAACAAACACCAGTCGGAGGGTGGGTGGGATTGTTAATGGAGATGGTGTAGAAGCCGCGTCGGTCGTTGAAGGGAGAAACGTGGAACGCCCGGGGGATTGTCCATTGGTGGTCGAATCTATACGAAATTGTAATACAAGACTGGAAAGGAACCCAAACGACTAACCCTCTTGCTGGCAGTTTATCTTCGCCTTTATCGATTTCTAGACAATACACATGGCTTTCTCCGAATGTGTTGTGGACCTGGGAATTATTTCAGCATAATCCCGAGTGTGAAAGACGCGTCTGACCTCTAGGACAGCCAAGAAAAACTGACCTCCGGGGCGGTAGCAGAAGTACACGGTGAGCGGGTTGATCCCCTCAAAGCCCAAGAGACTCGGCATAGTCATCATCCAAGCATCCTCCAGCTCGCCACCGAAGCCGCGGTCGACGAGAACCTTTTCCAGTCGCTGCCGAATCGAGCCGCCGTTTTCAGTCAGGTACGGAGCGGGGCGTAGCCCCACGAGCCTAGCCCAGCGTCCGCCGTATCCAAATATCCAGCCATAGCCAAGGTCGAGAGCATGGCTTTCCAAGGCGTTCAGAGAGACCAGGAGAGACACGGTGGGGTAGGTAAAAGCATGTCCAGCAGGGAAGAATCTAGCGTGGGTGACCTGGTTTTCTAGGACGTATCCTCTGGGATACGAGGGCGTTCCGTCCATCTTCTGGTTGCAGTTGCCGATGCCATGGCCTCGATCGCGACCCGGTGTCACACAAATCACGCCGTGACCGACGCGTCTGGCTGCAGGTTGATTTCGGCCTTTACGACATTCTATTCTTATGAACGCTCCTACCCCCAGCCTTGTCGCACCCACAAGTCCGTCCCAAGTCCAGGAAAGCAGGACCCAACGGCTCGTCAGGCAGCAAGCGCGCTTTCGCGATCGAGGAGGGTGCGCGTCTCGCAAGATTATGGTTTGAACGAGCGAGAGCGGCTAATGAACTCTAGAATTTTCGTCCCCCGGACGCACAATAATCTCGTCGACATCCTTCTCGGCCGGAAAAAACTCTCGCCGTTCAAGAGCCGGAGCAGGTCGCGCTCCCGGAGTGTTTCTGTCTCGCCGAGCAAGAGAGCTGCTTCGCGGGGTGGTCGGAAGAGCGGTGGCACTGTTTCGAAACCCCCGTCAAAGAGGAAGTCGAGGGCACCCGTAGATGACGACCAGCCGGTTGCAGGTGTGCCCACCCCCCGAAGAGCTCTCCGACGCCTGATCTTGTTGCGCAGGTCCCTCCCGTCTGCCGGACGGTCCAGTCAAGAAGCCCGCTCGCAAGGCTGCTGCCTCCGGTAAAGCGAAGAAGGCCGTCGCTGCTGGTAAGAACCCTGACGCTATCTCCTCCGTTACTCGAGTAATGCTTGCTTTCCAGACGACGAGGAGAGCAAGCCTCCACCGAAACGCAAGGGCCGTGTCCCTAAATCCAAACAGCCTATAGATATAGAAGGTATGCACACATCCCGCCCCATTCCACCGTGTTCCCAAAGTTCTAAATGGATTATTCCAATTCATTCATTCTCTCAAGAACCTACGACCGCCGCCGCCGCCACCAAAGCCAAACCGAAAGCCAAACGAAAGCCCACCAAGGCCGTGTCCGGTTCGCTGGACGACGATGCGGCTGCGCGGGATGCAGACGCCGACGCCGACGCCGACGCCGACGACGACAACGCGCGTCCCGGACCGTCTAAGAAGCGCGCGGGCACCACTGCTAAAGCTCCTCGGAAGGCCGCCCGGGTGGGCGACGACGACGACGAGGCCAAACCCAGCTCGAAATCTGCACCCAAGACTAAAACTAAAACTAAAACCGGCGACTCAGGTATGCGACCCCACATCTCTCTCGTTCTAGCGTCGCAATACATACATATAACTGATGATGTACATACCCTACCCTACCCAGCGCCCAAGGCGAAGCCCAAAGCCCGCTCCACCAAAGCCAAGGCCACAGCCAAAGTCGCAGCCGACGACGACGACGGCAATGATGATGATGATGTCGCACCGCTGCCGCCGCCGCGCGCGCAGCGCGCGCGTGCGGCCAAGGCGCGCCAGACGTACGTCGAGCTCTCTGACGACGATGAGGGCGGGGCGCCCCAGCCGGGGGTGGAGGACGCGGCGGCGAAACGAACGGGGACGGGGAAGGGGAAGCAGCGCGCGGTCGAGGACGCGCCTGCCGATGGGAAGAACGGCAGGGGCGGGCTGCGAGAGTCCGACCCAGAGCCCGAGCCCGAGTCCGCGTCCGCGTCTGAGAAACCCGCGAAGCCCAAGGCAAAGACGGCCGCGGCGAGGAAGCGCGCAGAGGTCGCGCCCGAGCTCGAGGTGCCTGAGGACGGCAAAGGTAAGGCCAAGGGCAAGGGCAAGGGGAAAGGCAACTCGGGAGCTGGGGAGACCGAGAAGCCTAAGCCCCGCGCGCGGAAGCGTGCGCTCGAGGCGTCGGGAGAGGAGATCGAGACCGAGACCGAGAGACCCACCAAGCCCAAGCCCAAGCCCACGCCTAAAGGGAGGAAACGCGCTGCGCCGCCCGACGGCGCGGAGGAGGCGGAGGCGGAGGAGGAAGAGGAGGGGGGGCGACCGGCGAAGAGGCAGCGGAAAGCGGCCCCGCCGAGGCTCGAGGCGATCCAGGAGGAAGATGAAGACGAAGACGCGGAGGTGGATGGGGATGGGGATGGAAAGAAGGAGAAGGTACCGTCTGTGAACACCCCCGCGCACGCCCAGCGCGGCTCCCCTGCCTTGCCCAAGCCCAAGCCCGAGCCCGCGACCGAGACCGAGACCACGACGACCGCGGCCCAGTCCGACTCGAAGAAACGGCCCCGGGACGCGGCGGAGCCGACGCGGTCCCGGAAACGCGCGAAAGTGGCCGTGGTGCCAGACGCCGAAATCGCGCCTCCTGCGGCGCCGCGGAAACGCGCCCCGCCTGCAAAACGGATCCGGATCCGGAACAGCAAACCCGCCCCCGCCCCCGCGGCCACGCCGTACGTCTCCCGACCGCTTCGTTTCCGCGTGCCCTGATTTCGCAGTGTGCGCATTCCTTCTAGGACGCTCAAGGAGAACGCCCCCGGCGCGCCTGGTGCCGCTGTGGCGAAGCCTCCTTCGGTGCGTGCAGAGCTCTCGGACGACGGTCTGGTGTTGATTATGTATTATTATTACCTATCCGCAGGTCGTCCCGCTCAAGCGACGCGGCGGGCCGCCCCCGAAGAGCGTGCTGGACCGGGTGCGCGCGCATGCGGGGCCGCATGGGGTGCCGGAGGACGATGGGCCGGATGAGTTGGATTTTTTGTCTTGAGTGTACATGTGTTCTACCTATGCGTTAGGGCGGGGGTGCTACATTCTACATTCTACATACTAAATTGTACGGTGCCAGCGCATTGTACAGTACACAACGACTCGCGTCGCGTTTGCGAGCCTATCTATCGGTTTGTTTTGTCGGGTCAGGCTCAGCTCACACTGGGGCGGGGAGCCAGGCGTCTCGAGCACTAACTTGCCCCAGTCGCGTCATAACCCCTCGAGACGATCGTATCTCATTTCATTGGATGGCAGCCAGCCGGATCCGTCAGAGGTGAATCGTTCCCGCTCAGCGACTTGACGAGCGACACTTGGGTCAAAGCTGGTGCAGCGGTGGTAAGAATCCTCCAACGAGTACATACGCCTGTTCGCAGGAGCGGCGTTTGCGGCCGATTTTCCGTGATTCCGCAGACGTCTGACGGTGTCGGCGGCGGAGCAGGAACAAGTCGGGAAGGGCTCAGAGGGGCGGTCGACCGTCTTCTGCCCACGGAGGAGTAAAAGTAACGTCGCTCGACATATACATTTTGCAGCTCCGCGGGGAGTCCCGGAAGGTCGAGTCAAATGCACAGAACGCGCTTTTTCAGAGATTCAGTGTATCCGATTCACAGAACGTTTATTTTGGGTCGAGTCCGACATCTATGGATCAAACGGCCTTGCTGCCCTTCGTGGGATCCTTCGCCAGCTCGGGGACGAGCATCGTCTGCGCACGCACGAACGTCAGCTCAGCTATCTATACAAGCGCAAACGAAGCAGGGGGGAGGCAAGCAAGCAAGAAAGCGTACCTGGACACCACCCTCGCCGTTCTCCCAATGCTGGTACCTGAGGGCGGTGAGCCCGCGTTTCTCCGCTGCGAGGCGCTGGTTTTCCTGCAACGAGTTGCGCACGGCGCGCGCGGTGATTTGGGTGTATTTGTTGTACCTGAAGACGATTCAGAGGTTGTTATGGGATAGACGGGTGGACAGACGTGAAGACGCTCCGCCAGGTTGCGCTGCTCATCGTTGCAGAAAGATCCTTTTGATCCTAGCACAGCCACGCCATATTTGCAGCACACGCTCAAGCCAAACTTAGGTCCGTAGCCTTCAAGCCGTCTTCTGCCGCGCAAATTCGAGCGTCGTGCGCTTACAGCTAACGGCAAAACCCTATACTTAGGGTTAGGCAGTTAGCTGTAACGTGCCGAAAAAATGCACGAGTCATATGCCGCCGAGCGCTCGCCGCTTGCTGTGTGGTATCTTTATCTCGTACCCCGACAGACTACAGTCTCAACCTGTCTCAACAGCTCTCTCAACAGCTCGAAGGCCATGACACTGGAAAAACGGATACTCTTTGGTGCCCTCTCAGCGAGATAGTGACTAAATGCCGGCGCCCAACCCGCTTGACCCAGCTCGACTTAGTGATGTTCTGGCTTTGGCCTGAGGCCAAAAAGCCATGGCTTTTTGGCTTGGCCTTGGCTTGGCTTGGCTTTGGTACCAAAGCCAAAAAGCCTTGGCTTTTCCCGTTTTGGAAAGGCTGCACCAAACACAAGCCGAGAGGGCCGGAAAAACTGTCAGAAAATTTGCTCTGATTCTACCTGAATGGGGTATACACTCGGCATCTCAAGTCACCACGAGTGAATGCCGGGGAACGGTGCCGACGGTCGGCACGGTCGGACTGATGGCATCAAGCCGTCGCGCAGCCGTACCATCTCCCATAGAAAAACCTCCTACTAGCCTTCCATTGAGGCAATATACCTCTTGTTCATTCATTTAGGTTCCACATAGACTGTTTGAGTTGTTTCCGAAGCCAAGGTATGAGCATAGAGCAAACAATCAAAATACATGCCAGGCCAAGGCCTGGGCCAAAGCCGAGCCAAAGCCAACCCATGGCTTTGGCTTGGCCTTGGCTTCGGGCCAAGCCAAAGCCAGAACATCACTAGCTCGACTCATCCAGCTGCAAGTACACTGCTCGAGTTGCACACGGTGGTGCATGGGGAGGGCGCCTGGGAGGCGGACGCACGGAGAAAGCTTGAGGAGGTGGCTGCTGTGGTGCAAAAATAAATAAGGTAGCTTCAGCTCGTACATGCAGAACGAACTCGGGAGCGAGATGTCATTGGAACTACGGTTGAAAACAGCAGCCACGATGGTCTATACTAAGTAATCCGACGCCCCAACCCCAGGTCTAGTCTTTGGAATCCGTACCCTCAGATTCGTCGTCGGAATCGGATGATTCTACATCTTCAAGTTCGTCCTGCCAACGCATCAGGAAGGGTTCCGTGACATCGAGGGAGGAGAACACGAGCGATGTCCAAGGAAAAGCATTGTGATACGCCGTTGTATGAGCAGTCCTGGCGTCGGTGATGGACAATTCTCGAAGGTTGCACCCCGATCTGGTTACAAGAGCGGTAATGGAATCGACGAGGTCGTCCTCGGTGGCAAACGATATTTCTGGGATCTGAAACCTCCGCAGGGCCGGGAGAGTTAACGTGACTATAATCTCCGATGGCACTGGATAATCGGAATGATTTTCTAAAATGAATGTCTCCAAGTGGGCCAACGTGATATCCCCAAAACTACATATTCAACTGGTCAGCGCAATATGTAAGAGAAGGGAACACTTTCACCTCAGGTTACCCGTAGGATATATGTATAAACGGCAATGAACAATGTTGACCAACTCATTCATGAGGTAACTATATTCGTCGAGTGAAATCAACTCCACAGCGATCGCTGTGAGTTGGGACCACGGGAAGAAGGAATTATCAAGACTGTCAAAATCTTGAAGGACGACCTGCTGTAATACGGGCGCCATACGACGGGTGACCGGCGCCTCAGAAGCATCCCCGAGCTTCAAACCGCGAAGACAGGGCAGTGAAAGTTCGGCGTCTGTAGGAAATTCGAAATCCGGCCAAAAAGATAGGTCCAAATATTCCACGCGATGGAAATGGTCAATAACCATGCGGCGTAATTCAGCCAGCTGCGAGTTGTTGAGACGAGTCCCCAGCTTGAGTGAGAGGCGACATGAGCCGGAGCGCTCGATCGAAGTTTGCAGGTAACGGAGTTTCTGCGGAACTCTCCCAACCTTGCGGAGCGACAATGAGATGACGCTCCACAGCGCCGGGGTGGCAAGCGCTATATGCCTCCATTCGCGGCATATCTGGCACAGAAGGTAGGGAGATAGAAGACCGATTGGTGGAGGGTACTGGGGAAAGGCTGGGAGGAAATGAACAAATATTTCCGACACGATTTCGCCGGGCAAAGTGAGGACTGGATAGGTGTAGCTGGTGAGTCGATCTCGAAGAGAATCTTTTTCTTCCTTGAGTGAGTTGAGGGTACGCTCTAGCTCCAAGATTTGGGCCTCGAGATGCGCAATACGGGAGCGATCGGCTGCTCGCGCAGCTCTTTCGTGTGAGGTGTCGAGTGCCGGTGGTGCCATCGCCTGGTGTAGTGCTGAGTTTTATCGTCGAATTATCCTCTCCAATGGGCACTCACCAGTGAGAGCCCTCGCACTGTCGCGCCTCGACAATGAGGTGAGATCAAAGAGAGTGGATGGCTGTGTAATTTCAAGCTCGGCAACGGTCGGCATATCGGCAAAACGCAACGACGATAGAATTTCAAGCCAGGGAGCACAGGGCCAAGTGCCATGACTTACTTCTCTACTCGAAATTTGACTCTGCAATTTAGTGGCCACCAACCGGTACAATCTAGGTCAAAACCAATTTAACAGCAAGTTTAATTCCGGTTGAAACTTGGTGTTCAGTTCAAGTTCAGTCCAAACGCTGCAGTTGGGTCTTAGCCAATAACTGCTTTCGAGCCAAAAGAATAGCCAGGCGGAGCTGCTTTCGAATCAACTTCGAGTTATCACGGTGACCGGCGATGCAAATGCAGTATAATATTGCAACTGAAAGTAACATCTGAACTGAACAACGGAAGCCGCAGAGAGTGATGCAATATACTTAAGCCCGAGCCTCCATCTATGGATCAAACGGCCGCGCTGCCCTCCTTGGGATCCTTCGCCAGCTCGGGGACGAGCATCGTCTGGCACGCACGAACGTCAGCTCAGCTACGAGGAAACGAAGCAGGGGGGAAGGCAAGTAAGCAAACGTACCTGGACACCACCCTCGCCGTTCTCCTAATTCTGGTACCTGCCAGTGAGGGCGGTGAGCCCGCATTTCTCCGCCGCGAGGCGCTGGTTTTCCAGTAACGAGTTGCGCACGGCGCGCGCGGGAATTTTTGCACTTGCGGAGGATTCAGAGGTTATGAAATAGACGAGAAGAGGTGGACAGACGTGAAGACGCTCCGCCAGGTTGCGCTGCTCATCGTTGCAGAAAGATGCTTGCACTGCCACGCACTGTTTGCAGCACACACTCAAGCCAAACTTAGGTCCGTCCTTCAAGCCGTCTTCTGCCGCGTAAATCCGAGCGTCGTGCGCTTGCAGCTAACTGTGGCACAAAACCCTTATACAAAACCCTATAGGGTTTTGCAGTTGGCTGTAACATGCCGAAAAAATGTACGAGTTACTTATATGCCGCCGAGCGCTCGCCGCTTGCTGTGTGATATCTTTATCTCGTACCCTGACAGTCTCAACAGCTCTCTCAACAGCTCGAAGGTCGTGACACTGGAGAAACGGAATCTCCTTCAAGTTGGCGCCCTCTCAGCGAGATAGTGACTAAATGCCGGCGCCCAGTTAAACCCACTTGACCCGACTCGTCCAGCTGCACGGTGGTGCATGGGGAGGGCGCCTGGGAAGCGGACGTACGGAGAAAGCTTGAGGAGGTGGCTGCTGTGGTGCAAAAATAACCAAGGTAGCTTCAGCTCGTACATGCAGAACGAACTCGGGAGTGAGATGTCATTGGAACTATGGTTGAAAACAGCAAACACGATGGTCTATACCGATGGTCTATACTAAGTAATCCGATGCTCCGAACCCAGGTCTAGTCTACATCTTCAACTCTGTCCTGCCAACGCATCAGGAAAGGATCCGTGACATCGAGGGAGGAGAACGCGAGCGATGTCCAAGGAAAAGCATTGTGATACGCCGCTGTATGAGCATGGTTGGCGTCGGTGATGGACAATTCGCGAAGGTTGCACCCTGATCTGGTTACAAGGGCGGCAATGGAATCGACGGGGTCGTCCTGGGCGGCAAATAATGTTTCTGCGATCTGGAACCTCCGCAGGGCCGGGAGAGTCAACGTGGCTATAATCCCCGATGGCACTGAACCTATGGAACACTTTTCTAAAATGAATGTCTCCAAGTGGGCCAACGTGATATCCCCTAAACTACATATTCAACTGGTCAGCACAATATATAAGAGAAGGGAACACTTTCACCTCAGGCTGCCCACAGGATATATGCCTAAACGGCAATGAACAATGTTGACCAACTCATTCATGAGGTAACCGTATTCGCCGAGTCGAATCCACTCCACAGTGATCGCTGTGAGTTGGGACCACGGGAAGAAGGAATTATCAAAACCGGCGAAATAACGGAGGGCAACTTGATGTAATACAGGCGCCACAAGAGGGATGGCCAGCGCCCCAAAGGAGTGCTCGAGCTTCAAACCGCGAAGACAGGGCAGTGAAAATTCGGTGTCTCTAGGAAATTCGAAATTCGGCCAAGAAGATAGGTCCAAATATTCTATGCGATGGAAATGGTTGATAACCGCGTGGTTTAACTCGGCCAGGTATTCCTGATCTAGATTATAGCTAGGCCCCAGCTTGAGTGAGAGGCGACATGAGCCGGAGCGCTCGATCGAAGTCTGCAGGTAACGGAGTTTCTGCGGAAATCTCCCATCCTCGCGGAACGACAATGAGATGACGCTCCACAGCGCTGGGGTGGAAAACGCTATATGCCTCCATTTGCGGCATATCTGGCACAGAAGGTAGTGAGATAGAAGACCGATTGGTGGAGGGTACTGGGGAAAGTCGGGGAGGAAATGAACGAATATTTCCGACACGATTTCGCCGGGCAAGGTGAGGACTGGATAGGCGTAGGTGGCGAGTCGATCTCGAAGAGAGTCTTTTTCTTCCTTGAGTGAGCTGATGGTGCGCTCTAGCTCCAGAATTTGGGCCTCGATATCTGCGATACGAGACCGATGGGCTGCTCGCGCAGCTCTTTCGCGTGAGGTGTCGGATGCTGCTGGTTCCATCGCCTGGTGTAGTAGTTAGTTGTATCGCCGAATTATCCTCTCCAATGAACACTTACCAGTGAGAGCCCTCCCACTGTCGCGCCTCGACAATGAGGTCGAGATCAAAGATGGCTGTGTAATTTCAAGCTCCGATAACAGGCGGCATATCGGCACAACGCAACGACAATAGAATTTCAAGCCGGGGAGCACAAGGCCAACTGCCATGATTTACTTCTCTCCTCGAAATTCGACTCTGAAATTTAGCGGCCACCAACCGGTGCAATCCAGGTCAAAAACCAATTTAACAGCAAGTTCCGGTTGAAACTTGGTGTTCAGTTCAAGTTCAGTTCAAACGCTGCAGTTGCGTCTTAGCCAATAACTGCTTTCGAGCCAAAAGAATAGCCAGGCGGAGCTGTTTTCGAATCAACTTCGAGTTATCACGGTGACCGGCGATGCAAATGCAGTATAATATTACAACTTGAAGTAACATCTGAACTGAACAACGGAAGCCGCAGAGAGTGATACAATACAAGCCCGAGTGATAGCCTCCATCTATGGATCAAACGGCCGCGCTGCGGATCCTTCGCCAGCTCGGGGAGGAGCATCGTCTGGCACGCACGGGGAAGGCAAGTAAGCAAACGTACCTGGACACCACCCCCGCCGTTCTCCTAATTCTGGTACCTGAGGGCGGTGCTCGGAGCCCACGTTTCTCCGCTGCGAGGCACTGATTTTCCTGTACGAGTTGCGCACGGCGCGCGTAGTAATTGTTGTACTTGCGGAGGATTAAGAGGTTATGAAATAGACGAGAAGAGGTGGACAGACGTGAAGACGCTCCGCCAGGTTGCGCTGCTCATCGTTGCAGAAAGACGCTCTTTTGATCCTAGCACAGCCACGCCATATTTGCAGCACACGCTCAAGCCAAACTTAGGTCCGTTCACTTGCCGCTCACTGGCCATAGTATCCGGGCGCTACAGGGAGAAATGTCCTTGAAGCCGTCTTCTGCCGCGTAAATCTGAGCGTCGTGCGCTTACAGCTAACTGCAAAACCCTGGACCGGTAACCGATCTGTCTACGGGAATACTGTGTCTACCGACAGTATTCCCGTAGACAGATCGGTTACCGCTAGCAAAACCCTATACTTAGGGTTTTGCGGTTAGCTGTAACATGCCGAAAAAATGCATGAGTTATTATATGCCGCCGAGCGCTCGCCGCTTGCTGTGTGTGCTATCTTTATCTCGTACCCTGACAGTCTCAACAGCTCTCTCAACAGCTCGAAGGCCGTGACACTGGAAAAACGGAATCTCCTGGTGCCCTCTCAGCGAGATGGTGACTAAATGCCGGCGCCCAACCCACTTGACCTAGCTCGACTCGCCCCGCTGCAAGTACACCATGGTGTAACATACTCTGTTCAGTAGTCCTCGCTGCTTGGGCTGCGTTCAGACACACCACCTTCTACTGGTTTATCGAGAGTACTATGCCAAAAAAGAAAGGCGCGGTAGGTTACAGACGCTGAGCGCTTCACGTTGCTGTGTGGTATCTTTAACTCGTGCCACAACTGGCGCTGGGGGCCTCTGGAAGCGTCGAACTGAAGTACACTGTGACACCGAAACAACAGCTCCACCGGCATGCCATGATCTCTTTTGAGTATTTAGCTCAGCGAGCGTCCAACACACTTGCCATACGAAGCACACCACAATTGAACATCATGAGCTCCTCAATTTCTCTCGGTACGTGCTACGCAGGCGTTTCGAGCACAACCCGCAAGCGTTGGCTGAAACCAATGATTATAGGCGGGGGTACAGGAGGACAGGGTGGAGAGGGCAATCGGCAAGGCGGCGACGGTGGGCGTGGCTATGCGACTCAGATTCCGATTGGAATTCTGGAGCTTAAAACTGATTGGCAAGTCGGCGGTGAGCTCGTTTCAGTTATGCATTGAAAGCGTCCGTTCAGCACGTATTCTTCAAAGGCGGGACAGGTGGTGGCGGTGGCAAATCGTCATCCGGCTCAGGCGGTAACGGAGGAGACGGACTGGCCCCAACTTTCGCACAGTCGTTCATGGAGGAGTTGAAGATCACTGAAATTCCTGGTTCAGCCCTGGATATATCCCAATTCTGCTCAGAGTACCAACTCAGCTCCAAGATTGAGAATCTCCTCACCGATGCAGGATACGAAACCGGCTCGGGGTTATTCTGTGCATCCAAACAAACCCTCCTGGAGGACAAGTTCAACAAAGGGCAAATTGCGGAAGTGGAGAGGGCTTTGATACAATTTAACCAGCGTGCAGGACAAGTATGACGAGGCATGCCCAAGGCAGCCATTGCTTCATGCCGTACACTTACCTAGTTCAATGTTGTATAGTTCTCACGCCTGATTCTGATTACATAAACCAGTCTTGTTTGGAGCAGTCATGATTCCGCTCCGAAGTGTCCTCTTGCGCTCGCCACTACGACTCACGTCCCTGCGCACAGCAGCTCGCCCGAGCCCATTCCGTTTCCTGCAGGCGCGCCCATACTCCCCGCAGACCCAGCCCGGTGCCCGCATCTTCTTCCGCGCCGACGGAACCCGCCGCTCCAAACTCCGCGGCCTCCTCATCACCGGTATCCGTGCGTCCCCCTCCCGACTCGCCCACGACATCACCACGGAGTAATGTAACACCCCCGGCAGTCCTCTCCGTCCCCGCCTACTGGGCCTACCACTACAACGCCCAGCTGCAACGCGCCGTGCACGCGGGACTCGCGCGCGTGCGCTCCGTCGACGCGCACTACGCGGGGACGGACTTCGGCGACTACCAGGCGGCCCTGGCGTACTTCGTCGAGCTGTCCGCGATTTTGGTGCCGTACATCGCGTTCAAGGAGGGCTGGGCGGACGCGGAGCCCCGGGCGAACGTCGACGCAAGGTTTGCCGAGCTCGTGGCATTGGACCAAAGTGGGGACCCGGAAAAGCTCGCGAAGGCGCACGCGGTGACGCGCGAGGTGGCGAGGCGCGTGCATGAGGTGCTGGCAAGGGGCGACTCGGAGTCGGCGATGGACGAGACGCGGACGGCGACGCGGGTGGTGGTGCTGGTGTCGCAGGCGATGCTCGAGTTGCACACGGTGGTGCATGGCGAGGGCGCCTGGGAGGCGGACGCACGGAGAAAGCTTGGGAAGGTGGCTGCTGTGGTGCAAAAATAAATAATGTAGCTTCAGCTCGTACATGCAGAACGAACTCGGAGTGAGATGTCATTGGAACTATGGTTGAAAACAGCAAACACGATGGTCTATACTAAGTAATCCGACGCCCCGAACCCAGGTCTAGTCTTCGGAATCGGATGATTCTGCATCTTCAAATTCTTTAAGTTCTTCCTCCGAACCGATTAGGATGGGCTCGGTGATATCGAGGGTCGTCGAAGGAAAAGCATTGCGATACGCCGTTATATGAGCAGTGTTGGCATCGGTGATAGACAATTCTCGAAGGTTGCACCCCGATCTGGTCACAAGAGCGGTAATGGAATCGATGAGGTCGTCCTCGGCGGCAAATAATGTTTCTGAGATCTCGACCCTCCGCAGGGCCGGGAGCGTCAACGCGGCTATAATCACCGATGGTGCTGGACTTCTGGAACGATTTTCTAAAATGAATGTCTCCAAGTGGGCCAACGTGATATCCCCCAAACTACATATTCAACTGGTCAGCGCAATATGAAGAGAAGGGAACACTTTCACCTCAGGCTGCCCACAGGATATATGCCTAAACGACAATGAACAATGTTGACCAACTCATTCATGAGGTAACCGTATTCGCCGAGTCGAATCCACTCCACAGTGATCGCTGTGAGTTGGGACAACGGGAAGATGAAACTACGAAGAGCGTAGAAAAAATTGGACAACAACCTGCTGTAATACAGGCGCCACAAGAGGGGTGGCCGGCTCATCAAAACGACCCCTGAGCCTCAAACCGCGAAGACAGGGCAGTGAAAGTTCGGCGTCTGTAGGAAATTCGAAACCCGGCCAAGATACGTCCAAATATTCCATGCGATGGAAATGGTTGATAACCACGTGGTTTGACTCGGCCAGGTATTCCTGATCTAGACTATAGCTAGTCCCCAGCTTGAGTGAGAGGCGACATGAGCCGGAGCGCTCGATCGAAGTCTGTAGGTAACGGAGTTTCTGCGGAACTCTCCCAGCCTTGCGGAACGACAATGAGATGACGCTCCACAGCGCTGGGGTGGCAAGCGCTATATGCCTCCATTCGCGGCATATCTGGCACAGAAGGTAGGGAGATAGAAGACCGATTGGTGGAGGGTACCGGGGAAAGTCGGGGAGGAAATGAATGAATATTTCCGACACAATTTCGCCGGGCAAAGTGAGGACTGGATAGGCGTAGGTGGCGAGCTGACCTCGAAGAGAGTCCTCCTCTTCCCCGAGTGAGCCGACGGTACCCTCTGGCTCCGAGATTTGGGCCTCGATATACGCGATACGGGAACGATCGGCTGCTCGCGCAGCTCTTTCGCGTGAAGTGTCGGATGCTGGTGGTTCCATTGCCTGGTGCAGTAAGTAGTCGGTTTTATCGTCGAACTGTCTTCTCCAGTGGGCACTCACAAGTAAGAGCCCTCACACTGTTGCGTCTTGACGATGAGGTCGAGATCAAGAGAGTCGATGGCTGTGTGATTTCAAGCTCCGATCACAAGCGGCATATCGGCAAAACGCAACGACGACAGAATTGTGCGCAAGGAAAAATGTCATAATTCACTTCTCTCCCTCGAAATTTGACTCTCCAATTTGGCGGCCACTCCCCGGTGCAATCCAGGTCAAAAACCAATTCAACTTGAACAGCAAGTTCTGGTTGAAACTTGGTGTTCAAGTTCAAGTTCAGTTCAAACGCTGCAGTTGCGTCTTAGTCAATAACTACCTCCACACCAAAAGAGTAGCTCCAACGCGAGCGGGGCTGCTTTCGAATCAACTTCAAGTTATCACGATGACCGGTGATGCAAATGCAGTATAATATTTATTATAACTTGACACTGGTTGGGAGATTCAAGTTTTTCAGCACAATTTATGGTGAAAAATGTTGTTTGTTTTTCAGACATTTGTCACTGAAAAAGGTAGTGAAAAACTTAAAACATTTTCACCATTTTGTGAGTTTGAGGTGAAAAATTCAAAAGGAAGCTCAAAAGAGGTGAAAAAGATTTGAATTTTTCACCACTTTTTTCAGTGAAAAATGTCTGAAAAACAAACAACATTTTTCACCATAAATTGTGCTGAAAATCTTGAATCTCCCAACCAGTGTGAAGTAACCTCTGAACTGAACAACGGAAGCCGCAGAAAGTGATACAATATAAGCCCGAGTAATAGCCTCAGAACCTCAGAACCAAATGCCCCCAAACACTGCCCAATAAGCTCACATCGCCCGCGGCTGGTACTGATGCATCGAACTTTTGCAGGTACAGAAAATTCCGAACCGTTTGGTCAGCGATGGAGGCTAAATAGCCCCAGAAAGCATCGACAACATGGGGCGTTGGATGCGCGTATGTACCTAGCCCTACTAAAGACTTAGACTAAAGTCATCCCTTGTCTGTTATTAACTTTGAAGGACAGTTCTTTTTTTCAGTTGCGTGTTCAATTTTTTTGACCCCAACCTCGACCTCAGATACTTAAAGTAGCTGATCCTAACTCGCGGGCGGTGATATAATACTTATGGCAATGGTCTAGGCTGTCTACCCCGAGTTTCCGGTGTGAGGACTTGAATACTGCTGTATGCGGACAACGGTTGGCAACTTGAACTCATTCAAGACAATTGTACTGGGTGTATGGGCCTGGCTTCGGGAAGATTTCTGGAAACCGGTGCGTTGCATTGTCGCGTTGTACGTATATACGGTACCCAGTCAGTCTACTGCTCAGGATGCAGCGGGTTGCAGTTGGAGAACGAGAACAAATTATTTGTTGAGTTGTGCACGGTGGGCGTCAACGGTGCTGTTTTGCAGTCATGAAAAAAAAAAAACTCACTCAAATACTCTAATATAATCAAAGTCCTACCGAGCTGCATGTTCCAAAGCCAGATGCTTTTACTACATCCATCAAATTCTCCATACTCCCCTGTCTCCTTGCGGTCCTCTCCATGTTGACGGGATGTGCGCTGTAAAAGGCCTGGAAAGACCCTGTACAAAATAATACCGCGTCAGTAGGTCAACTGCTTCACTTTCGGCGCCAACCAAGACTGCAGATAAATACCGAGGGACTGACCATGCACCGAAAAAACCAATTTGAACAATGACGCTCAGAAATGTTGTGCCAACCGGCTGGCAGTGTACTGAAACTCTGATTCAATTCACTACAGTGCGGTAAATATTGCATCACGGTTACTCTTCTCTCAGACGTGTTGAACAGTCGGTGTTCTGGCCACCAACCATGTCTGGCCAGGAAAATTGTTGGAAATACAAGCTTGACCACACATGTTTCACCTTTTTGTTATTTTGCTAGTCTTGCATGTGGTCTAGCTTACTGTACACTTCACAACCATATGATTCAGACAGCATATATCAATTCTGTAAGGGTAACCTTAAGCTTGGCGCAGGGTGCGGAAACTAGTGGGGGAATCTGAAGTATAAATAAAGGTACTAAATACAGGAGTGGGAATATTACACACCTAGCGGGGGAATCTGAAGAGAAGAAAGGATAGGGATTCCCACCCTAGGCAAAACCTTATATACTAGTAGGTACTACCCAGTAGCATGTGTTCGTAGGTATCTAAAATGATCCTGGGCCTGGTCACATAACACATACCAGCGCGAGCAGACAGAGGTCCCAGATGCTGGAGCAGACAGAAGTTCCGGATGAGATGAAGCTGAGATGGACAAGGCGGGCGAAGTGGATGGGACACACATTGTGATGCGGGTCCTGTAGGCCTTGCCAGGCTGGAGGACTCAAGCATATGAGCACATACATTTGAGTAAAAGAGACACGGGGCAGCTGACTCTGGTGCTCGCCGTTGTTGTAACCCTTCAACTAGGATCCATGTCACCCTTGGAGGGGGACCCTGCAGCACCGGGACCATGGAGTAGTTATACACTTGCTCAGGCATCCAGCAGGTCCTGGGTGGTTAGCCTTCGGCAGTAGCGCTGCCGCTCGTTGTATCTAGCCGTTGCCGTTGAACATGGAAGTTGAGAGCAAAGATAGATATATCACATGATCTAGCTACCCGAGTTATACAGAATCATACTACGTAAGCATATATGACATGTAGCAATAGACAGGTTGCGCAAAAGCCGCACAGGCCGCATGCGGCTTTTGTGCATTGCACAAAGCCGCAGAGAAAATGAAACATCTGGGGGCCCAGAACTGTATAAATTTTCTTAGAATACATACAATTCAAGTGTTTCAGAGCCTCTGGGGTATGCAGAGTCGGCAAGGAATCGGCAAACAGCGCATCAAAGCATCGCTTGTCAACTGCTTGTCGCCACTGTGTATTTGACGTCATACATTTTGGCCATAAAAGTGTGGCTCTCCCACTCTCAGCCCACCAAAATCAAACAATCTCGTGGATACAGGAGTGCCAGGTACTGGCTGTGAGGTTGTAAGTCAGATAGTCTACTCACCTCACTCAAAACAGAAAAAAGCCGTGCGGCTTTGCACAAGTGCCGAAAGCCGCATGCGGCTGTGCACAACCTGTCTAATGTCTACCTTGGGCATGCCCCAAATACCCCTGTCACAATAACTTACCCAGGCTCCATCTTTCCGATGACCATTTAAAAGCAATCATCTAGGTTATAAGAGAGTGCAAAACCCCAAATGTACCAACTTTCTCGGCACTCCGGAAGAAGCAGGCCTCAATGACATACAAAGTTGATATTAAAAGCATGCATCATACCTCTTCGCTTGGGAATCACTTCTATATGAACCATCTGTCCAAGCTCCTTGCATTGGTGAGTACTGTTGCTGTTCAAGACCACGGATCACTTTATACATTTTTTAGGACTGGGCAAATCCGCTTGTGCGACCATTCATCCATATTTATCCAGAGGTGTCTGGCCCAATTTCAGAATTCTGGCAGGCCAGCAAGTGGACGTCTGAGATTAGTTTGGAAGAGCTTTCGCCAATGTGGGCAGACTGGGGAAACAAAGTTGCCTCTCACTGGCATTTTTATGTCAACGAGATGGCTTGACAATGTGATGGGACATATATTATCCCCCTTCATTGGATTATGGTCGACAATATTGTCCATGCTGACATTCAGGATGTTCAGCATGATGTGAGCCATATCCTGTCCCATAGATTTTTTTTCTCCATCTCATTATATGGCAGAGAGACGGCTGTTTCCACATCAAGACAGGGGGCATTTGCTGGATTCCTGCCCAGTCATTAGCTTACAACTACCTTGACCTCCAAGCCTCATTAGAGTCAATTCAGTTCACTGGTCAGTCTTGAGCTCAAATTACATTAAATTGTCAATTGCCATTGCAGACAGATTATTCACCATTCTATCAAATGCCTCACCCATTGCGGGAGAAGGCTCAAGGCCAGCCCATATTCCGGCTGCGTGTCATGCCATGGAGCGACAATGTTTCCAGCAATGTTAGCAAGCAATACAATGCGCATACCAACATGTATGTCATGAACTTGAACCTCCCACACCAAAAGCTTGCCCAGGAATACTTTGTTCGGTTTGTGTCCACGTCCACGCATGCCTTGTCATCAGAGCAGTTTGTAGCTCTCGGAGAAGACTTTTGAGTTTCTATTCTGTCCCGGATCAGGTTTACTTTACTCATGTTGAGCAGTGTTCTGGGGGCCTGGCACGAGGCGTATGACTGTGAACTTGAACAGGAAATTTTATTTGAAATAATTCCGCATGTACTTCCGGCCGATAATCCCCAACAATCGGAAACAGCCAGTCACATTGGGATGGGTGGTAACTTGGGCTGCCGTCGTGCTCTTACTGGTGGGTCAAAAGAGCAGCAGGAGTCAGATCATGGATACCGTGCACTGTATGCTGTACGTATCTATGTTAAGATTCTGTCCAGAACATTCTCAATTAATAATGTAGCCCAGTGTACCTCACGACAAGATGGGGACAGTTCAGATAATTCATTGGCAGATCTGGACTGCATGCTCTGGCAATAAATCTGCCATTGAGACATCCTATTCCCAGACTGGAATCAAGGACAAAATTACACAGCATTGGAGATCGACAAACTCATGATCCTTGGCTCAACCAGGCAAGTCTTAAAGGTGACACAAGAAAAGCTGTCAAGCAAGAGATTTTGCGCAGGATACAACTGGAGTTGTGGGACTGGGTGGTCAGCCAGCCAAACGAAAGCTTCTTACTCTTGAGTGTAGATGACCGTAAGAGCTGCATTTCCGCTTCCATTCGTGTTTATTCATCTAATCTCAGGTATAGCTTATCAGCTGCGTGTTTGGATTTACGCCCCGGAATCCATTTCAACATATTACTGGAGACCAGAGGTTTATGAATATATTTGCTCATCACAATATGCTCACCTTTTCCAGGTCTCGATCCACACCAGGACACTCCTGTCAAAATTTTGCATACTTATCTTCTTGGCAAGAACAAGTATGTATGGCACAACACAATCAAAGACTAGGATGACAAGAAAGAAGGAATATTTGCTGCCCAACTTACCTCATCATCGATACAAGGGCTATCAATCCCGCCTCCCCGGCCACGTTACATTGTTCAGTATAAAAACTTGCTCATCGGGAAACATTTCAAGATGCTCCAGCAACTCAGAGCATTTCATGTGCATGACTTATGTCCACTTCTCTTGTTTGATCTCTGGAAAGCAACGGGTGAGCTGGGTGCTCACTTGTGGTTTCCTAAAATCGGAGATATGGAGCAGTATCTGGTGAGGACTCTCCCAAGATGCATGTTCCCGAGTACACTGACTTTTCTACAGGCAGACCTCGAGACTCTCATCACAAACCTTCTGGATATCTGGGGACTCATTGATCCTGAGTGAATCCTTGTTAAAGGAAAGCTTCACACATTACCCCATCTCCCAGACGATGTGCGCCAATTTGGTCCTGCCATCCTGTATGCAACAGAAATTTTCGAATGCTGGAATGCCATCTTTTGTCTATGCAGCATCTTCTCAAACCATCTTGCCCCTAGCCGCAACATAGCTGCAACACTGGCCGACATGGAACAATTCAAACATGTTGTAAGCGGCGGCTGGTGGAAAAATGCCGAAGGAATCTACATCAGGGCTGGTAGCCATGTCAGGGCCTTTCTGAAGTCAAATAAAGAGCTCCAACGTAGGCTTGGCTGGTCAGAAAAGTCTTTGTTGGAATGCGGTAAGTCAGGCTGAATTTTGTGTGCAGCTTCTGATTATAATGGAAGCAGGTACCGTGAAATTAGAATCATCGGTCAAGCGTAGGCACACCACCTTGGCCTCTATGGTCTCTGCAGATTTTCCCATCGCCAAACCTGCACTGGACGGAGCATTGTGGGTGGTTTGCAAGTCTGTGGTTGTGTCACGTGCCGTGACTTCACATCCTTTTCGGGCGCCATCAGACTCCGATGATCCTGATTATATCCGACACTAACTTTCTGCATTCGCCTTTGTTCTATTGGTTCGTACTGTATATGACTCCTTCTGACTCCTATGTTACGTTTATGCTTCTCCATCACGGAGCCATCGGAGACCCAATGATATTCGAGTCAGCTTGACTTCACTTGACTCATAATGACTCGATCCATCACGGACCCACTCGGAACTCCGAAGCTCCGGTACTTACATTATATCCCCACTAATACTTTACTCTCGTATAAATACAAGCCATGTCGGTAGTTAGACTTCAGTTTGAATATCGACTTAGTCTGCCCTATACTCTTCCTCTCGGACTCCGTCCTCTTCCGAGTCTCTCTCCGAAATTGGGCACCAGGCGTAGAGAAGGGCACAGTGTACGAGCTGAAGCCAAGCCCCTTCCCTTCCAGTATACGGGTTCGGTTTTCCGTTCGGACTCTGATACTTCCCTCTACATCTCGACCCCTTCGTCTTGCTTATACGCACTTCATTCCCTCAGGCATATCTTGTACCTCCGTCGGATCCCGATCGGGAACCGGTACTTGACAGGTTGCACAATCTGGAGATGTGTGTAAAAGTGGGTTGTGGATCTTTTTTTGCAGTCAAACAGTTTGAGATTTGATGTCTGCCGTAAACCCTACTCATACTCCCCAATAGGATAATCACAGCCCACAGGCTGGATGCATCTCCAAAATCATTTCCCAAGAAAGAGATGGCAAACCGACTGCAGCATTGATCCTGGTTGAAACATTCATTGTTTCAGATTTGAAAGACAGACACTTGAATATGCCTATCCTTCTTCTGGCCAAGAGAGGCATGGCTCTGGTTAGACCAAAGGTTTGAAGATTTGTTTTTATCATCGAATCACGCTGACCTAAGGAATATAGGAGATTATGTTCGAGTTCAATGCCCAGCATGATTGTTTTACCTGCGACTGTGCAATGGAATCTGTGCCAATCCTCCAGGAAAGGATTGTGACGGACTGAACCGAACAAAAAGTCAAGCATTCACTGGAGTCTCAATTTATCCTGAATATACATGCTCTTCACAACGCACATTCAATTCAGGAGGTGCTTCCCCAATCTCTCACATCTCCAGTTCCCTATCTTCAAGACCGTCTTGCTTTGCACACACATTTTGCCGAGCAACTTCAGATAACGGTGATAGGGTGTGTACCAAAACATGCATGAAAACACCAGTTTTTATTTCATTTTGAACCTATTAGTGGGCAGAAGTGAGGCATTAGATTATGGGCATACACCCTCCCTGGGGTGGTAGGCTACACTATTGATGGCTGAAAGTCAGTGTAACAAATCAACTATGAAGGATTGAGTAGACTTGACAAGGCGGCCCAAAAGGCTGTTACGTCCTGACTATGATATTCTACACTGAGCTATAGATGGTGGCGGTAAACCATTGTCTTATGTACTGGAGGTGAAACATCAGGGAACTACTCAGAATTATTGACTTGCCGCTTCAACGGCCTCTGAATAGTCTGATAACTATTAAAACAAGATAAACAAAGTCAGAATTGGTACAACCACATTAGGGCCGGCAGAGATATAACACCGCTTGATTTTGTGTACAAGTCCAACTGATTAGATTGGGATGAAGACATGTTACTGAGTTAACCATCACTGTGGTTACTCGGGCAGATCTGACCGTTAGAAGATGCGGGCCTCGCATCAAGGATTGACTGATATGATTGATGAGGATCGACACTACAGAATAGTGCTGCGCTATATTTCACTGGTCACTATACTGGTCCGTCAGCATAGCACTGCGCTATATTGTCAATCCGCTTGATATTTACTATGAGTTCCACTGAGCTTGTGAAGGGCGGGACTGATACAGAAGTTGAATAGGAATTGACTAAGACTGACTTGACCAGTCAGAAATGACTAAGACTGCCTTGCTCAGTCAGAAAGATGGAAACCAAGACAACTAAGCACACCTTATGGTGTGCTAGAGAAATACATGTGGACTAGCCCCAGTAGCAGGTCATAATACCCATGGTTGAGAATGCCTTCTATGCCATTGGCCATTCACTACTCGGGCTCCCGCCCTTTATTGTTCCTATTCATTCCATCTATGTCCTTTACTTTTCTCTGAAATGTATAAAAGCCAGCTGTGTACTCTGTATTAGCCAGTAAACTATCCCCCAGATATACGGGCAATATAGTAGACTCTAGATTTGGGAAAGATATCAGATAGACTTGCAGACACACAGAAAAGACTAAGAGATACAGGATGTTGAAAAGACTACCATTGCATTGATATAAGAACCCCCGTTCAACCTATACCAACCCGTCTCCTGTAGCAGCACTTTAGGCCTCCAGGACTAAAGACTTGTTGTCGAATAGAAGTGAAACCGCTGCCTTCAGTGTAACTGTCCACGCCCTAGCCCAGCCCCCACCTTCTGTGTAACTGCCCCCGTTTCATTGATCCGCCGCCATTTGTGCAGGATTGGTTGATATTGAAGTAGTGTCTGTCTGTTCGTAGTCTGCCCTACCTTCTGCTTCTTGGCTAGTTGCCAGTAGTGTTAGGTTCTGCCGCTCACAAAGAAACTGAAGACTTGAACAGTCTAAGGTTTAACTTGAGTCTTAATATCCTGTTGGCATGAAGTCCCTGCTACCCCAGCATAACCGTTGACAGACCTGGTATTGGGGCACCCGGGCATTTATTCAAATCTGCTCGAGTTGCAACATACTATAATGTATTACACTACGTTACAACGTCATCTCACAAGGGCTAATGCTGGCCTGGGCAGTTAGCTAAGAGGGATATAATGTGTCTCGAACCATTAGAAAGATGCTGGACAACAATCCTGGTAAAGGGTTGATGTGAGAAGTTGCTAATGGAGCAATCACAGAAAGTGCCTTACCATCCTGGAAATGGATTGGGGCTACTGCACATCCCTGACTAAGGGCGTATTATGAGGGATTATCCTTCTGAACCAGAGGGATCATTGTTGGGCATCATCTGACATCTTCAGAACTGCCAAGAGAAGGCTGGACTTGGTCGGTCTACCAATTGACTAAGAAAACCATACTCGGGTACTGGGAAGCAACAGCTATCACGGTTTTCAGACAAATCACTTAAGTGGTTCAGAGCGGAACCATTTGAGCGGATGGTTACCAAGGAGGGTAATGGTGGGCTGATGAGGAAGTCGGCTAAAAGTTGACATATCAACAATATCCCATCACGATCGTGCTAAGCGATGTAGATCTTGACTCATCGTTAAGCTTGGCTCATCGATGTTCCTTATAAATCTCTTTCAATTTTACTAATCATTTGATATCTAACAGGAGTTCATCGGCTAGCTGCCATACCACTAGTCATATACCCTGAACCCTACTGCACGTTTGTATCTGTCTCGTTTATATTTAGAATCCTGTAAAGTATTTAAGTGGATGGTTATGGGAGGAACACCAGTGAATCTCACCCCACCTGTTGGACGTGAAGTTACTAGACTTCACGCTTAACCAGTCGAGTAGGCATTCATTCGGAGACACCCAGAAGCTATACCAAGTTTTGTTTGTTTTCCCTGTTTGAATATTATCTGTGTTGGATTCGGATCTTTATAAACGGCACGTGGACATATTGGATAAATGGAACGGACACGTGGAATATAAGGAAACGGATTGGACTTGACAATTGGTTGTAATCTCATAAGGATTAGCAATCACAGATACTATTGGAATCGGGATTCATAAGGAATCACTTGCGCTACACATCGGAGTACTATCTCCAAACCTAGACCCACACTACACAAACCTTTGAACATAAAATCTTGTCTGTCTATCTGCGATTGCGCCTAGAACGGATTCGAGCAGTTTATCTATACGACTTGTGGACCTATAAAGTCTTGCTTCCCAAAGAGAACTAAAGTTCAAATTGCCACAATCTATACTGGATTGGAACCCCGAACTTGCACGAGGACTATAGTGTTTGAGTTGTTGTAGTCGCATTATCGAACTGCGTATTCATTTACAAGGTTTGGTTTGTGGTTATTTCACCGCCAGCCCCATAGTCACCGTTTCACTGTGCTTAAACCGCATAGTTGCTATTGAAACAAAAGCCTTATTCCAACCTTGCACACCCTCTTGACGGGTGATACGTACCCTACTTCCCTGAACACACACACAAGTATTAGGATTAGGATTAGTGATTTGTTTTGGTTTTGGTTGGTTTGAGTAGAGTGGCCAGCGGCAATCGTGATTCCGCCATCATGCGCTTACTAAGCTCGCTTAACAGAATTGGACGGCAAATCTCTTTCCATCGACCTCCCTCGCGCTATCACACCTCTCCTGAGTCCACTCTACACTGAATGTATAGTTTTTCCATTCCCGAATCTATTCTATCTGCCATAGTACTCCTCTTCACTGTCATATCCATCATCATCGACATCCATCCCACTTGCAATCACCGCTGCCGACACGACCTCTGGTGGAACGACACTAGAAGCTTCTGGAACGCGGGAGAGGATCTGGGCACGCCTGTGAATGGCTTCTCTGAGGTGACTGTACCGATTCTCGCGGGTCCCGCGTCCCTTTGCACCGGTTTTGGCTTTTGGTATTCCCGAGGCCGATGTTTCTTGAGAACTGGGCAGCTCCTGCACAGAATGTGCGATCTGCCAGTCCAGCTGAAGGTCCAGAGCTGCCACTGAGAGGTACCCCTCCGCTCCACGGCTGATTCCGAATGCTGCGTCAAGATCTTCGACGGAACCGATGGCGGTAACTTTGTCAAGAGTTTCTTTGACTTTTGCGGCTCGTTCCTTGCGCAAGTTGTCGCGTTCCTCGTTCCTATCCTTTACCTCTTTCATATAAACAATCTGGGCATGCTTGTGTTCCCGATTGGCCCCCGACGCGTCTTCCTTTCGGACCTGGGCCCGAATCACCTGCCGAGAAGTGGTGTCCAAAGAAGTGAGATACTCGGAGGTGCCGTTCGCCTTGTACATCCGGAGCGCACTGTGATATGCGAGGGACATATTCGGTGCCGACTTGGCTGCCTGGCGATAAATTCCCAGCATGCTCTCGTTGCCGTCGTTCGTTACTTCCAGCCACGCACGCTCAACATTCTGTGGTGAGAGCTTCGCGATGGGGCCCTCATCACCCCACTCTGTGTCGAAACGAGCCCAAGTCAGCAGCGCGCCCTTGCAATACGCGACCACTAAGCTGTCCACATGGTCGAGCTTCCACTCGGAAATTCTACGCAGTGCCGCGTAGACAACTTCGGGCTGTTCCCACTGCCGCCCATTGAGACTCGATGTCTCAAAGGACATATCTGCCCCGGTAACGAGTTTCGGGTGTGCAATGATTTTTTCCAAGTGCGCCTTAACCTTTTCATGAAGGCTTCCGAGCTTGAGCAGGTTGTCCTCAGTGCGTAGAGGGCCGCGGACCTCCAGCATGTACGGAACGTCGATGTTCTGGTTGAGAAGGGCGATGACAACAAACTCGTGTCGAGTGGGCCAACAAAGAAGACCGCGTTCGACATTGAGCTCCATGTTGTTCAGGGTGCGTGATGCTTTGTTTTCCCGCACATAAACCAGAAATTGAAGGATGAGCTCCATGTAGATGATGATGATTTCGCATGCGGCGGCATGGGACTGGAAGCGGGTGTTGCTGGTGTCCGGAAAGCAGATATTCGAGCCAGTTTCGTGGTCCCAGTAGTAACGGAGGGTGTCCTGTTGACCGCGTTTACGATCCTTGTGGCAGAAGACCGCCCCGGCAAGACTGGCAACTTTGATCGCAGCACCACAGGTGCGATCCTCAGCTCGCGCAGCTGCATCTGTTCCCTCCGCAAGGGACATGGCCGCGGCATTGTCTCGATTGAAGAGTTTGACGGGCCCAGGTACGCCGTTGTCAGCCCACCACTGCTGCATCGCTAAAATTGCACCCTTGAAGACATTCAAGTTCTTATGCATGCAACAACCTCCTCAGATGAAGAGATCGACATCCTGCTTCTCTTGGTCCGACAATTTATCAAACTCTTCCTGCCCAATCTGGCGGACGAAGTCTGTCAACGCAGTGTTGTGAAGAGCGTGGCGTTCGTCGTCCGTAAGTGATTCCCAAGCCGTAATTCCACCTGCCGCCGCCACTGCGGCTTGCGTAAGATCGAAGAGGAGATCAACCCACTGCATGGGGGCCATGCGCGCTAGTGCTCGCTGTCCTCGACGCTCGCGCTCGAGTCGGACTTTCATAGCAGCCACGAGCCGGAAGAGCTTCTTCTGGTCTTCTGCGTGGTCGGAATGCCAGCCCGTCACTTTGAGCCAAAAGTCGCGGGCATCTTCGGCAGTCAGACACCGCGCCGAGGATTTGTAAATATGGTAGGCAGCCTCAATTAGCTCCTCCCAGCCCTCCATCTGTGTTTCGCTCGTGTGATTTATGGCCATTCCAATTCCGAGAAAGAAGTGCTGCTTCTCGTTGTCTTGATTAATTACTGTGGCGCGATGCGACTCGAGATTGATATTTTTGTGAGTTGTTCCGTCACTGCTCAGCGTAACACCTTATTTTTATTAGAAGGGACATCCTGAATGAACTGAATTACACACCTTTCGATGTTCCGACTGCCTCAACAAATTGCATGTGTGAAGCCGCGCCCCCCTCTTTTGCGATTCTTCGCACAGTCCGGACCGATGCATCCCCCTCCACTTCGATTCCAAGCTTCTCAGCGATTCGTTTCAATACCCCGACAACTTTATTTGGGCGGACGCCGTCAAGAGCAACAAGATCATTTATAAGGTCTCTTGTCGCGTCCGGAACAACTCCCTTCTCCTTCAGGGTGAAGGAGAAAAGGTGGGAAAGCTCGTCCCGAGCTGTAGCCTTCGCTTTTGTGACTGCAGTCTTGATCCGTCCCGGAATTCGACGTATTTTCTCGGTAAGTACGTGAAGTTTCTTGCCGGTCTGGCTGCGAGCCGATTTGTACGACCCGAGAGATGCGCGGAGGCTCGACGTCTCGGCTTGTAGATCCTCCACCGCTGCTGTCAACTCGCCGACCTCGGCAGAAAGCTGGCCGTTCTCCGTCCGAGTTTCTGCCAGTAAAGAAGCCTGATTTATGGCAGCCATATGTGATCTTTTGAGCTTTTTTCTCGCGTTATAGAGAGAACGCTGATAGCCGTTGGCACGCTCATTGGCCTTCTCGGGATCCGAGGAGAAACGGTTCTCCTTGTCGTCAATGCTGGCATCCGACTGCGTGTGAAGTGAAGCTGTGGATGTGCGGGCTGCGAGCAGTTGATTTTTCTGGGCCTGGGAGCGTCGCCGTTTGCTCCCAGCCCAGCGGAAAGATGCTTCGTCGCGTCCCATCGAATTTTGGAGCCTGAGGACGCGTCGAGGAGGCCAGGCGGGATCAAAATGTAAGCGCGTCGCGAATGTTTGGTCTTGTTATCATTGACATCACCGTGATTTGGAGGTACATACCCCACGCTGCCACGCACCCGAATGCGGTCTAGAAAGTGGTCAAAACTATGTTTGCGGTAGTTTTACATGTAATGTCCAGGACAAAAGTCGAAATCTTGCACTGATACCAAGTCAATTGGACAGTGAGCCATTTGGATTACCCACCTCAGGCCATGCGAAGCAAAATTTGTCCTGGAGATTACATGTATTTTGATTTATCGAACATTTTGAGGTACTCTAATGTGCTAGAAGGGATTCTATTGAATCTTCCTCTTTATAAAATTACGCTGTCCGAAGCCTTTAAACTCCGCCGGCAATCTCCTTTTACGTTGATGTCTGCTTTTAGCCAAGCGGAGAGCGGCCCGGCGAAGCCGGCCGCGAACCGCTAGTATGTCTTATGTTTAGCCACCGAATCGAAGAATTTGGCCCGGGTTCCCAATTGGGATGTGCATGGTGATGCGATCAAATTTCGCTTGCATTGCTGCTGGCCAAGTAGAGTGACTAGCTCGCTTTTCTCGCTAGTCAATCCATTAGATTTCACAGCTGCACCCTAGTGCACCGTTTCAACGGGTCTGGCCAAACACACTGCAACAAGAGCCAAGACCTAGGAAACTCGAACACAAAACAAGCTAAAGAAGGCAACCATGGTGTCAGCACAGATCAAGCGACATGCAGAGAATGTCACGCAAAGTGGAAACAAGATGGATGATGATGAAGCGATGGATATAGCTGAAGCTGAATGATGTAGATGGATTTTAATGCACCAAATAGATTCTGTCCTTAAATTACGGGGCCCCATGAACAGCTGTGAAGTTTCCGTAATGGCACCAGACATTCTTCTTATTCAACTCGACACAGACTTGCAAAACGAAGAAACAATGACACAGCCTGTAACTCCTGTATGATTGCTTGTACTCTGGTATTTGCTGATGCACTTGCCCACACCCTTTGCTCCGTCTCCTGTTGGAAAGACCTGAGGGAAACCTGAGTCTCCCTCAACACGTCCTGTAGCTGTTGACACTGTGCTGCGAGATGCTTGCACTCATCTTGAGCAGAGTCACGTTCGGCTTTCAGTGAGTTGCGTTCAGCTTCCATTTCGTAATACTGAAGATGAAGCAGCCTGAATTCAAGCTCCTTTTCACCTGAAGAAGCCATTAGATTTAGCAGCAGATGAATTAACAGCACCATAATATGCACCATTTGTGCTGCAGTCTAATACCACCAAAGCTGATATCCCACTCTCCTCTTCCCCTGGGATCGGCACCGGCAGGGATTGGACACGAGCATCCAACTGAGGCAGACGTAGCCTGCGAGTCCAATGCTTCATTTGGCTGGTAGAAACTGCCGAGCATCGGACATTGAGCATGCAGCAGAGCCATACAAAGTGAGAACTTGCTGATCTATCTCTGTTCTGGCCACCAGTGCACTTGCGCGGGGCATGTGGTCCCTGCTTGTCGAAATAGGTTGTTGTGCCCATTTTTCTCAATGTCGCTGCTGAGCCTCAAACTGGTGCCTGAGGTCGAGGAAGTGCACCATAGTCTCTTCATAAGTGTCATTGCGCTGGGAGAAGCAAGGGATAACAACATTGTCGCTACTCGGATGATAGTTGCTGTCGTTGTCGGACATCGAAAGACGAGATGAAAGAAGAGTGCATTTTGGTCGCAGTTACATAACGAACAGGAAAGGACATCCTGTGGAAGGTTGCAGGACTGTCGAGGAATATCCTACGAACCTCCACAGTGACATCCGACAGAGGTTTCGTAGCCAAGCTTCCAGTGACAACACAGATCAATGTACCCAAATGATCTGCCCCATGATCTCCAGATCACATTATTCCAAAACGGTGGTGTAGGTCGGGAATGGGAAAGGGATGATTGACTAGTGCTGTTTGGCCCATTGAGTGGCTGTGTCTTTCGCCATGAAGGACATGGCGAACCTCACGAGTTTTTCCTCCGAGACGTGCCTGTCTGTCATGAAGGCCTCACCAGCTGGAGGTTGGTAAAGATAGAGTGGAGGAACATCCGTCCTTGTGTCCAGTTGCCGTCGAAGATGACCAGGGGGTTTGGTTGAAGGACCAATTTTGTAGCTGGGTGGAGGGCCAAGAAGTCTGGACCCAGCACCAGAGCTGAAACAGCAGGGGCAGGGGCAGACAGCAGATTTTGGTTGTTGGGCAATAGCTGCTCAAGCATATGCTGAATGCTCGTGAGGGAGCCTTCAACAGCGACTAGCCAGTCCATAGCATTGGAAGCTGGATCTGGAGTATAGACACTTGGGATCTCGGGTTACGTGACGGCAGGAGCAGGCAGCTGGTCCATTAGAATGGAGGAGGGGTTGAGATTGGAAGTGGGGGAAGATGGAGCGCTAGAGTAGTGGTCTGAGTCCGTACCTGCACCAAACTTCCCAATCTTGACTGGTTGATCCCTTAGATCCTTTCTTCTGCTATAAGGGCAACCTTAAGCTCAGCGTTGGGCACAGAAACTAGCGGGGGAATCTGAAGTATAAATAAAGGTACTAACTACAGGAGCGGGAATACTATGCACCTAGCAGGGGAATCTGAGGAGAAGAAAGGATGAGGATTCCCATGCTAGACAAAACCTTATATACTAGTAGGTACTACCCAGTAGCACGTGTTCATAGGTATCTACAATGATCCTGGGCCTGGTTGCATAACACATGCCAGTGCAAGCAGACAGAAGTCCCAGACACCAGAGCAGATGGAAGTTCCAGACAGGATGAAGCTGAGATGGATGAGGCAGGCAAAGTGGATGGGATGTGTGGACACTGGAAGGACAGAGCAGACAGACAACGGACCAGACAATGGACCTGAGGCAGCCAAAGCAGAGGCTCCCCTGACAAGTTCCTTCCTGACTCACTCTCTACCTATTTGATATTCCTTACATATAAAAGCTAGAGTACTTGTAGTAGTTTACCTCACTGGTTTGCCTCACAACTACCACTCACTTGCAAACCCTGTCTCAGCAAAAGTTCACAAAAATAGCATGATGGGATGGCAGCTCAATCTGTGTATGTACATAGGTTGTGTTCATAAATCATTCATGTTTGTACTGTGCTTCTGATGTGATTACAAAAGTCGTTTAGGAGTGTTCAGATTAAAGTTCAAGACAACAAACTCTGCACCTACTGTAGTAACCCGACCGAGTGTTCAGGTGATGGATGACACTTAACTGTGAACTGAACACTTTAGGTATCTGTGATGGTGACATCCCAATTTTTTGGCCCAAAAATGCGAAAAAACGCGGAAATTTTTGGTCCAGGAAATGCTGAACTGCATTATATGGTAATTTTCTGTGATTGCCGAGAAATGAACACCTTACCCAGTGAACACTGTTGGTGATGGGTGACACCCAATGAACACTTGATCAGATTACTACAGTGTGCTGTAGTGAAGCAAAAGCATGTCTTGTTGGACATCACTAAACAAGGGGTAAAGATTTGACCTAGTGGTCCCCAGCAAGGGGGTTGACTGTAGGGAGCTATAAGCTCCAATAACTGGCCATAAGCAGTTATAAGTCATATAAGTTCTGTAAGTCCTTATAACTGAGGATAGTGCTATTTTGAAGTTTATAGACCCCCCAAAAATCTTACAGGCTTACCCCGGCTTATGGTTGCTTATCCCAAGCTATCTCCCAGAAGGTCCTTTTGTGATAAAACACATGTTATAACAGCTCCAGCAGTATATGGTAGCGGAATGAACTTCGTGACAACTCTGAATCCCAATTTGGAAATTGCTACTAGTCATTCAGTATTCCTTTACTTTCCAATCTAAGTGTGAAAAAAGCATTGCCAGAAACCCCTCTAGAGATTCCTCAGAGTAAAAGTTCGAAATTGTCAAGTAACTATTTGTCGACTCGGATTTCGCGCTTTTGATGGTGGGCTGGGCAGCCAGTGGCTGTGTCGCACCATCAAGAGTGCTGCTGTTACATCCACCACTGTCGAGCATGCCAAGGAAGGCCGGACACCCACCCCAAGGGCTGAGGGCAGCCAACAGAATGTTCTTGTCTACCCCCACAACATACAACAGCCATCTATCAGACGAGGACAGTGCCTCCAGCACTGATGATGAGACAGCATGGGAATCTGATTGGGAAGAAGGAAGCGACAGAGAGGCAGAGCTATGGAAGAATTTCCCAAGCCTGAGGACATATGAAGAGCAGATTGAGAGGAATGATGAGAAGAGGGCCAAGGTCGAGGCCAAGTGGTGGGCGACCGAGATGTGGAGTGCAGAGCACAGATTGGGTGGACCAATGCATAATCAGCGTGGTGCATCATTTGAACCGAAAATTTATTCCAAAGTTTGTGAATAATCACACCCTCAGGAACACAACGAGGACCCTATGATATCTGTGGTTTATCCACATGCTCGATCCAGGAAAAATGCAAGAAACTCAGAGATGACTTCGGCAAGGGCATTCTGAAAATTACCAAAGCTGAACTCCAACGCCAACTTGCCGCTATCAAAGCACAAGGTTGCACAAGCATCTCAGGCCCAAAATTAAAGCAGACAAGCATTTCCAATATGTTTGCAAAGGCTCTCTCTTAGGGTTGGACACAGGTACTGGGTCTACCTGCAGGTTTGGCCCACGGGTATTCGCGGGTATGGGTATGGGTCGGCATTTCTCAACCCGTGCCATTTCTGTGTATCCAACCCACAAACCCACAGGTCTTTACGGGTCTAGCAGGGTCCAGCTTGAGGTGATTTGGAGGCCTGAGTTGATCAAGAAATGGTGGTAGATTTGATGGAAGTATGCAGGTAAGTCAACTTGTAGCAGCTAAAACATATCAATACACTGTACACACCTTTTACTTTGTTATTTTTCGAAAAACTGACTAGTTCGCAGCAACATTCAATGTTAATTTATAAAGTTGGATGCAGAGCTTCATTGAGGGTGTGTCTCCAACCCAGACACCTCTTTTGCACTGATTTTGAGTTTTAGGAGACAATTTTATCGCCCAAATAATAGGTGACCCACACACAGATTTGGAAATCCACGGGTAGACCCATATGGGTTTTGGACTCGACCCATACCAGATACGGATTATGCGGGTACAGGTACGGGTTGGTGCCCTGGTACCCACGGGTTGACCTGTATCCAACCCTACTCCCTCTACAAAGTGGTCGCACCCAGCATCTTTTTCTTCTGACAGTGACATGCAGGAAATTTTGGAACCCCCTCCAAAGTGTTCTAAACCTGATGACAATGCCGCTGCCCTGTCTCTGGCTCCACCTGTTCTTGTGCACGAGGAGGAACAGCATTCCGATGAGTCCGACATTGAAGATGAGATCGATGAGACTGAAATGTCTCCTAAAGAGCTTGAGAAGGAGGCACAGCTGCAGCATGGTGACGAAACTGCTGATTCAATTGTGGTTGCAGACAATATTGCAGAGTGGGTTGAGGTCCTAGAGGATGCAGCTCCTGTTAGTCCCAAAAATCTCCGTGCCTTAGCAGCAGACTGCCCCAAGTTAGCACACAAAAAGCAGGATTATCACTCTACCATGCTTTTTGCAGCACTCGTGGATTTTTATCGGTGGATGCCATGGATGGGAAGACTTTGTGCTGCCTTGCGTGTCATAAAAAATCACGGATAATTGCAGCGCAGGCTCGGTTTTTTGAGGTCAATGGATCCTTGAAACCAAGTCATCAAGGTCAACGAAAGCTGCAGAAGGGGCTTCTTGACAATGAGGGGTTTTATCTGGGTGTCTAGCGATGGCTTTGAACTCTCAAAGTTGGGACTGGTAAGTGAAATACATTTTGGCATGATGGAATACTGATTTCCACAATCACCCTCTTTATAAAATTATCCATTCTGTCTGTCTGAAGTCTTTTTAAACTCCGCTTTTAATCTATCATTCCAGCAGCTCGGATCAATGTTCTCATTTTAGTTACATCCAGCAAGTGGGAGCCGGCGCAAAGCACCGGTGAGCGCTTGTACTTATTGGGTTAATCCAAAGCTCTTACAGCGACATGTCAATGAAACCCTCCTGCCGACATTTTCTTTCAAGAAGACCACAATTTCGATCTGAACGTGCTAGCAATGGCTCTGGAAATTGGGATATTGTCGTAAACATCACACTAAAGGGGTTTACTGGGATGGTCATGAGCAAAAAGACGTGAAGAAGTGTTACAAAGCATACCTTGCTGAGCTTATGGAATTCGAGCAGTATCGCGCCACCTATGCTGAACCTGACATGCGGGAGGTCCTTCCCGAGCTCATCCCAGATGATGATGATGTGGAACACATTGTTATCATTCACGACGAGTCAACCATTCACTCCAACAATTATGAAAACAACCACTACTGGCTAAAACCAGGCAAGCAGGTGCTGAAGAAGAAGGGCCGTGGCCGCCTCATTATGATTCCTGGTTTCTTTTGCAAAAGGTACGGCCTCCTCACTCTCACTGATGAGATGATTGTCGAGAATGAGAAACTTGCGGTGGAACTTTGCCTTGCCATTATGGACTCGACAACAGTGATATATCCTGACAACAAGCCAGGTGGCGATGCATATTGGAACATGGAGCAAATGATTGCACAAGTGATTGCTGCTCCATATTTCTGAGAGCTCAATCTCACCAAATTTTCGTAGCTAATAAAAGCCATCCTCATTGTGTGTCACATGTTTCCAAAAGCAATCCCCTACTCTGGAACAGAGAAGGGTTCTGTGGGGCTGAAATGCTAATCCGTCTGCCAGCAATACAAGTGAGGTTTTTCCAAGATCACTCACATGTTGGGGGGCTTCTTGGACCTTTACCACCACAAAGGTAGGGTGCCACTGGTACACAGCGGCGCCCGGCGACCCAGGGTGAAACCTGGTTAGCTCCCTTTGCATAGAAGAACTCAGTTTCGAGTACACCCAAGTATAAACCCGCTGCTCAGCGGTGCCCCAGACGACGTCGCAGACGTCGGCCCTATGTCAGATCAAATTCCTGGCGAATCACGGAAGTAACCCGTAAAACCCGTCGCGTGACCTAGGTGATATCCAATGCCCTAAGCTACAACCATCGCCGCCCTCAGCGCGCGCGTTGGGCCGCCGCTGGTGGCGCCGTCCCCCACGTTTGCCACCAAACTGCCGACCCATCCCTGCCACCGTAAGAACACGGGTCCCCCCCGCCACGTGGAACCCACAAAGACTCTTTATGCGGACAAAGCTAGCCCTCCCCTTTGGAAACCTGACACAAAGAGAGAAAGAGAAACACGTTCCGGTTCCTAGGTGCGTATGACGCAACCCCTCTGCGGCCTTACCGAGCTTTGTTCTCAAAACTTTAAAAGGTGTTTCCTTCCCTTCCGCACTTACCCCTCTGTCGACGCCTCCCAAACTGTCTACCCATATAGAAACCGACTCGCGCGAGAACAAGCGCAAAGCCACGCACGAGAACTCCGACTCAGACTCTGGAGACAATACTTCCCATGACAAACATCTACGTTCCGCCTCCGTCGAGCCTCCTCCCCACTCTCTACACGCCGTTGATCCACCGTCCGACGTCGCACGGCCGCCCGTCACCACCAACAAAGACAAAGCCATCCCCGCCACCCTCCACTTCTCAAAGACGCCTACCATGACGAACCAGACCGGGAACAACGCCGGCACGAACACCAACAGCTGTAAGCCACACATAGACACACCCTGCGAGTAGATACTAACCAACGCCACAGTCCATGCCATCCAGGGCGTAACCCAGCTCCCCAACGGCCAGCAATACACGACGCCGCCGGAGGGAGGCTTCCCCAAGATCCATATGCTCGAGTCTCCCCTGCGCAACACCAGCGACCACACTCGCCTCGCCTGGGCGGCCGTCACAGGCCCAAAGTTCTTTGTGCGCGTCTACCACGCCCACCATGAGGCCAATGCTAGGGAGACGGTCGGGAAGCTCCACTACGTCATCCCCCGTATCGTCATCGCAGCCAGCCCTCCGCATCAGCCCGCCCATCGAGCGGGAGTCTCTCCAGGAGCACCTCGCCGCCCCCTGGCACTTCTTAGTCTCAGGACTGCTGGAGGAGGCGACCAAGAAGCTCACCGACCAAGTCGTCTGGGCTACGCCCCCATTGTCTTCCTCGCGATCCCCTACGACACCCCCCTCCCCCGCTACATCATGACGCTCCAAAACTTCTCCATCTTCGATGAGGAGGGGCTAAAGTACATCCGCCGCCTCGTCACTACGAAGCTGAAGTCCATCAAGGAGGCTACCGACTTCCTGGTCAAGAACGCCCCAGGCATCGCTGCCGACGTAGCCGCTGCCTCCCTCGACACCATCGTTGTCGAAGCCCTCGAGATTGCCCTCCCCGGCGGCAAGAAGGACGTCGTCTGGAACGTCTACTTCACCCCTCCCCACTCCATGTCCATCTTCCACTACATGGAATGGACCCAGGCTGCGCGCCAACTCGTTTACGAGTCCGACTTCGGTCTGGGGGTCGCCCGCCCAGGGGACCTTCAATTCATCTGCGGCGGTTGCAAATCATACGACCACCCAGTCGGGCTGTGCTTCCTCCAGCGCATCCCCGGCTGGTTAGGCGAGACGCCCTAAGTCGGTTACGGCCGATGACGCGACCCTCCTCAAAGGTGACGAAAGGGCTGACAAGAATGCCGGGGCGTCCGGATCCAAGTCCACGCACAAGAAGCCCAAGTCGGGCGGGGGTAATTTCAACAAGAAGGATAAGTCTTCCAGCCGTCGTCGTTAATTCGCACGTCTCGTACCACGATCTATATACACGACATTTGTACTACCATAGATGGATCTCTGCGAAATCAATCAGTTTCTTCTCTATCCTGCAGTCTGATGAAAGGAATGACGAAGTATTAATATTGTCTTGAACCGACAGAGTGTAAATGTATGGTCCAAATCTCTACATCGAAGCTCGGGAGAAACCTGCGTGTTACTAGCTGTGTCGATAGGGAATCGCCAGCGCTGTCGGGAACAAGTCCGGGGGAGTAACAATATCAGCGCAGCGCCAATGGAAGCCTCCCAATTTGTGTGATAAAACTGCTTCGGAGGGCACAAGGAGGCTTCGGGCGTAATCACGGTGGAGATGGCGGCTGTTCGTGGCCTGGAAGTGCCGTACTGAGAAGTTGAAGTCGCGAGGGGGTGACACGAGCCGCACCTGCGAAGGCTTTTCCCTGTGGACGTGATTTGAGAGCCCCCCCGACATATTCCTCCGATGTTGGTCTGGGTAATGCCAACGGGATCCCCTGAGTGCGGTTAGGCTCGGGGGTCCTATTTTCTAACTGCTGCAATTAACACACCTTTTATCCCTTCTTCGTCTCCACAGGTTCAAAGTCGAGACAACCCCTCCCAGGCTGGAGGGGGGGAAGGGTGGGCCGTGCCCAACCCCCCCGGTGAAAGCGATGGGAGGCCAAGTGGCTTGCGACAAACACCGACCATGCCCGGCCGGCAGAATGAACCGAGCGCGAGCTCGGGGAGGGGCGCACAAGCCCACGCGCAAACCGCGCGGTCAGCCACACAGCAGACGAATGATGGGTCGAATAGACTCATGGCTGCTCAAGCCCCTGCTACCACACAGGCACAAAATGGAGCCCTCCCTCCGGTGCAAAACGCGCAACCCAACCGGGGCCCCATCCTAGAATAGGACAATCAGCCCGACCCCAATCCTCCTCTGGACCCCAACGTGACAAGCGATGACAACCTACTCCAGCTCCTGCCTGGACCTATAGTGCCACCACAGGCACAGGAAATTCCGCGACCTCGGACCCAAAGACAGCGCAGGCAACAAGCGTCTCAAAACCTGCAGAAACGTAAGCCACCTAAAGGAATCAAGAAAAAAACAAAAGCCTACATTAAGATCTCTTCTCTGAATATGAGAGGACGACTCCACAAGGGCGAAGACAAATGGCTGAGAATAAATCAAATGATGAGAGACCGTAAAATCGGAATCCTAGCAGTGCAGGAAACGCACCTGTCCCCCAAGGACGTGGATGATATCCACAAGATCTTTAGTAAGAGGCTTCAGATATACGCAACAATTGACCCCGCAAGTCCACAAGCCAAAGGGGTGGTGATTGTCGTAAACAAGGAAGTGTCAAATATTATGGGCATAAAATCGAAGGAGCTGATACCTGGACGAGCATTACACCTCACGATTCCTTGGCATGCAGAGAAGAAGCTCACAGTGATAGCAGCCTACGCGCCGAACGACGCAACGTAAAACACCGAATTCCTAGAGAAGTTAGAAGAGAAAGCCAGAGGTCTGTCGAAACCAGATATAAGTCTGGGCGACTGGAACATGGTCGAGGACAGCATTGACCGGCTCCCGCACCACCGTGACCCAAGCGCGGTGACAGACACCATGAGAGAGTTTAAAAGAAAATATAACTTGCAAGATGGGTGGCGGCAAACTTACCCGGACACAAAAGGGTACACGTTCCTCCAATCCGCAACAGGTTCACAGTCAAGAATCGACCACATCCTGGTCACCGAAAATGTCCTGCGAAACTCATCAGACTGGACAATTGAGTCTCCGGGCATCCATACAGACCACCAACTCGTCTCCTTCAAATACTCCGACCCAAAAATGCCCTTTATCGGTGAAGGGCGTTGGGTACAAAAAGCTAGTCTTCTAACCGACGAGTCCGTGATGAAAAAGATAGATGCAATCGGCCTGGAGTACTCCGAGCGAATCTTTGACGCTGTTGGAGAGAAACGCACCCAAGACAACAACCCCCAGCTAATCCTGGTAGCTTTGAAAAAGGCGATGGAACACATCTTCCGGGAGAAGGAGAAAATCCTTATCCCCAAGCTCAAGAAAGAGATAAGAAAACTAAGGGAAGAGATGAAATCAAAATTAAACGACCCACTCTGTGACGAGGAAGAGAGAAAGGCTGGAAGTGCCTCTCTACAAGAAAAGATTGACGCAACGGAAAAAATCCGTTTCCACAAGGTTCGCGATGATGCGGCTGCCCGAAACAGACTAGAGGGTGAAACGACCACTACAAAATATTGGACATCAGTAAATAAAGAGAATAAAGCGAGGGACACAACTACATGCCTTCAAGTCCCCGACTCCGACCCACCAGTATATGAGAAACGGTCAGACAGAATGGCTGAACTAGCTAGAAATTTCCACGATAAACTGCAGGGAGAAGACATAGCCCCAGAGGATGAACGCTCGGAAGCCGAAATACAAGTCTTTGCGAACATTAAGAAACTAGCTCAGCAAGACAAAGCGAAATTATCACAATACCTAAAGAGGAGCGACGTTGTCCGCGTTCTAAAGAACCTGCCAAACGGCAAAGCCCCCGGGATCGATGGCCTGATCCATGAATTGTGGAAGACGCTCCATGCGAGATACGAAAACTCTAAAGAAAGTGAGAATAAAACTATGGATATAGCCCGAGTGCTGACCGTTGTGTACAACGACATAGAGATATACGGGGTACATCCCGAAACACAGTTCGCCGAAGGATGTCCCTACTCCACAAGAAAAATGATAAGAGAAACGTCGGAAATTACAGACCAATCACCTTCACTGCATTTTGACAGGGTCTGGACCCAACTTAGCCGAGAGATGCCGAGCCGTTCCCGAGGTGCCTTGGCTAACCTTGGGAACGGCTCGGCATCTCTCGGCTAAGTTGGGTCCAGACCCTGTCAAAATGCAGTGCTTATTGAATACGGACTATAAAATATTCACCAAAGCCCTGGCAATCAAACTAGCAGAGACCGTTCCATCCATCATACACCGCGACCAAGCAGGCTTTATTCTGGGATGGAGCATCTTCGACCAAGTCAAACTGATTGAAGCAATAATCGACCATGCCGAACACGAAGCGGAAGGGGGAGTAGTAGTCGCTCTCGACCAGGAAAAGGCGTATGATAAAATTCTGCACGGTTATCTCTGGAAGACAATGGAGAAAGCAAACTTCCCAAACCACTTCATCAAGACAATCAAGTCCCTGTACGAAAACGCCTACACCTCAGTTTGTATAAATGGTGAGAAGAGTTCTCGTTACCGAGTTACAAGGGGAGTTCGTCAAGGAGACCCCATATCATGCTTACTCTTTAACCTAGCTATAGAACCACTGGCCCAAATGGTCAGGGCGTCCGACCTGGAGGGATACAAATGCCCCGACCGAGAAGACCGAATAATAGTGGCGCTCTTTGCCGATGACACAACAGTTTGCCTGTCGGAAAGAGATAGTTTTCAAGACCTAATGGGAATCTTGACCACCTGGTGCAAAGCCTCCGGAGCTAAGTTTAACAAGGGTAAAACACAGATAATACCGATTGGCCCAAAGACGTACCGGACCCGGGTTATTAACACGAGACGTATTAATGATGATCAGCCACCTCTTGATGCACACATCCACATAGCGAAAGACAAGGAAGCCATACGAATTCTCGGAAGCTGGCAGGGGAACGAAACTGACCAGGCGGCCATATGGGTGCCAACCATAGAGAAAATAGAAAAGAAATTAGACTCCTGGGAAAAATCTAACCCCACGATAGGTGGACGTACTAAAATTGTGCAAATGACGGTTGGAGGGATGACACAGTACCTCACCGCCGTCCAAGGGATGCCGGCTGACATCGAAGACTACCTAGAAAAGAGGATCAAAAACTTTGTATGGGCCGGAAAAAAGAAAGCACCAATAGATCACGACATCTTGTACCTCCCTAAAAGCGAAGGAGGAAGAGACCTGTTGTCTATTAAAGACCGGAACTCAGCCATTGAACTCAAGAATTTAAGAGACTTCCTTACTACCAAAGGAGAAAAACGAGCAAAATGGTGCTCTTTATCGGATAACCGACTCAGGAAGAACATACAGGGGAACTCGGTGGTAGACCCCGAAATAAGAGACAGCCCGTTCAGACAAACCTGGAAACCGTTACAAAAGTGCCTACCAAGGCCGTTGAAAAAGATGCTCCAGACTGCGAGAAAATTCAAACTCACCTTTGATATACTTGCGTTGTCCAAAGACGTCAAGGAAGAACTCCCAATATACTTCCACATGGGGGGAAACCGCGACATGGGCCGTCGAAACAACTCCAAATGTGCCAAGTGCCTGAGGGACTTCCACAACGTGCGATCCACTGGCGATGTCCTAGCTGTGGTGGAGAGAAACTACCAAAGACATGGCAGACACTGTAATTGTGCTTGTCAACCCTGTAGAGAAGATCGACTTGGAGGATGCTCGGCCCCCTACCTGTGCCTCGAGGAAGTGATAAAAATGCTAGATTGTCTGTATGAAAAATGGGACCCCAGAGCAGAATTAAACCAACGAACACCAGGACTCACCGAAGACGAAAAAAAGGAGAACTCGGGAGCCTTGGAAGCTGATGATCCGGTCCTTTTTGACATGAGTATACACCTCGAAAATCAAATAGACGGTTTCCGCATATTTGGCGTAGAATGTAACCCTACTCCAGCGCACCAGCTAGAACCTCTAGACGAGGAGGAAGATCAGGATGAAGAGACCATATACATCGGGAACTCACATAGCCTAGACAGCGATGGTGACAGCCGCTCAGCGGGGAGCATATGGTATAACCAAGATGACGAGAGAAACACACATGTCATAGTCCCGAGAGAGATGGCCTCTCAAGACGCAGGAGCCGCAGCGGCAATCCTGCATGCTATCCAGAATACACCCATATCCGTCATATTGAACTTCAAAATCCAGTTAAGAAGACTGGTAAAGTGCCTGACGACAGATCTAAATAAATGCGAGGACTCTGACTGGGCGGAAATTGAAACAAGCAACCTACTGAAACCGATAGTAGCGTGTCTCCGAGGAAGAGGAACTAAATGCACATTCCAAAGGATTGCCGATGCAAGTGACTGGGCTATGAAGAGATCCATGGAGATACTGGAGCAAGGACTGAATTTTGAGGATCCTACAGACATAATAACAGATATACCACCGGAATACAGCATAAGCGGCTTGAAACTAAGTAAAGGAACCCAACGATCTTTCTACAGGGCAATTAAAGAAAGACGCCTGACTCCAGTTAGGGACAAAACCAAGATAATGGTAGGCAGAACCAAGTGCGAAGCAGAGGAACTTGCAGGCAGAACCCCAACAGAAGCCGAGATATGGACGTCCCTGTACCACCCAGACATAACAAGAACAACAAGAGACTTCCTGTGGAAATGCATGCACCAGGCGTATAAGGCCGGGGAGTACCGGAGAAACATACCAAATTTTGAGCATTGGGCGCTATGCCAACACTGCCAGGTGGACGACAACCTAGACCACGTCCTAACACAATGTGAAGCCCCAGGGAGAGAGATCCTATGGAATCTGGCCAAGAAGCTGTGGGAATTGAAAGGGTACCAATGGCCTGAGATCTCTTTCGGGCGCATCCTGGCATGCAGTTTTGCTGAGGTCGAAGACGCGAGCGGAAAGCGTGACAGAGGCGCCGACCGGCTATACCGGATCCTAGTATCCGAGACAGCTCACCTTATATGGAAACTCCGATGCCTACGCGTGATCGAGCGGGGAAGTGACCCCTCCCGGTATTTCTCTGAATACGAAATTCACAACCGCTGGCTCGCCTGCATCAACGCACGCCTTCGCACTGATATTCTGCTCACTGACAGGAAGAAGTTCGGAAACCGAGCTCTTAATTTCAAGAGGGTAACAAATACATGGAAACGCGTCCTCAAAGACGCCGAAAATCTCACTGTCACAAAGATCAGTGAGTCTAGGGTTTTAGTGGGTATCGCTCCTCTCCGTCCTCCGGGACGGAACCAGTAGCTTGCTACTGGGGAGGTAGGTGAGTCCCACACTGCCATACACCGGCGTACATCAAGTATTTCCTTAGGGACCACTAATTTTTCTCCTTGACAGCCCAGGCTGTGAGAAAAAGCGCACGGAGGGGAACTGACCTTATCAGGCTGCCTCTTCGTTCATCGCTCCACAAAAAAAAAAAAAAAAAAAAAATCACTCACATGTTGATATCATGACAGATATCATAATGCAGATGACACCAACTTAAGACCAAGCCGCTGCCACAGGCACATGACAAATATTGCAACGAATGACGTCAACTTCTAAAACACTCCACTTTTGCTCCACAATGTCCACATTGTTACACACAAAAATTCCGATTTTATTCTAAATTTAAAACACACTGCCAAGATGGTGATGACGATGAAACGGCGTAACATAAATGCGCGGCATCTAGGGCTAATTTTGCGATTTCCTGTGACCAGTATTTATACAACGGGAAGCAACTAGCACTTCTGTTGTTACTAGCATACCAGCTAGTACGCAGACCACTTGTTAGGTGATATAAAGGAGAGTCAGAGCGAGCCCTAACTGCTGACTGTAGCACGAGGCTGCACTAGTCTGACGCGCTAGCTGCTAGCTGAGTGTACAAACAACCAGGGATTAAACCACTGCCTATACATTCATGAGACATGACCTAGGAGACTCTAGTAGTCCAGAGATGACTTGCGACGGAGCTAGCGAGGGTCTAGCAGACAGATATCTACAATGGAAGTACAGCTAGGGGACAACGCCTTGAGCTAGGAAGCTCGGCACGGTAACCGGTGGTACTATCTAATCTCTAGATAAGCGACTAGACGGCGCTAGGCGGAACAAACCGACTAGCGACCGGCTAGGGCTTTGACAAAGACATACCACGACATACGAGATGAGGCGACACGAGGCTAGTGCCCGATCTGGGCAGCTAGGGCGAAGGGGAATAGCAAGCAGGCTATTGGAACGGAGCTAGGGACGATCGTACAGCCTGTACCGATGACCGCAGGGCGGATTGACGTTCTGACCAACGAGTTATGACCATTTGATGTTGGTCGCAACACTGCGTCGCCTAGATATAATAGATCGATGCTCTGACAGAGTAGAGATGACCTAGACCACCGGCTACATCGCCGGTTGGTCCGGAAGGGGTGCTCGGCATAGACGGAGGGCTGAGGATCCATTGATATACCCACGGTTGAACACTAGCCGGTCAGCGAGGCTGACCTGGCATATAACAAACCAGTCCCAAAACCAAATGGCAGTCGTCTCATTGGCTGACCATATTTCTTATCATCTAATATTGCTTATTGTATTATTCAGCTCGCTTTCACATGTAACTCACACCTAGTAGTATAAAAGGGAGCGCAGGACAGACTAGGGTCTAAGAACACTACGCCCCAGACTTTGGACGAAGCTGGTGCTAGTGGACTCAGGCTGCTAGTGGAGGTTGATACCGAACTTCACTTGTAGTAGTCTTTATATTGGAATCAGTAGACTGTGGAATCTGGAAACATCGAGTGACTAAGTTGAGGATTTTGTGTTGTTGGTCCTAGACCTCCACATATAAAACAAGGGTGTTCTCTTTGAGACCCAGCTGCAGTTTGCGCTAGTGACTTTGCCTTCACCCCGACAAGACGGAAGCTCTGTCGTAGTGTGTTGGATCGCTTGCTAGGTGGATTGTGTGTTGGCTTGAGCCCACTAAGAAGAAGACGGACTAGGTGCCCCCACCTCTAGTTTGGCTATAACTTGTCAGTTACTTCGCCTTCACCCCGATATAGACAGAAGCTCTGTCGTAGTGTGTTGGGTCGCTAGCTGGACGCTTGTAGTGAACTAGTGCCGATAAAAGCGGAAAGGTTCCTGTTCTTGGTTAAGGAACAGGTCAGCGGTCAAGGAGAGTCTTGCCGTTTGAGGATTGAAGTCCCTTGTTGTTAGCCTCAGTAGTCTTTGGGGCTGCCCTTAGCGAGGATTTTCACAAACCTACATACTCTGCCCTGGTGTTCTCGACCTAGCGGTCCAGCCATCTTGTATCCACCCCATTTAAACACACCCCCGGACCATCCCTAGGTTCCTAGCAGTGTTGTTGTTGGCGGTTGCATATTGCTAGTACGTTGTAGAGTGTGTTGTTAGAAGCCTATAAATCAAACTTGTGTTTGTTCAAACCTGCTGGTCGCATACTACGGCCCGGACCCGAACTCACAAAGAGAAGCACTTAGATCTTTGGAGGTAGATTGGTTGTGGTTGGTTGTTTTGGGTGTTTGTTCGCAATACCTATCAATTAGCTATTCCTAGTCATATAAGAAGTGCACCGTTTCAACGAAGCTCAACCAAACCCTGCACTTTTGCTATTGGTGTTTTTTGTAGGAGAAGCACTCATAACTGCCTTCCCACTCAGCTAGATCAAAAGTCCCCATATCCAATTTTCAGTGCACACAAGCATTTCGTCTTTAAAACATACTGCCAAGATGTTGATGACAAAGCTCAACTAGACCCTGCACTTTTGCTATTGTGATTTTTTTGTAGGTGCAGCATTCATAGCTACCATCTTCCTCAGCCATCAAAGGTCCCCATATTTGATCTTTGTCGCACATGAAAATTCCGATTTTATTCGAAATTTAAAACACACCGCCAAGATGTTGATGACGAAGCTCAACCAAACCCTGCGCTTTTGCTATTGGTTTTTTTTGTAGGAGAAGCACTCATAACTACCTTCCCACTCAGCTAGATGAAAGGTCCCCATATCTGGTCTTCATTGCACATGAAAATTCTGATTTGATTTTAAATTTAAAACACACCACCAAGAATTCAATGAGGAAGCTCAACCAAACCCTGCGCTTTTGCTATTGCTTTTTTTTGTAAGAGAAGCACTCATAACTACCTTCCCACTCAGCTAGATCAAAGGTCCCCATATCCAATTTTCAGCGCACATGAGCATTTTGTCTTTAAACATACTGCCAAGATGTTGATGAGGATGCTCAACCAAACCCTGTGCTTTTGCTATTGTTTTTTTTTTGTCAATGCAGCACTTATAGCTACCTTCTCACTCAGCAAAATCAGAGGTCCTCATCTCCGATTTTCAGTGCACACCAAATTTCTGATACTGTCACTCATAAATTATGCCCTTTTGTGATTGCTCAACAGCCAATAAAGCTTGTAGTCATATGTATTATTCCATAATGATTTTCCACCGCTAGTGACTGTTTACCCCAAGGTTCTGAACGTCGCTGCTGAGCTGGTCAACATCCATCCGGTGATAAGCAGGCTATCTGGCCGTGCCTGGAATCTTGCTAATGTTGGGATTCCTGTGCAATACCAGGTTAGATGTACATCTCCAGGATTAACATGAGTCCCGAATGGTTAATCAGGCACATCCTGCATGAGGGCTTAATCAGCCTGCCCGAGAGAACATTAATCAGAACCTCCCATACTGATTAAGGCTCAATTCAATGGGTTTAATAAAAGAGTCCTTAATAATCACTTGATTAAGGCTCTGTGGGGCCAACAAATATCAGGGAACTTAAACATCCACTCTGAAGAACAAGTGTCTATCAGCAGAGATAGATCTGTGGGATTTAATCACCTTGTTGTGGTTGATTTGGACTATTCTCGGGACGTGTCTGGACACATGATAATCACCAATCAATGTTGCTATCCCAATATGGGTTCTTGACCTGGGCAAGGCTTCATCGCTATATATCTCAACAACTACTGGGCGGTTCAGGGAGATTAGGGTATCTACAGAAAGCTGATACCCAACGCGCCTTGAATCTGAAGGTGTTAATCAAGGGACTTTAACCATTAAACTGGTTCAGCCCCGTTACCGTCCCAAATTGGGTTCTTGGCTTGATCAGGAATTGACGAGGTTATATCTTGGGAACCACTTGGCGGATTAGGGAGTTCTGGGTGTCTACAGAAATGGGAGACTCAGTGCTTTCTGAATCCAATGGTCCGAAGGGCAGGACAACACTATTTGGCTTGGAAGTTCAGTCGAGTCAGACAACCGATCGGAAACAAGGAGTTCAATGGCAGATCTCTAGCTTACTCAGGTAGTGTAATTAGAGTAGTGTAAGCATAAATGTACAGTATATAAGGAGGGCAGTTCTAGCATGGACGCACTACTGCAGTGGTGGTGGCGCAGGTGCTAGATCCCAGTCTCATAAAGAGACTTGGATCTAGTGCTTGTGGCACTAACATTGGGGTGGCACAGGAGTTAGGTCCTGGTCTCAATTAAGAGACTTGGATCTAGGGCTTGTGTTGCAACAGGTAGTCCGCGCTTGTGATCCTGGACTGGTTCTATTAAGAGCTTTGCTTCGTTTGCACAATGTGATTAATATGTCTTGCCTTCGGTGGAAGTAAAACACATAATTTGGGATTGTGATTAAGATGTGTGAAGGGATTTGGGATTTGGATTGAGAACACGGCACCACTACAGCAGCCTTGGAAGGCTTATTACTTGGAATTATGGGATACGGTCAAAAGGGACCTTAAACAATCAGCAGCCTTGGAAGGCTTATATTTGGGATTGGTTTTGGATTGGTGTTGGATTGACGCACTCAGTTGGCTATGCCAAGAGAGGGTCTTAATCCCACCACAACAGTCTTGCATGCCATTAGTCAAGTGCTCTCGTTCTGAGCGCTTGATTAGGGACTTCAACCAGTCGAACTGAAGTATCTGTGTCCCTTTTCTACTCCTTCACAGTTCTGTGAAGAAGTCTAAAATGCATGAATACTCGTCGGCACATCTAAGCTTGTGCAACCAGGGGGAACAAGGATGTGGATTCGGTTAGTGGTTGTGGCTTGTACTGCTGCATTCCACTCGTCGGTCCATGTTATCAGTAGTACTCCAGCTGTAGACAGACCGAGGCAAAGCCTTTCACCGGGGCCGGGTTGTGCGAGCAAATGGTGCAGGCAGTGATTGTTTTCCAAGCAGCTGACCACTGCTCCAACCTTCTGCGCTACAAATGGCTGCGGCTTCTTCATCAACACGATGAAAGGCTCTACTAGTATTGAGCAAATTTTCAACATATAACATATGAACGCACTGAAGTGGCTTCACTGCTAATTTTCAGCACTTGGTGAAGATGGCATTAGACCTTTTTAACACCTTTGGCAAAAGGCGCAACATGAAAAGAGACAATAATCTCGACAAGATTTCCGGGCTGAATCATTAAATGAGAAACATTATTCTGAAATTCCCAAGTGCTGAGATACATGAGTGAATATGCCAGCCAAAGATAATGATGAGCTCACTCAGAATCATTCTCAAGACCGATGAGATTCATGACCTTGATATCATTATCTGCTGTGTAAACGAACGAAATTACTGTCCACATGCAAAAGTAGAGTATATAGAGTAGGACCGGCGCTTGCCACTGCTACCGATCATTCACTGGATGTTTGACAACTCATCAGCCCACGGAAGTCTGGCGAAAGATGCACTAACAGCGTCAAAAATGAATGTCAATCCTGGTGGGAAGGTTCCCGAGATGTGCAACACCGTTATTCCTGCCAGCAACCCCCACGGACGTGGCGGAAAAATCCAGAAGCTGACATTTGACAAGAATCTCCCCGATAATCACCTGCACAAAAAATTTGAAGGCCTGCCAAAGGGTATGAAGATAATTCTAGCTGAACAAGGATACACAACGGACAGTAATGGTAAGCTTTTGATTGGGGATTGCAAAGTGTGCAAAGCCTCGAAGTTGTGCAAGCCACATCTTGATGATGCTTCCCCTGATGAAGAGGCTGATATGTATGGTGATGATGGCAATGATTCTGATGAAGAAGACAACTGGCCAGTTGACTGCTGCATGCGGCACCTGCTGTTCCTGCAGCCCAATTTTGCAGGTGAAAAGTCACAACTGGAGCTTGTGAGTCTCTTGCAATGTGCTATATAATTGTGATGTGGGTCTTTTGGGCCTTGCCAGGCTGGAGGTAAGTGCACACAGACTGGGAGTCTGGTGCTGCTAGATACTCAGGAGGTGCCGACTCAGGCCCTCCCCACTGTTGTGACGCTTCAGCTAACGGCCTTGTCACCCGAGGCCGGAGCTCCATTGATATTGTATCTCGAGGTGTGGTGAGAGCAGTTCTACAGTTGCTCAGCTATCCAGCGGGTCCAGGGGTGTTGAGCACCAAGTCTTCAGTCTTCACATATGAGAGTGCAACAGAAGAGTAATCAATTATGTAAGTACGTGATCTGGGAACAAAGGGTCAGTAGGCTACTACAATACTAAGTCCTATATACAGTATCAAGATATTAGCAGTGGCACTAGGCCATGTCCATTATGTGTACACCATCACAATAATTAGAACTCACTTGTTTTAAGTTCATTGAAAGGACGCCGGGCATGATGTGCCATTTTCTGCCGAAATTTCACCCAGAGATGAACCCGATTGAATACTTTTGGGCATGGATCAAATGCTGGTTCTGCAAGCGATCAAACAGGACATGGAAGAAGGCCAAAGAGCTTGTGGCTGAAGCTCTTCAATTCTGCCCACTGCCAACAATTTGGCACTTCTTTCAACATGCAGACCAATATGTGCATTTACTGCCTTGGTGCTATGGGAGTGATCACTGAGTTCACAGTTAAAAAATACCATGGCCATCGTGGAGTTCGGGCGATGGAATTGGAGGCTGCAAGTGAAGAATGGAAGAAAAAGGCAAAGCTGGGAGCGATTTAGGGGATGTCAAATTTTTCTACTTTTCCTCGGAAATTTCGCATTTTTTTTTTTCCCACAGTACAACCATCCTCAAAACGAAAATTTTGCCTATAAAACACATGTCTTTGGTTCTAAATCTTGAATCCCAGATGAAAATGATCAAAATTACAGCTTGACATGAAGTTCCTTCCACTACCATACATACTAAACAAATGAATGAAATTGTAACAGATATCATGGATGTCACACTGTTTGGAAAATCCTCGCAAGGTTAGTCTTGAAGGGGTCTCATGAAGGTAAAGTTCCAGCAAAGCCGGCTTAGGTGTTATATTGTGGTGAAAACTCTAGTATTACTAAGTCTACTCAGAAGTCTTCAGGCCAGAGTCAAAACTTCATACTCTCAAGCAACTGAAGACTTAGTCTCTCGTAGACAGACACTATAACAAATTTGTGCTCATGAACTTGCATGTTATAGTCTGTTGACTAAGGTGGACTTGTGATCGGTGATGAGCTTATTATATAATCACCAAATCTCAGTTGCGCAAACTCTTGCCTTCTGACACCCTGCTTTGTGAGTTTAAAAATTCTGACGGGTTATTGGTTGGATATGGAATGGTGTCCAACCATCTGTTTGGTGCAGGAACACTGCAATGATGTAAAGATGTTGTGGTTATGATTTTCACGGTATTGGAATCTTACTGGATTTCAAATGATTTGGCTTCTTCAAATTTTCACAATGGGTGACCCTCACATCGGCGGAAGGAGACCGAGATTTCAAAGTCCGACAATTATATAATAACTTCATCACCAATACATCACCACCCAATAAACTCCAGACTACTGAAGACTGCCCTCCTTGAATATTCATAAAAGGTGTAATACTAGTTATGTCATCGTTGTGGTCTCCTGCATGCAGATAAAGTCAGCATATTGTGGAAGTGCGACTCGCCTCACTTATCACCTTTGGGTTTCAGACCGAAGACAACTGTCAAACCAAAAGCGGTAATGCCATGTGAATCCATTCATTTCCATCTTCCACTACTGTTGTTGCAGGGCTATGCACCCAGGAGGCAGGTTCTGGATGAGGGTCGGTGGCCAGTCAAATTTAGAGTATGATGAAGGGGTAATATCCCAGGAAGATCAACATGTTGGTAGGCTGAAAAACCCGAGTGGGAAGAGGGTACCGGTAGGCCATGAAAGAGGCCATAAGTGTGTGTAAGCATGTAGATGCTGTTGTTTGGCACACCAAGATGCACACTACATGGGTTGGTAGTCAATGCATGGGGACGTAAAAATCACAGTAATTGTGTCATGAATCGTCTTTTCATTTTACTTCCAGAACCCAAACAACCCGAACAACCCAATCATTGATCAGATCAACTATCTGATCAATCGAACCAGGATACTGTTTTAGGATCCCTAACAGTGAAACGGTGCACTTGATATACGACTAGAAATAGCTTAGATTCGGGCTTGCACAACACAACCACAAAACCACCACTACAACAATCTATTCCTCCAAAGATGTAAGTACTTCTCTTTGTGAGTTCGGGTCCAGGCCGTAGTATGCGACCAGCGGGTTTGGAACAAACACAATTCGACTGCTAGACTTCAACAAAGCCATTCAACAACACGCTAGCACTATGCAGCTGCCAACAACAATACCGCTAGCACCTGGGATGGGCAGGGGTTTATGGGTTGGATACAAGGTGGCTGGATCGCTAGATCGAGGGCACCAGGGCAGAGTATGTAGGTTTGTGAAAATCCTCGCCATGGGGTACCCAAAGACTATTGAGGCTAACAACAAGGGGACTTCAATCCTCAAGCAACAAGGCAGTCCTTAAGCTGCTGACCTATTCCTTAACCAAGAACAGGAACATTTCCACTTTGTATTGGCAACAGACACTATAAGCGTCCAGCTAGCGACCCAACACACTACGACAGCGCTTCCATCAATATCGGGGTGAAGGCGAAGTAACTGACAAGTTACAATCGGTCTAAAGGTGGGGGCACCTAGTCCATCTTCTTCTTAGTGGGCTTGAGTCAACACACAATCACCTAGCAGGCGATCCAACACACTACGATAATATCGGGGTGAAGGCAAAGCTGCTAGCGCAACTGCTAGCTGGTTCTCAAAGAGAACACCCTTTGGTTTTATACGTGAAGATTCCTTGAGTCAACAACAGGAACCTCAACTTAAGATCTCGACGTGTCCAGAGTCAACAGTATTGATTCCAATAAAGCTACTACTTGTGAAGTGTGTTACAATCTCCACTAGCAACCTGAGACCACCTGCACCAACTTCGTACAAAGTCGAGGTGTAATAATCTGAGGTTCTAGCCTGCTCTGTGCTCCCTTTATACTACTGAGGTCCATGGTACATGTGATAAACAGAATGAATAATATAAATGAGTGAAAATGATGTGATGGATACAATAGCCAATGAAACGACTGCCGTTTGGTTTTATGATGGGTCTATGCCAAGCAGAACAGCCACACTGATCCGCTAGCGTCCATTTATGGGTATTGTGAGTGATTCCTCAGCTTGCCATCAGCTGCCGGAATCTCTATCCTGATGAAACGGAATTGAATCCGCTGCCTGGAGTCATCTAGCACAGGTCAGAGCACCGGCTAGCAGTCCGTTTATCTGTTACTGCATATGTGGTGACCCGCGCATCCGCACCAATAGCCTGCTAGCTATTCCTCTACTGTCTACTTGTCTCTGTTTGTGACTCGTGACCGTGTCGCGACAGTCACGTGCTTGCATCTGTATTTCAGGTCTCGGGTCAGGTCACTAGTGGGGTACTGCATACTAACACCCTTGCTAGAAGGCTGCTAGCGCATAGTTTACTACCCTTCAGATTCCAGACTCGCCGCTCGCACCACCTGCTAGTGTACTCGCAGTTCCACTTTCCTGTGTCTCGCTTCCTAGGTGCTAGCACCTTGACTGTTTAGGCTTATGGTTATTTCCCTGTGGTTTGTGCCTCCAGATTGTACTAGCGCGTCACCCTAGTCGTATCTGATGCTACAACCGGCAGCTTGGGCTCACTCCAGTTCTCCTTTATATCACCTAGCCAGAGTCCTGAGTGCTAATAATAACACATCAGAAGTGCCTAGTGCTTTCCCGTTGTATAAATACTGGTCCTAGGAAATCGCAAAATAGCACTAGATGCCGCATGCTCTTGTTACAGTGTTTCAACGATTTCGATCGGTTCCCTGACCTTCGGGTTCCCGATCGCCCCTCTACGTTCATATACCCCTTCATTTACTTCGCATTAATCTTCACCTAGTAGTTGTAGGAATTAGACTACAGGTATGAAGCTAGCCATATAAACCTGTTGTCTATTCACACGACACTAGCCAAGCACGGCTGGGGCCATGCAACTGAGGCTAAATGCTTCCCTTTCGGGCCGTCAGCCTCTCCGCATTGGGCAGCCCGTCCCGATCCCACGCCTCCCCATCCGACATCACTCCCACAGCGGCTAGAATATTAATATTTCATGTCCTAATCAGGCATTTGAAGGCATTCCTATCCCATCACTCCCGCGCGGCTAGAATACTAATATTTCAGGTCCTAATCGGGCATTTGAAGGCATTTATATCCCGTTACCATTAATCAACCGATCAGAGGCCCGAATTCTGATGCATTTACTATATACGGACATCATTCACCCGTGAAAAACTGCGCCAAGTCCGCGCTCTCCATAATCGCCGCTGTGTCCACGACCGTCGTTGTCTCCCACTGAGACTTGAAGTGAGCTGCAAGCCGCCGATGCAAGGATGCCTGCTTCAAGGCGTACGCTCGCAGGCCTGCCTGAACATGGTATCGCGCTCCTGATCTCGGCTCCTGCCGTTCCTCCCACCATGCTGCCTGCCACTCAAGGTAGCGCAGCGTTCTGCGCATCTCCTCTTCCAGCAGCAACACCTCCTCCTGCCAGCGAGTCTTCCGCGCCTTCGCACACGTCCACTCAACCCGCATAGCTACGAAAATAGCATCAATATGGCGTCCATTACGAAATAGAGAGGACTTACAGTCGTGCAGGTCCTTCCAATCATCGCCAGAACCTTCCTTCACTGTCCAAATCCACGACATGATGCGCTTCGACGTCCCAGGGGCGTTGCGGGGCGCACGCGCGCCGTGCCCGCTGCTAATCATCGACAACTTCTTCCTGGCGGCGGCGTCCGATTCCCCGTAATCGCCGTCCAAGCGAATATCGTCGTCCTTGAGCTCTCGGAAGTGAGGTGCAAACTGGGCGCCCTTCAGTGCGACAAGGGCTTCCCGACCCTTGCGGTATTTCTGGGCACTCGCCGTTACACGATCCCCTACCTGACCGATCAGGGTGCGTGCCTTGGTTCAACGGTTGTTTGAATCTGGCCCGTCAGGTGCTCGTTACGGAATGAGATGAGATGGCGCTTAGCGTGCAAACGGCTGCGAAGAACGAGCAGTGCGGCTGCGCACTGGGCGGCACGCAACTTGGATTCCATCTCCGGCAGTCCACCCACACACCCGCGCCCTCGATCAGCGGCCGGCAACTCGTGCGGCATGTACAGCTTGATCTGCTCTGCCTTGGGTGGTGGCGCATCGGCATCCCGTGCCTCCTCATCCACCAGGATCGCGCGCGCAGCGCCAGGCATATAGACGGCTTGGAGTTTGCGAAATATCGCAAGCTTCTTGAGGAGCGCGATGCGCAGCTCCTGAACCCGCGTCTCGCGCTCTGGCGCAATTAGCGCCAGGCCCGCCTGTTCGGCGAGAATACGACGTCTATAACTCGGTTAGTGTTCGTCTCGCCCGCTGTAGAACCCGGAGACGTACTGCGCCTGCTCAATTTGCAACCCCCCTGTCAGGAATGCTGTCGCACTCGTGCCATGCAGTGGGGCTTTGCCGTTCACCGCCTCCTTTTCCTCGTCCTTCTTGAGCTGTAGTCGCACTTGGACTTCAGTTGGGCCGTCTAGGACCTCTCACATGAGCAGGAATCTTTAGATGATGAAGGCGACGCACCTTTGTTTACCACCATGTATGGGTTCGGCTCAGTGGGATCTTTCAGCCACGTATCAATTTGGTTCTGCCAGGTGGCGCGGACGTCCCTTTCGATCAGTCTGGGACACCTCCTTGAAAGCCTGCACCTGTCTGTCCCGCTCAGCCCGCGCGACAGCCAACTTGCGGCGAAGGGCATCTCCTGGCTCAGACTCAGCGGAGGAATTTCAAATGAACGCTGTGCACGTACCTAGACCGAGGTTCTTCAGGAAATTGTGAGAGTCGATCTTGTCCTCCAGCGTGTCGACCCGATTGCCGAGCGACATGTCCTTCGTGTGGTACGCTGCAGGGTTCAGCGTGGACCAGGTACGCTCGATTCCTTCGCCCTCGCTCTTGCCGACCCCAGGCTTGAAGCTGAGGCTGTTCGCGTTCCGGCAGCTCTCTTCATGTGATGATGCGTGCCAAACTGGGAGTGCGCACTGGACTTTGATGGTATCAAGAGGGAGGCGTATGTCGTTAGGCATTTTCTTGTTTCGCCCGGGTAGATTGATCTTCCATTGGCAGGATATGTCGTATGAGATAGTGAGCCACATTAACGCAAAACCCGCCAACGCAGACAGCAGAATGAAGTCCATATTGACGAATCTGGACAACGTCAATTGTCAGCCGAGCTGCTGATGGAGCCACACACCTCTCTCCTTTCTGCAAATCACCAATCCCGTTGGGCAGCACACATTCATGTCGCGCACAGACACACCCACCCACACCAGGAGACCCGCAGGCCCGTGGTGCCCCTGGTATCCTTCTGCAGCAGGGCAGCGAACGCAATGCAAGTGCTGACCTGGCAACGAGGATCAGACGACGACATCTGGCCAATTAAACATACTTACATCTTTCTCCGGCACGTAGTTCTTGATGTGCCTCCGGTATTTCTCCGGGTTCACGAAATACGCCCAGCCTGGTCCCAAGGATGGGTCGGGATGCTCGTTCGTGCGGATACGGTTCTTCAACTTGAAGTTGGCATCCAGCGCGACCAACAGCATATACAGAAATCTAGCGTAATTAAGCCTTGATAAGCTCGTATTCCGAATGACTCACCTAAATTTCGGGTCCACATCTCGCCAGTCGGGTGGTAGGTTCCGTTTATCATGGGGGCAGGCCCAGCAGTGAACGGCCGCCTGCTTTGGTGCCGTTGCGGCCAATCCTGCTGCGGTATGCGCCAGTCCCACGCGCTTGATCCGCATGAGAAATGCCCATTGCCGGGACATTCTCATGAACTCTTTGTATCGATGCTGTAATTGACGTCAATAATAAATAGATGAAAAAAAATCAAGTGTTTGACGCACTGGAATCCAGTCCATACCCGCTGAGGAGGTACTCTTCGTTCGCCACTCGATTGCAGTGATGAAGTCGTGCACGTTCATGTTGCCAACGACATTCTGTAGGCGAAACGTCTCCAGGGTGGAGAATGTCGCACACGTCGCTGGATCGGTGATTGTGGCTGGATACCACTTGTTCCGCAAACATTGCTGGATGTTGGTCGAGTCGGCGGCCCGCTGGCACTTGCAGTACCGGTATTTGACGCGGTGAACAACCGGCAGATGGATTACTGTCATGGTAAGCATCCTCGAATCCGGATATGGGCAAGGCATCCCGCCGTGGCCAAGCTGATATACCAGGCCCATTTCCTCTAGTGTTGCATCGATCCAAAACACCCCATTCCACTCCTACGCGACAATCGGTCTCGACATTGGCAGTCAAACTCGAAGTCACCTACCTGAAGAACATGAAGCGGTGTCCGCGCGTGGCCTGCCACACAGCATTGTCCGCATTGCAAAAACTCTCCACAGTCATTGCACTTCAAAAGGCGTACACGACCAGGGCCAGACGCGCCGGAAACGTATGCACATTTGCATAATGCGCAAGTCAATTGCAGCGCGTCATTATCCCCCAGGGCATCGTGGGCCACAATTTCGTCCAAGAAAGTTTCGGCGAGCGGCCGCCAAAGATTCATGGGGTCCGTCTGGTAATAGTTTCCGCCAGTGAATAACGAAAGGGAGGGAAAAGTTAGGTAGCTCACCGAGCTTTCATATTTCTTGCGTTTCGCCGGGATGGTAGGGGCAGCCGAATCATCGGTCTCAGCGGTTGACGCATCCGGAACAAACTCTTCCTCATCGAGTGCGACAGGCGTCCACACGGCCAGGGAGTCGTCGAGTTCAGTGGGATTCATCCGACGTTTTTTGTGCGCCACGTTCATCAATTCTTCATTGCGGCGGCGCCCATCTGCGGAGAAATACACACCGCGATCCGCGGTTAAACTCGTGTCTTCATTATTTTCGTCTGTGCCTACGAAAAGGGTCGTGGATCGCTTGGCGACTAATTTGTGACCGCGACCGCCGCGATTCACAACGGACATGCTGGCTCAAGGCGAAGAATGTGAGCTGCGCACGTACTACTTCCATATTTTAGCCCTTTGTCCCTCTTCGTTAATCAGTTTCAAGACGCATGGATAAAACGCATAGATACAGCCATACCGCCATTTGACCCAAAACAAACGGGAAAAAAAAGGACGTACCTGGTTTTCCATGTCCCAAAATGACATGATTACACCAAATTCGTACATTGTCTTACAATCTGCCCGTCTTGGTGAATAATTTTGACCAAAGCACGTGGAGAACGCTACTGCCGCTTGTGTCTTAGATTTAAGCGAGGCGCATCGGGCGCGGGTCACACATAGTTGGAAATGAAGAAGATGCCAGCAATCATTCAATCAAACATTGTCAATCAAGCAGTACTGCCACCGTCGGACCGATCGGCGTACTGAGCCCAGCCAGGGCAACACATTTTCATTATGAAAAGGTTCCGTGGCGGGTCTCAGAAGACTCCGCGGCGTCATTATTAACTTCCGTTGTTACCTCCCCAGCAGGATCTTCATCGTCTTTAACTCGCGAATGTCTTGCTCGTCTTGTCATACACATCAAGTCATCTAGTGTTATCTTTCGACAGGCAGCCATTGCCGTACACATGCTACTAATGATGGCAGGCATCTCTTCCTTCTTTTCTCCAACTAATATCCCCGCCGAATCCTCAACTATCCCCGCTGAACCATTCAAAATTACTTCCTTCTTATTATTTCGCCAATTTTTTAAAATTCTCAACTACTACTGGGGACGGAAGTACGCCAAAACAGGTCATCGAGACTACAATTTGCTGCGCCTAAGGTCAAAAATGTAGAAAATCAGACGATCTTCCCCAAATCTACTACGAATCAAAAGGTTTCTTACACAAATTTCCTAGAAGAATCACAGAATGCCCACGCGGTTTCTACAGCCTCTGCGTCCACGCGCGGGCACCGGCAGTTGGAGCAGTGGTAGTTGAAGCTCCATTGGCACGAGTAATCATAGGAGCAAGAGATTCGGTGCGCCACTTGACGTCTGTGAGTTCGCGACGTTGAGAGCAAGGGCGGGACAACGTACGGGAATGCAAGCTTGGAGTCTGGTACGGTGTCAAATAATCACGCGGGCTCAATATGCGGAATGTTATAGTCTTGAAAATTTTGGCGGCGTCGTTCGGCCAGTACAACACCATTGCACGACCTGGATCCTTGTCAGAACAATTTGGAAAGGTGCCTGGACAGGCTCAACACTCACAGGGATTGGATTCCATGGACGCAAAAATTCAGGTGAATTTCGTCGACCCGCTAAACATTTTATACCGTTAACCGGACAGGAACAGCCCCAAGAGGCTTAGAATGCCAGCCATACGGTTGGCTGGGTCCCACATCACCATGATCGGGGCGACGCGTGGAGGGCTTCGAGTCGCTTGAATGCAAGATCGAGATCTCAGGACTCACCCGCAAGTATATCATGCGCTCGAGTCTCGGTTCGAAGTCCTAGCCAACCGGTTGCCCAGCTTCGTGAATTTTAGTCTCCCACCTTTTTCCTCCAGCAGATATGCCTCCCTACCTCGTCGACAGCGTTGGTAACATCTACATCGAAGCCCCCGATCGCAGAGGTCGTTCTGCAGCGACATTTACCTTCAAAAATCAGTCGTACGGTACGCCCATCAAGACCGAGGACCCCACCAACTTTCGTCTTGCGATTGTGGACGAGGTTTACCGAGTCTTGCACCGTGAGGACAACGACCCAGTCTACCGCGGAGACGTGAGTTTCTATATGGCCATTGTGTTCCTTGATTAACTGTGTCTTTTCAGATTAAACCACACGAGTCATGCGTGAACCCGATTAGGGTCGTCATACCTGTGGATTCAGACGGGGAACTTGAATCCAACCGCGCCGTCACGTCGTCCCCCAGCGCGGGCACTTGTTCCCTTCCTCCCTCGTCCCCCCCGCCCTCTTCCCCCATCGATAGCGTGTCTGCCGCGCCCCCCCAGCCGCGCACTGGACGCGCTTCACCCACTGTAACTGAACTGATGGATGAGCACGACGGTAACAGTTCTCTCGCGCGTTCTGGTTCGCCAGACATCTTCGGCCCCATTTCGTCCCGCAAGATCACCACGTACGCCGGTAGCACCCGCGCCAGACGACTCGCTGCGGCGCAGACCGCGGCAGAGAAAGCGCTCGCCGAGCACACTGCCGAGTCTCAATCCACCAGATCCACCAGATCCCGTCCGCGCAAGAGCTATCCCCCGCGCTCGCGGCAGTCCGCCCGTATTCGTGGAAAATACTCTCCGGGGGGTATGACTCTGACCCAGGTGAAAAGCCTGCGCGTCGTGATGTATGCGTCCTCGCCTGAGTCCGTGTTGTTCTGCTTTTGCGTTGCATCAGATACTGATTCTTTCTTTGGCAGTCAGTTTCGTCCGATTGTGGATGAGAGCAACCACGTCGTTGGCGCTTACGCTGGCGCTCCGTTGTCGAACCTGGTTTGGCCACAGCTCATCAAATACGCCACCAAACTGATGGACCGCCTGCGCCTCAATGGCGAGTTCTCTGATGAGTGTGCGTCTGTGCGCGTTGGCATGGACTTCGGAGTCCATGGAGCTGTGAGTAGTTTTCATCAAACCTTTGAGCTGCTCGAACAAAGACTTACTGACCCTCCCAGTACCCGCACCAAGTCGTCAATACCCAGGTCAACGCGCGCGAAGTTCAAAGGCTGGTTGACAGTGAGGAATTCCAGGCCATCGCGGCTTACCAGAACCGTACGTCTCTCCCAGTGGATATCTCCCCACAAATCAATATCCCAGTTAGATTTATTGCAGCGCACCGCTTCACGCATTCACGTTCACCAAGCCTTGCAAATGGAGAAGCTCACCACCGAAGAACAAGTGCACCCAGCGTTTGCCGGTTCCGTGTTCACCACCGCAGAGTTCAGTTTCGACAACCCCGGCACTGTCATGAAGCGCGACATTGGCGACCAATTTGGCTCCTTGCGCGCGATCACTACTCTCGGCGAATACGGCGACGAGAGTGGGTGGTTCCTCTACTGGCACGAGGGCGCACAGGACCGCTTCGCCATCGCTTGCCCGCCGGGGACGACACTCTTGATCCCTGGGTCAATCATCCGCTACTCGTTCACCGCCATCAAGAAGGGCGAGACCCGCTTCGTTTTCCAGCAGTACTTCAACGCGGCGGTTGGGCGATGGGTGGAGAACGGCTTCAAGTCGGACACCGAGTACGAGGCAGGGGCTACGGTGGAGGAGTTGGAGAGTGCCTTCTTTTGGCGCAAGTTTCGTCGCGTGTTCGACATCTTGGAGAGGCTGTCGGTGCTGAATGAGCTGTACGTCTAAAACTATACGTACTTCAAATAACGATCACGTTTCCTGTCGCGTCCGCCAAATCGTCCAAACCCTGACAAATAAAACATCTAAGTCAATGAAATCGTTGCAGGTATTGGCCGAGATGGCCAGTTAAGCATCACTAGGCGATTTAAAGTGCACATGCAAGATTGATTGTCACTAAGTTACATATACGCTTCACGGCGCCAGAGATCCGGGTCCTTGTCAAACTCATCCTCCTCGTCGCCGGAATATGGTTCACGCAGACCCGCTTTGACGTCGCGCGCCAGCCGCTTTCGGATTTTAGTCATCCGTTTCTCGACCAGGGCCTTTGCCCCATGTTTCTCTTTGAAAATTCTGAGAGGGCGTTAGTATTTTCTGAAGAGCAAGGCGGTATGTCAATTTGAAACTGACCTCCGCCGATGCTTCTCCGCTTTGAGAGCCAAGGCCTTGCGATGACTAGTATGATCACATGTAAGACCGCTGGGTGACGGGGGCAGCGGTAGCGCACCTTTCTCGATATTTAGCCTTGTAAGCGCGCGCCTTCTGCACGTACGCCTCTTGTATCTCCGGCGCCAGGGTTTTAATCTCGGCGCGTTTCCTGTGAAAAAAATAGATGAACGCATTAGATCGAGTCGTGGACAGTAACCTACTTTGCCATTCTGAGTCGCGCTTTTTCGTTGCGGTCCTTCTGCTTCACAATTCTAGAAAGCTCAGGGTGAGTTAAGGGGAGTATTCGAGAAACTGACTTGAGCTGATGCGGGGTGAGATCGCTTTGGAAAACGACATCCGAGGAGTTCGCAGTAATGGGGAAATTATCCTTGAACGCCCTGGAGGCATCTAAAATTATAAATGTCAAGTAACGAAGGAAAGGGACGTACTGCAGCTGAAACTCTGTTAATTTCACCATATTTGAGTTTTTGGTGGCGGAGGACATGGTTGTGGAGGAAGGATGGACTAAGATGTAGTGGTAGATATGGAACAACACAAGAAGTGCGATTTTTTGGGGAGTTTTCCAGCACCGGAAGCTCCTAGTATTCTTTTGACATGCCCGGGGATTGCTCAATCATACAGTTCTTGAAAAAGGCATAGGTCGGCTTGGATCCCGGGATCCCGCGAGCCAGAGCGGTGGTAGGGGACGGAGTGCACATCGGCCAAAGGCTGAGGTTGGGTGGTCGGTTCGCCAGGGTGCCATCTTAGTGGGAAGTTCGCAGTAGCTGGTGTAAAGCCGGGTCACTGCACATTGAGAAAATAATAAATCAGACGAATGGGACTGGGGGATGAAAGATAAGACGCACCGGCGAACGTTCCGCGAGCCAATAGTACTCTTAAGCTCCAAAGAGACTCGCAATCGAGCGAGACGCCACCTCTGAAATGGAAGTCAGTTCGCACAAGGCGCTAGGGTTAGGGGCTTATTGGGCAGTTCGCAGGCCTTTTGTGGTCTGTTCGCGGGGAGTTCGCGGCTAGTTTGCAGGCATGCTGGTGCGCTTTCTCTCTCCTTTTCTTTCTTTCTTTCTTTTGTTACGTGTCGAGAATGAGAAGGCATTGATTGAAACAGACTACGACAAGTACGGTACAGCTAGGGTGTGAATGGGGGCGGCGGCGCTGGCGTTACCTCACGGCGACGTATCGCCCGTCTGTATGACCGGAAGGCAGCTTGCTCGCTGGCCTCTGTTTTGTAGAGCGAGTTGGGAATGCCTGTGGTATTCAGTAGTGCTTCGAGACTGGATGTGAAGGTCAGTCAGGACTCAGAAGCAACACGAGAGACATACAGGGAACGATACACGCCGGGCTGGATGCCGCGGTACACTACGAACCAGGTGTTGTCGACCTCCTCAGTCCCGCTGAGCGGATTGAATTCGTGGCTGTCATCGTCGTTGGGAGTAGGCATGTGCATTGCGACACCGGCAGCGACTGCCCCCGCACCGCGCACCCAACCGCGTGCCTGAGCATATGCGAAGGCAGACTGGGCATCTGCGAGCGTTGCGTATCCGCGATGTATTGCATTGCTGAATCCCGATACCGCACGCTCTGCTTCTCGCCTGCAATACATGTTAATGGGCGCGATGACAGGTATGCTATATGACATACCATGTAGAATAGACAGCCGGGGACCAACCATGAAAAACTACGTAGGCTCGTTTCTTGGTACATTTCTTCTTGGGCCCTTTCTGAATGTGATGTACATGTGCATCCGGGACCCCTTGAGTAGCCGCCCCCGCCGTGGCCCTGAATTGGGTGGAGTTGAGGGATGATAGCGTACAAGCCATGAACAAAAAAAACTCACCAGCTAGTCGTTATCCCACGTCTCGTTGGTGATTCATAAGCGTATATCGCAGTACGTCTGGTTGGGGTGGCAGGTGCAGGCAAGGAGGGGCGGTCCCGCGAAGATGATTCGGACGCGTCCCCAAGAGTAAGATTCGCTAGTAGCTCTTCAAAGGTGAGACCGGAGGGGGGAGGCGAAGGCATGAGTCCAAAGCAAGATCGGCTGAATCGGATATCGGAGAAACCTCCCTCGTTGCGATGTCGCAGTGTGATGCTCCGATGTTGCGCTGCGATAGGCGGCTGGGTGGGTCAGGCGATCAGAGGGCGCATGCGGTCCATAAGTGGGACCTGGAGTCACTGCACAAAGCAGTGGGGCGTGAAGCAGACGCGAAAAGCGAGGTGGCAGCACAAAGCCGTCCAGCCAGGACATTGCTCCTACGTTACTGAAAGAAAACGTTGGCGAGGGAAAAAGAGAAAGCGAAGGAGAAGCGGGAACAATCAAACGCTCCGAATTCGGCCACATCAAGATTTCTCGGCGGCTATTTACTTATCACACGCTTAGGTTGACACAAATTCAAGGAACAAGGCAAGCACGCATTTCCATCTACAAAGTACAAGCCCACTACCCTAATGCGGACGGAAACTCAGACCAAACCTATGAACCATGAGGATCTGCTCAATAGGGATAGAAGAACAAAAAAATACGTACTAGTACGGGCGAATTTCGACAAGACCGGCAGTGAGAGCAACGTTGAAGGCATCAAGGGCGAGCGCCTGTGTCTTGTACCCTCTCATTGAATTGTTGGACACACCAACAACCGCGGTGAGGGCGAGGGGGTGGTTCTGCGTGACACCGACGAACTTGCCCTTGAGAATACCATACCAAGGCTCCTCGTTGTCGTTGTCGTCGGGAATAGCAGCGAGAGCACGGGGAGGGACAACGCTGTAAACGACACCAGCCTCCCAAGGGCCGGTGGATTGGGGAACCGCTGGAAGCGGCGCCGCTGGTGGCGCAGCAGGAGGAGCTACATGCATATAGTTAGTTATAAGAGTGCGCGGGGAGCATGAAATAACCTCACCGGGAGAGGCGCCAATGCCGAACCACGACACGAGAGAACGGAGGGTAGACTGGGCTGAAATAAAAAATGTTGGCCATGTGCGAGGTACGAGAGCTTAACAGAAAAGACTTACTTGGAGTAGGCGCTGAGGCCGGTACGGGCACAGGAGATCCGGTGCCAGTAGCAGCGGTGCCGTTCAACTGAGTCATTGTAGAGAAGAGGGGAGTAACAAGCGAATGAAAACTGACCCTTTTATACTTTACCAGCCATCGGGGGACCATGCGGAACAATCTGTGGGATCATCAATACTACACCTAACGGGGCACCGCTCAACCTCTCCTAGATACAAGCTCGTCGTCCCACAGTAGGTGAAGATTTTGTCGCCATTCTTTTCACAAACGCTGACCAGACAGTTTTACCACAGAAACATGGCGAAAAGACGTAAGCAGGAACGAAAACGCATTCCCAAAGAAGAGCGCCGCAACCTGTGGCTGTGGGCCCAAGGAGCAAGAGAAGAGGTGCTGGCGCCTCATCTGGAGGCATATTCTCGGGCACGCGACACTGGCTGGGTCGCCGAGCGGGCCTACCTTCAAACTGTCTGCAATGAATTTCATGCCCGCATCGACTGGCGACTTGAAGACCATGAGGAGCCGGTATTGAAGCCGTTCGACTCGACCACAATGATCATCCGCGAGGATTTAACGCCAGAGGAGGAAGCGCAGCGCGGGGCTCGTCTGGAGGTGCTTGACGCGGTGAGTCACGCACTGTGACAACTGTGACTCTAGCTGAGCTGCCTCCTTCAGCGCATTCGCAGATGGTTCACATACCATATCCGCCGGCGCCGACGGCAAACCTCGGGCGGGGACCCTGGTAAGGACCCCTTTGCGGTCCTACTCACCAAACTTTCTGGGATCAAAGCTCCGCCCAAGGCAAGACAGGCGTATCAACAATTCATGGTCGAATCGCATGCAGACAAGATTGCCCCCGTGGTTGCAGCTGAATGGGCGGCGGCCAAAGCGAGGGGGGACCCGGAGACTTTCGGGAGAAAAGAACCCAAGGCAGGCTTCCGGGCAGCTGTGGCGCGCCAAGTTTACGGTGCTCTCCCGGTGGAGGAGAAGGCCGCGATTGCGGAACGGGCGAAGGCAGACGCTGCACGGGCCAAAGAAGAGTATAAACGAGCGTTGGAGAACCCTCCTTCCAACAAGCCCGAGGATCGCCAGAGGTGAGTTCGCAGTGTTCTGGATATCTCGAGATGTGCTGACAGCTTTTACCAGGTGTATAGACGTGTTTGCGGATTTCATGGAGCCGATATTGCGAGGGTTGGAGGAATACACCGGAATGCACTCGGTTTTGATAATGGGAGGTCCCATGCCAAAGTTTGGGGGTGAGATTCGCACAGTGCAGTAAGTCTACTCCCCTCATCGCCTCTCTGAGCTTGTTTCTCACCTCCAACTCGTAGCATCTCATATGGGCAGAACCTGACGGCAGCCGGTCACCATTTCCCTCAATGGGACAAAGCACGATTCCGCAATGTGCTGAATCTCATGGTCGAGTACCTGGGTACAGCGTTCAGTGAGTCCATTCGTTATGCATTTGGAACGGAAGCTGATATTAAATAGGTCCTGCAGATTGTGCTGCGGCTGCCCTACAGCCACACGTGGATATAAGCGCTGCCCCATACAGGATCAAAGATGGCGTCGAGGATGACCTTGAGTCGGACTCCGATTCGGAGGAGTCCGACTCTGGTGGCTCCGATTTGTCTGATGACGAAGAGCCGGCGGCGAAGAAGCCAAGGAAGGCGGCGGCCAAGACGCAGGGAAAGCGCTCGCGGAAGCAGCCCATTTCACCAGCGGAGGTCCCGCCTTCCCCATCCGCAGATCTCCCGCCCGCAGATGTACCGCTCACCGCACCCCGCCCACCCCGCCCGACCACAACAACGATCGACCACCCGCAGCTGGGGCCTGTTACCTTTGAGGATCCGACAGCGGGGATCGCCGAGGCAGACTTGACGCTGCAGCAGCAGCGCGATCGCAACGTACTCCGGAACAAGGCCTGGGCCGCCCTATTGCGCCAAAAACAGGGCTACGAAAATCCACCGAGAGCCGAAGTGAGCGAGAGGCCCAGGCCCAAGCCCAAGCCCAAACCCCGCGAAGCGCCTGTGCGCCGATCTAGCCGCTTCGTTGTGCCGGGCACGCAGCTGGCGGATGCGTCGCGCGACAGCGAAAAGCCAGCGGCGCCTGCTGGCGGTCTCCCTGTGGACTTGGACTTACCTCCTTCGCCGCCCGGAGCGCGTATGGATGACACACCCGACGACTGCCCTCCTTCGCCATCGGCATCTGCGCCCGGAGCGCGTATGGAAGACACACCCGACAACTGGCCTCCTTCGCCATCAGTATCTGCGCTCGGAGCGCGTATGGACGACACACCCGACAACCGCCTGGATTCGACTCCCCCCTTGCCTCCGTCCGCATGCCAGCTTCATACGGGGCTCAATGACCCTATGGACTCCCCTGCCGTTTCCCCACCAGCGTCCATGTCTCAGCCTCAGACGCCAGTGTCCGAGGACGATCCAATGAACTGGGAAAACCACGGTGACTCCGAGGGAAGTTCGCGATTCGGGGACGGGGACAGTGGTGATGATGAAGATCACCATGGAAACCCATTGCGCGACATCGACACCTTCCTCCCTCCGCTGCAAACGCTCGAAGCCCCAGCCGAAGGCGATGGCGACGACCCCGCGGTGCTCAATGGTGTCGCCACCAATCCAGCCCCGGACGCGCCTGAGTGCCCACCGGGACCGGAGTGGTTCGTCCACGCATGGGGGCAGATGACAGAGACCAATCTCGGCCCGCATTTCCATGCAGCCTTGGCGGCGTGGGGGCGTATCGAGACCGCCTGCAAGTACCAAAACCCAGCGCACAAGCTTTCAGCGGCGAAGCGGCCCCGTGCAATCACGACCTGGATTAACGGCGCGCGTGGAAGGAAACAGGCGGCACCCACAGTTGAGAAACCTGAGCGCTTCGAGGTGGAATGGTGGGCGTGGTGGGATTCCCTGCAACCGGAGTGGCGGGTAAAGGGCGACGACGGGACTTGGGTGAGTGGAGAGTTCGGCGGGGAGGGGGAGTGGGACAACGCACTGCTGCACTGGGGACCCAACGGGACCCTAAGCATCGTCGCCGGGCTGTTCTTCTGGGGATGCGCGGTCGTCGACCAGCCAGAGTTACGCGCGAGATGGGAATTTGCTGTCAACGACGTGGCATGGATTTTGGAAGGACTCGCCGAATTCCACGAGAAATTCAAGAAGCGCCGTTGAATTATACTTACTTTTAACTGCTATGTACTGTGAACTTGCCATGAATTTTTCTGCGGCGCGAAGTTTCTTTGAAAAAAAGCTGACTTTAACGAGAAATCTTTGGGTAAGTCGATAAAGCACGTGATACGATACGCATCCCAGATAGCACCAAATAACGATAAACAGTCCTCGAGAGCGACACATTTCTTCGCCCCCGAGTGAGAAAACACGCAGAATAAGCACGCGGCCGGATACAGATGAATCATTGAGCTCACAGGCCACTTCCGCGATCAAAAAAAAGGGGCATAATACGCAGAAAACCAGAATACTACCTGTAGAAGGAAAATATCGCCTGAAAAAGAGAAGACAGTGGATAGATGAATGACCCGATAGTTTGTATAGATGAGTAGGAGGATTGTGTAGGAGAAATGTATCAATAAGGTGCTGATCCAATATTATATGGATATGTAAATTAAGGTATCCATGGAATGGAGGCGTGTTAACAGGCTGGGGGAGATCCAATGTGTTAATATCAAGATGCTACCAGTGCCCAGCGGGGCCAAACGGTTTTTATCAACAATTTCCGCCGCTTTTTTTGTGGTATTTTGCCTGATTTCTGAATGATTTCAGGAGAAGAGAGGAAGCTAATAGGTCAGAGAACTGCTGTTGAATACAACATTGATAATAATTATGAGAGGGCCCAGGTGCCCAGGAGCCCCGGATTTCTGCCTGGTCAAAGCGAGAAATATGATCACGTGCCGCGAAGCCAAAAGGTGTAGCCCGACAGGGATATTCACACGGCACCCGACAGGCATATTCCCACGCTGACCTCCGTTTCGATTCGGTCCTAGACCCATTTGGATAGATAATAAATGCAGGGATCAAATTGATGTATTCCCCAAATATTTTATAGGATCATTTGATAGGTATACGACCGGGAACCGGGGGACAAATACCTGCAAGCAATAGCGGCCGGCCACGTGGGAATATAGGCCATGCATGCGGAAATATAGCTGCAATATAGCTAGCCAACCGGATGGCTACGTCCGTGGAAATAGACACCAGGTTTCAATGGCTAGAGCCATGCATTGATGTCTATATATTACAGCTAGGGCTCTAATCTTGTCCGTTGCCGTTGGACACTGTACCTTAATTTACAACCCCTAGGGACTTTAGTATATAAGCTGTAGTTAATTCCCTGTACTTTACACTATTCTAGTCTAAACTCCAGGCTTATTCATTGGAACTCTTCGTGCTTCAGTCGCCCTCATCACCTCAGAACCCGGAATCTGCTCTGTGCTGACAAATTGGGCACTAGTCTGCACAGCCTTGCACAGATGAGGGTAAGACTGTCACGTACCGTGACTTCACATCCTTTTCGGCTGCCATCGGACTCCGACGATCTCCAATCCCAATTATATCTGACACTGCCTTTCTGTATTTACCCTTGTTCTATTGGTTCGTACTACATATGATTCCCTCTGACTCCTAGGTTCCGCTTTATGCTTCTCCATCATGGAGCCATCGGAGACCCGATGATATCCAAGTCAGCTTGACTTCACTTGACTCATAACGACTTGATCCATCACGGACCCACTCGGAACTCCGAAGCTCCGGTACTTACATTATATCCCCACTAATACTTTACTCTCGTATAAATACAAGCCATGTCGGTAGTTAGACTTCAGTTTGAATATCGACTTAGTCTGCCCTATACTCTTCCTCTCGGACTTCCGTCCTCTTCCAAGTCTCTCTCCGAAATCGGGCACCAGGCGTAGAGAAGGGCACAGTGCACGAGCTGAAGCCAAGCCCCTTCCTTTCCAGTATACAGGTTCGGTATTTCGTTCGGACTCCGATACTTTCCCTCTACATCTCGACCCCTTTGTCTTGCTTATACGCACTTCATCTCTCAGGCATATCTCGGACCTCCGTCGGATCCCGATCGGGAACCAGTACTTGACAAAGACATAGGGTAATCCCTCGCTGGCACCATGGGTGCGTATTCGCTGTACAAACAATTATGTAACTAAGAATAAAAATAGAAATAGCCAAGAGCCGAAACCAGTGTGTGGATGGATCTCCACACACTGGCCATACAATTCTGCAACACTGTTCTCGCACTGCTTACATTAATGCACTTTTGATTTCCTTGTAAATCCCTCTCCTAGGTTTCTCGCTTTATAAACTGGCTTCAGCACCACTGCCACCCTTCGAGTTCTTTCCTCAGAAGAGCAGTGCCATATACACACACAATGTTTCAAGAGTACATTTGGAATGGCAGGGACCTTGAGCATATCAAATTCCATGATAACTTTTCATTTTATTGACAGTCACCACTCGTACAGTCACAGCCAAAATGATGTTCCCAACCAAATAAGGAAATCCCCATCAATCCTGCTCCTTTTGCCCACTTTTCAGCTCATATAGTGGATATACAATTGAAAAACTAGTCTAAACGAATCTCAGTAGTTATTACTCTGCCTGGAAGTGATATGGATAAAATTTGGACCATAGATTTTATCTGGATCCTGGTCATTTCTATTCACTGTGTTCACTGTAAACCAGCTTTCTCCTGGGAAAGCGATATTGTTGCAAGTAGGATACTTGTACTTGGAACATGAAAACACATTTTCCAAGCTGAATACCAATTACCTGAACCACAAAGCAGGCAAAAGGAGTGGGATTGATGGTAATTTCCTTATTTTGTTGGGAACATCATTTTGGCTGTGACTGTATTTCGCTCAAACAATTTTCCCTTTCAGTAGCAATCCAGGTGCAAAGGTTACTTCCAATACTACAGTTCACTCGGATCGTGCTGGGGATTGACCTTGAGATTGCTTGGGCACCTATCCTTGATGCTGAGTGGGGCATTGCGTTGATCGATGTGCTCTGAACCTATCAAGAAAATACCAACCAAAACCAAACCTCAACACAGAAGTGCATCCGAATGGAATGGAAGTGCTCAAGAAGTGCACAGACAAGTATCAGACCCTGGTACAGGGCCTTATAAAAGGTTGCAGGGAATGAACTAGACCTCGGAATCGAGATGAGAGTGTTGTATTGTTTGTGGAAGTCCTTGGAACAAAGTCCAAGTACTTAAGCCTTGAGCTGAGTGAACCGGAATGACACCGGAACAGACAGGAAAGCAAGTGTAACACAACGAGAGGTTCAATGCGAATGGAACCCTTGCTGTGCAAGTGTTCAGGCTAGATCTGAGTGAACAAGGGTAGACCTGAACAGACAGGAAGCACAGAGCGCAGTGATTTAAAGCTTCACAGCTATGAGAACAAACAAGAACGAACAAGAACGAGTCGCTAGGGTTTCCCAAAGCAAGGTGGATGCCGATTCCAAGAGTAGACAGTAACAGACAGTAGTGGGTTCCGATCCCAAGCTCTTCAGACAGTGGTGGGTTCCGTTCCCAAGCTCCAGCATCCAAACAATCCCAATATCCAAGTGCAGACTCAGCACAATCCCAACATTTCCAGTCACTTTCAGACTCTTCCAGAAAACAGCAAGTCGGTTCCAAAGATTCCGAACACACAGAACAAAGATCCTGAGCCAAGATGAATTCTAAGAGACACCTTGTTCGAACTCCCCGATCTCTACCCGTTTCGCAAGCGTTGCCGCCTACTAGCCGTGGGGTGATTCCGTGAAGCCGCCCAAGATGCCCCTGCTACTAAATACAAAGCCCTGAAACACATGGAAACGTCCGAGAATAAGTAAGTATGAGTAAAATAGTCTGTTTATCCGTCCAACTTCCGTGTATCCGTTGTAGGAATGGGTATCTGAGTCCTTCTATTGGCTGCCCATGTCGAGCACGCCATCCTGGTGCGATCCTGTGCACATGTACGATCAGTCAGACTGTGCCCGACCCATCACAACCAATCCCCTATGTCGATCCTGACTGTATACGCTGTTCCTCCCAATGCCCGTGCCTTCCCATCTACCGGAATGTCTGGAACAGAAGCTCCTAGTCCGTAGCTCTTCAGGGATACCGCATTCGAAGTACTTCCCAGTATGGGTACTTGTTCCAGGAGCCGACGAGTGTAGGTCCAAGTGATCGGACCCTCGCTTAGTGACCATCCCTTATCCAGAATGCCCGGGACAGCGTGGAACCATCAAGATGTGATGTTCCCAGCCCCTTCCAGTGATCATCTGATCAGAACGCGTTACGCGTCCCATGTCCAACACACCACAACAGGATTCCAGTCTGTCCCCATCTAGTTCCGTGAGCGGGAATAGAGTAGACTTCGTGTTCCACTTGTTCGTTGGGCTACACATCTCCTACAGGTTTCGGAGTGAGCACATGCCAATGGTTCCAGAGTGTTTCTCCCCGTTCCCATCTGTTACTCAGTGGTTCCTGTCCTGCCAGCTACTTAGGAACCTCAGTACTGACGCTTCTGGAGCGTAGCCCGGCACATGTCTTGTCATGAAAACACGAAAAAGCGAAGATTTCATGGGTGGACAAATCCCGTGCTTATCAGTCTCCCTATATGTATTTGTGTGTCTCCCAGTGTGCAGTGTGTCGAAGATTTGACTCAGCTAATGGGTTTATAACAGACATTATATGAGTACATTTCTTCTGTTCATTAATTTACTTTGACATTTCTCGGGCTCTAATGTCACAAGAGAATGTGAGCAGCCGTCCCAATTATGTATTTAATTTGCCTGGCCTGTTACCAGGGAATTTATCTCTTGTTCCACACCACTTACACTGAGCATTTGAGTTATCTGAGCCAAACTACCCATGCACAAGCTGAGCATTACACTGGTTGGGAGATTCAAGTTTTTCAGCACAATTTATGGTGAAAAATGTTGTTTGTTTTTCAGACATTTTTCACTGAAAAAGGTAGTGAAAACTCAAAACATTTTTACCATTTTGTGAGTTCGAGGTGAAAAATTCAAAAGGAAACTCAAAAGAGGTGAAAAAGATTTGAATTTTTCACCACTTTTTTCAGTGAAAAATGTCTGAAAAACAAACGACATTTTTCACCATAAATTGTGCTGAAAAACCTGAATCTCCCAACCAGTGTTATACTTCTTTCACCTCACTGATCATTCTATCATTGAACTATTCTGGCAAACTCAATATTGATTCTCATACACTTGTACAGCTAGGTACACAGGGGGCAAATATAGAGGGACTTGTCATAGCGGCTTCCAACAAGCATGCCACACGTTTTTGCAATGTCTTCACAGAGTCCTCGCCGCGGCCTCACTGCAGCCGCATTGATATCTAAAAATGAATTGATCAGTGCCAGCCAAGTGTCAGCTTGATGATGCATCCCTCCGTCTATGTTGTCCTCTCCTGCAGCGTATTTCAATGCCTCAGCGAATATATCTTCTGAGAGGTCTTACTTCTTTCTTGCCCACACACCCACCCTAGTCCTTAGCGGTGCCACAATACTGGATGCAAACTGGATGCCGATTGCAGTGATTCTGGCTGCGTGTATGCAGATTTTCTGGCCACATTCGCAGCCCTGTACCAATTGGTGTTGGTGCAGTGTATGTGCCTAGTATCCCCAGTCACACTCTAGAGTCTGCCAGCAAATTGTAGGCAGATTGATGTTGCGCACCGATTTAGGTCCAGTAAGCCGGACCGTGACCCCGATTTAGGTAATTATAATTTTGCCAATTACTTTGTTCTCCTCTGTCATTTATGGCTACAATAGTCGACTTTTTCTCGATCCCTACATCCCTTCTACCTTCCTATATCCTTCATTGCAACAATGTAGGGCTGCTGCTTCAACCTTACTACATTCCTCTGCACTGTCCAACCTCTCCCATCGTGGATTGGTTCAGCCTTTGCTGTCTGCATCACATCGCCACTGTTCTGTGCTATCGCACTGCACTACCACTGTTCATGCCGTCCTCATCATATTGCTCCTGCCAATCCCCTTCAGCCTTGGCTTAGCACACCAATGCCTCAGTCCTCATTGCTCCTTGCAATCCTGCATTGTACCTTCATCGCTACCACTGACTGAACATCATTGGCCTCAATCTTATTGCCTTTTGACTGATCCTCATTTGGCCTTCAGATTTCCTTATCATTGACTCACCCACATCCCTCAATGATCACCTATACCACTCTTCGACATCCTACCTTTTACATTGCTGTTGTTGAGTGCTTATCTTACATTCTGATTTGTATCTTATGTTACATTCTATTCCTGTTACGTATCTGTCCTCACATTGATTGTGACTCTGTACTATACTGATAGCATCTTCTCTTCTTGGTCTTGACCCCCATGTACCTTTCCTAGTGGCTGCTCTTGAATGACCACACTATTGTTCTGTCATTCTTAGCTCCTCTTAGTTCTGTCTGGCTGACCCCTCTAGTGTTGACTGCCTCCACAATATGGCAGCCTTCCAAACAACCTCCATTCAAACCATGGCCGGAACCTCTTGTGGCAGCAAGCACAAATCCAGCGCAGCGGGGAGCACACCCTCAAGAACAAAGAAAGCGCTCGGAAATGGGGCGAAGGGGAACACTGGAGACACAGGAGGGTCTACTAGCACACGCAACACCGCCGCAGGTGCTGGTCCCGCCGCTGACCCCACTCTGGGTGTAGAGGTTGTAAATGAATCTTGTGTATTTTTGGTCTGAATTCAATAAATTCCCGAGAAGTGAGCACAGAGGTTCACGTTCTTAGTATTGGAGTTGTATATTTCAGCCGGCAGGAAGTCTTTGCCCCATCTGTTTACCCAAGATCACACCGCTGTCAAACCGGGCCGATGTAAAAGCCCGAAATAAATGACAGGAGACATGTCAAGTGTGTGACCAAGACACCACAAGGACGTAGTGAAGATGCAGCAAGTGCCACTTGGTTGCCATTACGACAGGTGCGCACTCTTTTGCCCTCTGTGGTACAAGCACAACCTTGGCCACTCACTTGTCTACCACCAGACAAACCCTCTTTTTAACAACATGGAGGTAGAAGACTTACCTACAAAGACTACAGGCACCTATGCCTTCCTCTGAGTTCAGAGGTACTGTGACAGTGTACGAATGATGGATGTGGCCAAGAACCACTACTTACCGATTCCTAGTATAATGTGGACTTGTACATAATTTGTTCTATTGCTAGTTGATCTGCAATCAGTAGTTAGATAATTGTATATCTTTCTGCTACTTGTTGCTACATGTGAACTCAGGAAGACTCAATGCAACATCACCCCAGACCCACTGGATAGCTGAGCATCTGTATAACTGCTCTCACTGCACTCGAGGTAATGTACTGATGGAGCCCCGGACCCAGATGATAGGTTCCTTAGCTGAAGGGTTACAACAGCAGGGAGGGCCTGATTTGGTGCCTTCCACCTGCCTTAGCTGCACTGGACACCATGTCTGTGCACACTTACCTCCAGCCTGGCGAGGCCTAAAAGACCTGCATCACAGGTACAGTGTCAAAACCTGGATCCGAAAAATGCCTGGATCCAAAAGGTTTACATGTCAAGCCAGAACCTCACGCTCTTTTGGCCGGATTTTTTTGTTTGGAAGACCTACAGAGCCTATAAGTAATGTAGGGTACAAAACATTGGTATTGAGCCAACTGGGCACGAGCCAAAAATCCAGCAATGGCTGCAAACAACCAAACCTCATAGATGACAGCCAAGAGTGGTATATCCTGAGGATGGAAGTGGCTCGTTCACATCAACAATGTTTCAAAGAGCAAGCATTGTATGATGGGATGCTGTTATGATTTTTCTGACCATGCTCAGTCAGAGTGGGAGACAGGGATGAGGGCATGTCTTCTTTGGGGTGGTGTTTGTGGGTAGATTTGAGTTGTTCAGTTCATTGATCCCTCTGGGATCTATTCCACGAGCAAAGTCCAGTGGGTTATCTATGAGAGGTGTCTGCAAGCTTTTTTGGGGTGTCTGGGGGCAATAGAGTGCAAAGAGAGCAAATGAAATGATGTTTCTGATCGAAAATTTCAGATCCGGGTCAAACCCCAAAACTGGTCAAACAAGTGATGGCACTGTGCGACACAATGACAGCATGAAAAATCTTGAAAATATTTGAGCATAAATTTCTATGTCTGTATGTAGTTTACCCTGGTGCAGTCTATAATGAAATTCGGTCTTCTGCTCGCACAATAGTGGGTGAAGTCTTGTTTTTTCGGAACTAGGTTTTGACACCGTACTCAACAAAACTCAAGAAGGCTTAGAGGGTGGAGGTTTTGAGCAAGAATGGAATGATTCTTGTCACTAAGTAACTTGTGCCATTACAGATAGGAACTATTTTACCAATGCTGCATCATTTGCTGAAATTTCAGACCATCACTGATGATTGCATTTCACCCAGATCTTCCTGCAGGTCCCTGATATCAGACAGATCATCCTTTGCCTCTTCCACAATTCCTGTTGGTGCATTGATCGATGATTGAATTTCACCCAGATCTTCCTGCAGGTCCTTGATATTAGATAGATCATCCTTTGCTTCTTCCACAATTTCTGTTGGTGCATTGATCTCTGCAAGATGAGCTAAATTTATGCTGTGTTGCTGCAGGACATCTTTGCCAACATCTGCTAGCCTTTCATCAATCAATTCAATCTGTTTGGTCTGTGAAGATCTTTCAAAGAGTGGCCTTGCTGCATCCCAAAAGTCCACTGCCTTCAAGAGTTCATCATGCCCTCTGGAAATGTCACCAAGTCGGAGCATGCATTGAGCTCTGCTATGATGAACATCCATGTAGGTGAATCCCTCAAGTGCCACAATAAACAGGCTGATAGCTGTGTCCTCATCACCCTGAGCAAGGAAAATGTCTCCCAGAAACTGGAGAGCCTTGTTTATTCCTAACTTCTCTCTCAATTTGATAGAATGGGCAAGGTGAACTGTTGTCCAACTGGACATCTGACCAGATGCACCCCAGTGTCCAGTGTTACCCAACTGCTCCAAACAATAGGATTTGATTTCGGAGTGGTTGCATGCTCTGAGACATGTCTTAAAATTTGTCTTTGCTATGGAGATCTCTCCTTCTCTCAGATACAGCTTAGCAAGAGTAGTGTCACACATTGTTATTGCTACCATGTTTCCTATTGGAAGGAGTATTTTCCTGGCTCTCTCAATATCCTGTTGCACTTCATCTTTTGGAGCAGTCATTGACAGGCCAAGTTCTGCGAGATTCAGTAAAGCAAAGGCATGGTTATAGGGATCCCAGTCAAGCGGGCATTCTTGAAAAATCTGAGTTTGAATATTGTGTGCCTCACGGTATTCTGACTTCACCAAGTGGATCTCTGCCTGATGATTCATGGTATTGTGGTCTGTGCTGCCGCCAGACATACCACAAAGAGCTAAAAGGTCTCTTGCTCTCTGGCAGACAATTAGACCTTGTTTATAGTTTCCGAGTTTTATTGAGATCATTGCTTCTATACGGAGCGCATTTGCTTCATCGTGTAAAGCAGCAGAAATCCTGGCCAACCTCTGTGCCTCACATGCATGTAATCTGGCTGCCACGTAGTCACCAAGCTGCCAGTGAATCCTTGCGAGCTGCAATAATGCTTGGGAATGTCTTTTTGTGTTGCCAGATGAAGTTGCTACAGAGATAGCAGAGTGACAAAAATCCACAGCAGAGGGAAAATCTGACTGGTGCAGATAATAATATGCAACAGTGTGATAGAATTTACCTGGAAACTGATGTCAGTCTTCATGCCCAAGGCAAAGATTGGAATCCCACATTTAAGATCTGGATCCTCAAAGTGCTCAAAGTGTTCTAATGCCTGAGTCACAAGTGTTTCTGGATTGGAACACGGAAAATATATGTCTGATGAAAAAAAGTCGGCAATGAGTGAGGCCTCAAGGCGATGGTCACGGGGGTGTGGAAGGATATGGCAAAGCTGCCCAAGCAAAGAAATTGACCCTCGGCCAATAAGGCGACTGACAAGATTTAGATCCAATGCACAGAAAATGGTATACTTCAAATCTGGGTGGTTTGGCTGGAGTTCATTCTGGAGAAGGTTTTGAATGTTGGCTATATTTGATGAGATTTGGGCCACTGTTTTTGAACCCATTAGAGTTCCATTGAACTCCATATGAACCTCAAGAATCCGGTGAAAATACTTCATGAGAGGCTGTATGAGGTAATTTGTAGGCTGACAGGTTTTCTGCATATATTCTCGGATGGGAAACAATGCTTTGAGTCGTTTCTGTTCATCCTGGTAGGACAAAGCAGTTTGAATCAATGCCGCCTTGCAGGCAAGAATATTGATAATTGGGAGATTGCTATGGATCAACTCAACATCTGAAAGACCATCTGGAAGCATTGACAACAGGCCTAGGAGGTCCTGTGCATGAGGGATAGCTTTGATTCTAGGGCTGGACAAGGAGAGTGAGATAGACAAATCCAGGTTGGACCTTTTGTCATAGCCTTCTGAGAACATGGATGTTCTCTCCTCCTCCCAGCGGGACAAGACAGTGGAGCATCCTTCCACATCTACCAGATGTGCGATAAGGTTGATTACCAGGGGGATATTGTCTGTCAGTGAGAGGACCTTGTTAACCTCTTCTGGGTTATGATGGTCCTCTGCAATATCAATGAATGCTTTATGAGCAGCATCATGTGACAAAGGGCTCAGAGGTTGGAGGAATGGCCGAGTCCAGTGTACTTTGGCTGGCCTTTCAGCACCTCGCATTGTAATCTTTGTGGCAATAAGAATAGCAGAAAACAGAGAATCCACTAAAACTTACCATCAAAGCAAGATCCTCCACATCTGTGAGGAGGGACAGAAATTTCTCAATATCATTGCGAGAGTCTGCTGGCTCCCAGACTGTCTCTAGGTTATCAAGAATCAAGAAGCTCGGTGGGCCATTGATGAAGAATTGGACCACTGGTTGAGTAAGGTCTTTTCCTGGCTTGAGTCCCAAATGAGCTCCAATGAGTGCTGCAAGTTCAACCTTGTTTTCTGCAGAGTCACAAGCAACAAAATATCGATGCTGTGTATACTTTGCGGAAATTTCTGCATGATGAAGAATTGCTCTGGCAAGACCAGTCTTTCCTATCCCACCTGTACCTAAAATTGCAATTCTTGGTGTGCCTTGGCCAAACAGTTCTAGAATATCTGACAGTTCCGATCCTCGGCCATGAAATATCTTGGGCTCAGATGGCAGCATTGAGATTGAGTTGGAGCTTGAAACAGTTTGAGTCCCTACACTGTGAAAAATACCAGAATTTTATACCTTGCATAGGATCCTAAATACATCCTGCTTGTCTGAGGAAGAGTTAGCATGGCTTAGGAGGAATAATAAATATTCTTGTACCGTGGATGCTCCATCAGAACTGGTTGTATCTGTGAGTCCTGCAATCATGTTAAGTACTTCCTTGTGCTTCTGCTCTGCATCCTGTCGCATTTTTACAATGTCTGCCATTAAATTGACCTTGTGAATCTACACATTGTATCCATTGAAACTGTTGCCAGGTGTCATTGTGACCCACCTCAAAAAAGTTAAATCCTTGTTCAAGTCCCACTTTACAGTCTTTGAGCAGGCCATTCAACTCCCCTTGGCGAAAGAATTTTTTTACTTTGCTGCCCTTTTGTTGGGTCTCAACAAAGGTATGGATTTTGTGGAGTGTCCTGAAGCATGTGGTCACTGTCAGGGTGAAAGTTTGTTTTGGTAAGAACTTACTCTGTGAATCTTCCGATATACCTTAACACAATTGGTGGCAAATCTCCTACTGTTTCTGACTTCATCTGGACCAGTACAATTGCATTGAGCAACTTGTAAGTTTGTTCCATCAACTGAGTACATGTTTCCTTATTGTGTTTGATCATCTTAAAAACTGACTAAGATACGGTCATCACAAATCTAGCATGAAGACAAACCTGAACACATTCCAAAAGAGACCGTGTGGTGTTGGCTATTGCCTCCAAGAATGGTGTATTGTAGTTGGCGAGGATTTCCAATGAATTCAAAGCTATACCCATGCATATCGAGATATTGCTCAGGCGGCTTTGAGTGGCACTCGGAGGAGAGGGCATCTTGATGGCGTGGATGGACACGGAGTACTGCATTTATGCTGTGTGAGTAGCCTATGACTACCAACATCACTTGTTTACAGCAGTTGCCAACATATGAACTGCTTTACGATGGAAAGTAAGTATAAATACATCCCTCCGCTACAATCTATCCACCCTTCACCCAAAGTGGTATAAGCCCAGTATTTTTTTCTCACAGCACCTTCTATCAGCTATGTGCCTGGCCGCTGCATTCAGTCCACCGATACGCCTGGGATGGCAGAAGATGATAGTGATCGATCAGCGCTCCCTTCAACAAGTGAATGGCTTGTTCAACAGTGCCAAGCAGATTGGAGTTCCTATTTGTGGGCGAGAAAGCTGTTTGACCCGTAAACTCGCATCAACTGCACCAAACCTGTGTCCCGGAGCGCAAATCAGTGGGCACCTCAACATTTAGTTGGCAGAGTCCAATCCGTGGTAGGGACCTGAAACCCATCCGGTTCCCGTGCAAGTGCTACCGAACTTGTAAAGTGGAGCGAAACTGAACATCGAACACTCACTTCGGAGTAAACTCGGCGGCAGTAAATGCAAGAAAATAGAAGTGTGGTCAAAACGCAAGGTCCCTTGGGGAGAAGTAGCATCAATGCCTGTGTTGGGGATTGCATACCCCCAAATTTTGCAATGTGTATTGATGACAGACACATCAATAAATAAATAGCGAGGCATGTCAAAATTCACACAGCAAGCGATCAGAGTGCACACAAACGAGAGGGCCTGCACTCGGAGCAGGTTTCACTTACCATTTGCGAAGCGACCCAGCTCGAGTCCCACTTACGTCTTCCCGATCCCGCGCCAAGAGAAGCAGTATGTCATTTGTGCGGGGCACCGTGAAGTGAGCGCCAAAAGAAATTGTTTTATTAGTCCTGTATATGCGTGTAGGCGCTGGAGCACTGGCAAAGTGCCGACAAAGGGGTCGAGGAAGAGCACTAAAATAGCGTGCAAAGGATCGTAGCACAGTGCGCAACTGTTGATCGGAGGGCGGTTCGGAACACGAGCGGTGATAGTCGCTTTGCCGGATTATAAGCGAGTGGAAGTTCCGCCGCCGAGAACCGCTTCAAAAATCGAGGGTGAAACATGATTTTGGGAAGCCAACTTGCTCCATGAACACAAGATCACCGCCCACTGGTGCAGGGAGCGCCTAAAGTGCGAGATGTGCGCAAGGATGAAATCAAGCGCTTCCCAGCGAGCACGTCTGCGATTCATCTGAAGCCAGGCCCGGCATAAGTCATGGATCCGCCCCAAAAGTGCACAGCTCAAGGTGATCATGAGTTCGATGCAAGTTGCCAACAAGAGGAGTGGCCGATGTTGGATGGCGGGATAGCGGGATGGGATAATAGTGGAGGAAGAGAGGCAGGACAGTGGCAGAGTGGCGGTGTCCGGTAGACTCGTAACCAGTCTGCCTACGCCGTTCTAACAAGGCGGGCTTGTTGCGGCAGCGGTGCAGGTGTACGCGTTGCTGCGGGGCCGCTACCCCTCTTTACATGGTGCACGCCGCCGGAAGAGTCGTTGATGTGTAGCCGTCGATGGGCATTCGGGCGCTGTCACCTGTGGAGCCGAAAGGTAGTGTTGGGTATGCCGCTCCACAGCGGCTGCCCTTCGCGCGCGGACCAGCTCTATCAACCTCAGTACCCGCTGTTGCAGGGCTGTAGAGCCGGGCCGTAGGCTCTCGAAATGGGTCAGTGGACCGTGTAGTGGTAGAATGAATAATTCAGAATAATTATTGGATCGAGTCCCGGCCCGTAGAGTGCGAAAAGGGCGAAAGAATAGAGTAAAAAGGTGTGAAAATGTTGTGTGAAGAAGGTGGTGTTGTGAGGCGAGTTTCGAGGTGGTTGGGTGGCTGAAGAGCCCACTGGCGACGTTCCAGAGAGGAGGGGGCGAGGAGCTCGGTGCTGCCTCTGGGCGTTTGCCCTACACTAGTCGCTGGTGTTGTAGTACGAGGCTGAAAGGTCGTGATCTGGCATTGTTTATCTACAAACAAATGCTGTAACTGAGGATAAAAATAAAGTACTGCAAAGTCGAAACCAGCGTGTGGAAAGAGTTCCACACACCGGCCGTCCGACCCTGCAACACCGCCCCCTCCCACGCAGTACCTGCGTAACGGGTGAGCGGTGCGCCAATGCCCAGGGGCGGATGGTGGGCAACATATGTGATCCAGTGCCTGCGCAGGTTTCTCGACAGCGTTCGCGACACCCCTGATCGTGGTGTGGGCTACAGGGCCGTCCGCCCCGTTCTTTTTTTGTTGATGGGAGGCAAATGCACCAAAAAGCGCGAGCGGCACGTTTAGAGTTGAAAGGTATTTCATGCCGTTATTTCACACCTTTCACCCTTATTTACCTTGCAAAGTATTTCGTATATAGGTGTTCTCTACTCTGTAATTTTTTCCCAATTTTTGGAACACATTTTTCTTGCCGTCGTCACTGACGATGTGGAGGCCTTTGATCGCAACGTCGAGAACTTTTGATGGCTGTCATCCAAAAGCGGTTATTTCTTCTCGTTGTGTAGCACAGTGACGGCCACTAAACCTGGGACCATGATGACTGCAAAATACCTGGCGAAAAGGTGCTGTGATGATACATCAGATTCGCCTCTAAGTTAGCGGTTTCTATGTATCGCGGTCCCACCGCTGATTAGCGATGGCTGATAGATTCCACCGCCATACCAAGGTGACCAGAATAGGTATATATCTATGCTACATAAGTACAAGTGCCTTTCTATATCTAAATGAATGTTACAAGTACCTGAATATGACGAGTTCACCGCTCCTAATCTCCGTCCTCCTCGCCTCCCAGTTGCCGGACCTATACTAGCGTCCCATGTGTCCATCGACGTAATTGCAGGCGATAGCTTTCTAGCTTCTGGTCAGATTCTTCTCAGCATCACTATGTAAGCCCATACACGTCTTTTTCACACCTTCGAATATTTTCGGAATCTTGAGATGTGGAAGATAATGATGAAACCAGAAGTGAAAAACTTTCCTTTTCATGTTTTCCGTGCGCTGTAGGGCATGAATGGAGCTGAAAATTGGCCCGGAGGGTCATGTAGTGACGATTTTTCTTGGAGTTGAGAGTTGGTCAGGATCAACAATAATTGCACATCAGGAGCTAAAATAGTATGGCCACCGCCGTGTGGCGGCGGCCAAACGGCGGAACAATTAGTAGTCTGATCCGTCGACATGTTTATTCACAGATACGGGTTGCGCCTCTATGAGTCGATCCGTTAGTTTTTGCGGCAGGCTCACGCACATAACGCGTCGGTGCGTCAAAAACGGGAACGTTTCGGAGCCTCAGGTATTTTATGTTCTTTCTGGCTGTACGCCCCCATTTGGCATTCATTGAGATCTGTTTTTCCAGTTACCGGTAATTTCAGCATGCCTTTCGGCTGTGCTCATATTTGTGAGGCATTCTGCTATTGGTACATTGTTTCGGTGTATACCAATAGCAGCAATGCCTCACAAATATCAGCTCAGCTGAAAGGCATGCTAAAAGTCTCGGTATCTGCTTACATCTTGATTGGTCTGATTGTTCTGCTTTCAGGGCATCTGAAATGCACCCCAATTTAGTGAATTTCTGTGCCCGCTTTAGATGACACTGAAAGTGGGCATTTGAGGATGCTGGGGTATTCCATTCAAATTGACAGTCACCACCGGTCACGCACCCCTCTGTCGATGTTGGAATTTAGTCATTGTCACTGGTCACGGCTCGACCAAAATTGCCTGAAAAGCGAAAAATTTCCTGGGAAATGTCGAAATTTCGGGAGTGTCACGCGAATTTTTGGTCGGTGTCGAAATGTCGAACCTGAAAAAAACGGTCACGCGTCACACCCACTATCGATTTGAATGGAAGACCCCAGTACTATCAGGTAGTGTTTCGGACTATGATGATAATTTGCCTTTTTTGGTGTGACTGATGCCTTTGGCAGCCAACTACTGGTGTTTGACTGGTGTCGACAATGTCGAAGCCCATAAGTGGATTGGCAAATGCAACGACCCGCCAAAACGCCACGACATGTACAACCCAAGTCGTCAATCAGTTGGTGTCCATTCTGCCACAAGCTTTTTCCACTCTAATTGACGGCATTTGCAAGGTCACCGTGGCTGTTCAGGAAATGATTATGCGATGTCCTCCAGTACTTATACTCCGGGTAGTTTCAGCTCCAGCTGGTCAACCATGACGCAGTATATTTGGAAGTAAGAATCGTTTACTATGCTTCTTCTGAACCTGTTCTGACTCAATCTCCAGCACCGCACCCCTGGTTAGTAGCGCAAACGATCTTCCCGGCCATCTCTCACGTGAAGTTCTTTATCTCTGAACTCAGCTGGTGGGTAGCCAAGCAAACTGGGCCCTGTTTGGTGTTCTCGCCGCACAAGTTTGTAAGTAACAACTTCTCATCTCATTCAAGGCTGACACTATATCTCGTTTTGCAGACAAATTCCACAGCTCCCCCTATAAGAATTCTGGGTGGATAAAGCTTCTTGGTTGGCTTTCTCGGATTAATGTCTCTGACCTATTTCTGACGCCCTTGCCAGTATATGGGCTCTTTTCGATTGAGTTCTTTCAATCCATAATGGCCAGCCATTATGCGTATGTCATCCTGGTCTCTGGATGGGGAGATCCAAACATCGTCACTGGGATCCCCTGGTCAGCGGGCATTCCAACTTTCTGCATTCCGATTGGTGAGTTTCCCCGCCGGATCTCATGTTTTCGTCTGGTTGAGCGGATTTAACACCAATACTGTTTATCACAGTCTCTGTCTCGGTGCAGATTTACTTCGCCCGGTGCGTTTCATTGTTCATTTTACCTGACGGCGGCATGCCAATGATTCTCCCAGGCGCATTTATATCTTGTCGGGGAAGGAAGGATGGGTACGCTTCGTCTCATCTGTCATTGTCGTGGTGAGTCCTTTTTTTCTTTCAACTATGAGTACTATTGAACACGGCTCTAGCTCGCCCTGATGCAGAGCTTGGCGGGACTTAGCAGCGTCGTACGGTTTTCCATTACCACGAGTCATGCAGAGATTGCTATATTGACACTTGCCGTCAAGGTATTGAGTTTCCTCGTTCCCAGGATAACAGCTCACTTTCTTTGTATGACAAGTTCTGGGTCATTGGTGCTGCCATCTGCGATATTCTCGTCGCAGCGACGATGCTGATTTTGGTGCGTGCAGAGATTTCTGTCTTCCGTCATTCCAATTGTGCTCATTCCTTTCTTGATGCCTCATTGCTGATGCAGCTCTCACGATATCGGAAGTTGGCTTCCCGAAGATCCACAGTAACAGTCATCGGGAAGCTAATGGTCGCATCGATTCAGACTGGGATAGTCCCGACTTTTGTTGCGCTTGTCATGTTAGTGACGTATATCGTCTGTGGAACGCAGAATAATCTGATGGTAATGCCGTGAGCACTATTTCGCATATGCCGTATCATATTGTCCTCACGGATTTACTCCTCATAGATCACTCATTCTCGGAAAATTGTACATCCCCTCCTTTCCCCAACTATCCTTGCATCCACCTGACTGGTTCCAGATATTGCAATTTCCTTCTCTACAATCTCAACATTCATGTGGAAGATGAACCGCCTTCCAACATAAGTCTCACCCACATTACTGGAATTCCTGCAAGTACCTCATTACACGACAGGCACCAGCTACAGGCCGGTGCGCACGTTAAGGAGGAGGTAGAGGACTCCGGAGAGTCTAGCAGATAATGGGAACCATTATTTTAGGGTCCAGCAATCTCTTGGGAGTTGCATGTATGATCTCCTTTTATAATTGGTGCTTGATCTTTTGCAAAAGCCTATGTTCTATCTTTTAAGGGCCACCATAAATCACCGCTTCACCGCATCACCGCACCCGAAGCGGTACTGCTGAACCACGACCGGGACCTCAAGTACCGCATCCATGTCACGGAAATTTCTGTCACACCGCTTCACTTTGTGGTGTCCAACGCAACCATTTCTTCTCTATACTCCCAATGTACTTTCACCATTTTCATCCCCAATTTGTTCGCTTCCTGCTCAAACTCTTCTCTCTCCGTTGCACAACTCACGAAACGCGGTCAATGGTGTCATCTATTGCGTACTAAAGTCAAATTGAACAGCGCAAACTATTATAGACTCGTAACCAGTCTGCCTGTAGGCAGGCAACAAGTCCGCCTTGTTAGAACGGCGTAGGCAGACTGGGTACGAGTCTAAGTGTCCGGATCAATAATTGAACGTGCCCATAGAGAGGTCGCCCTCCTTCTGGTGAGCTACATAAATACAAACACTGAGTTCGATTTGGCGAACTTTTATCTCTCGCATCCTGAAGGAATACCCCGAACAGAAAATTTAGGGCTGGCCACCGTAACCGTGGATGGTGCTGAGACGGTCCGGTCCGGTTCAGGTTCGGGGGGGTATCCTTCGAACGCCGAACCTGAACCTGGTGTTCGGTTCAACAAAATGCTGAACGTCGAACCTGAACGCGGTGTTCAGGTTCGAGGCGTTCGGTTTTCGACAACGTTCGAGCGCCGAACTGGGCACCATTTTTTGGCAAAGAAAAATTAGTCTAAAGAATTGACAGTACAAAGCTTGTTCTGTAAAATAATCATTCGTTTCCATCAGAGTCGTCGGCCCCTCAGTCCGTGTCATAGCCAAAATCTTCATCCAACTCCGCAATGAGGGCGTCAATGTGCTTGGCTGCAATCGCTCCAGCGCTGATAAGCCCGTTACGGTAAGCACTTTTCAACAGCTGGAGAGCTTCAAAAAGGTCGGCGCTGAGGGAATTACGGAGATTTGTACCGGTGAGACCGCCGCTGGAAAAGGCGCGTTCAGCCGGAGTCGCAGAACCTTGAATGGGCAGATAATCGTGAGCCATCCGGCGCAATGTCGGACATGAGGTATTATGCTGCAGAGAAAGTCAAATTTGGTCGTTGAGATCTCATTTCGGCCACTTACGCCCCACCAGTGCAGTATGTTGTCAGTCACCTCCAGCGGAGATGATAGATACCGTTTCAGCTCATCGCGGGGCTGCGCTCGAGCTCGCTCTTCTTGCTGGGCCAAATTCACAGCCTCCATTAAGAACGAGCTTCCATACCGTTGAAGAGAGGGGGACTGGACAGTTGTGGGAGTTGGGGCAGAAACTAGATGCGAGGTTTCGATTGGCTGGCGGCTTTTGTGGCACTGTCGACTTTTAATAGGAGACCTGTTGTTTTGATGGGAACTTGGTACTTCAGCCTGGGTCCACGACTACATCCCCCTTCCTCCATGGCATCGATGATATTACCAGGGCTAGCTCTGGCGGGAAACACCTTCCCATACATTCTCCTAGCGGCATCATTGATCGTTTATGCCGCCAACCGTCAGACTCCATTGTACAAGCTTGGCCGGGTCGAAGACACGATAATCGCGACTGAGGAAATTCAACAACACACAGAGGCAAACGGTGCAAGAGACCAATTGAAGTGGATGGACCACGCGAAGCGCCTGCTCGAGTGATTATTATTCTCGTCATCGTGAAGTTTGAACCCCAGAGGCTAATTGGAGTGGCGATATTCAGCGTCAAATTATCAGCGTCCAAGATTCAGACTCGTTTATTGGAAGCACGCAGCGTTACAACATGGAGGGAATATCTGGAGAAGGTCAAAGCAATTCTGCAGAGCATCGACGAGTGAGCCCAGGAGGTGAAGAATATCCAGACGTCCATCCTGGTGAGAGTATTCAAAATTGCACGTGTGGATAATTGAACTAAAATTATCCCAGCTCACTATTGAAGCCGAACGTCAGCGTCAATTATGCGAAGGCATAAAAGAGGTCCGCGAGACCATCGACGCGACCATTTGTTATTCGATGCGTGCGTTGTCTATCTGTTTTCTGACCTAATCAGCATGCTTATCTTTGGATTTCGAAGACCACGAACGCACCTTGACCCTACGTCGTCGCTCCGAATCTGAAGCTGGTAATACATTTGACGGGCCATCCATTGTGGGTAGATATCAAACTTGACACGAAATTCCTTGGCTCATATTTCTGAGTAGCATATGAGGCCATCCGAGGACCTACTCCAGGTCTCCAGTCATATCTGTGTTGTTAGCTGTCGGACCCTGCTATTCATTTGCTATCCTTGCTTTATTTCTCGTCTCTGTATACCTGCTGTTTCTCAACGGCCAACAGGACCGCGCCGGAATAATAAATAATAAATGTAAGTACCCGCTTACCAGATAAGGTGAGATATCGATTACTATCGAGTTCGAGGTGAGGAATGTGAGGCGAGGTGGGGGGCGGTCCTGCGGACCGCTCGGATCGAGATGCGAGAAAGGATGAAGGCTAGGATGAGGATGGGAGAAGTGGGATGTGTGCGGAAGGCCTGGGCCGCTTCGCGGCCGATTCGTCGTGCTTTCCAACGCGCCTGGAGAAGGGGGGGAAAGGAGCGAATCGGGCGGGAAGAGAAAAGCGGCTCCCAGGACCAGTACGCAGCGCGAAGCAGGTCTAAGGCGAGGAGACCCAAAACAACGCGAGCGTGAAGTACCAAAAAAAGGGGATGGGCGGGCGGGGCTCAAAATTGTAGTGAGTGAGCGAGGCTGCGAGCGAAGGATGCAGAGGACGAGGCGCGTATGGAAGTACGCGACGAGGACGAATGATGGGAGATCATAGATGCGGTACATCCCGTAATCTAATCCTCCTTATCTAACACTGAGCCCGCGCTCGCAAGCTCGCGAAGGCTCAGCTCACACCCTAGCTTGTCGTGGGTTGTCTGCTCAATCCTCGCCATGCCCCGTAGGCTATCATCCGGTCTCCAGTCCAATCTGCTGACTTTAACCACCTCCTTGTAGCTCCCGACGCCTTCCCGCCCCGTCCGCCGCAATCCTTCCCGCGCCGGAAGCGGACCAGCCCACTATTGCCGTTTCGGGTACCCCCCGTAGTTACGTCCGCCCGGAAACGTATGAGACACCGCACTCAGCAGGAAAATGCGATCCCAACTTCTGAGTCGGCCTCTGCCACTCACGCCTACAAGCTTCCACCGTTGACCAAACGGTTCGGGATTTTCTGTACCGGCAAAAGTTCGATGCACCAGTACCGGCCGCAGGCGATGCAAGCTTATTGAGCAACGGATTTGGGGCATCGGGGCTTTGTGTTCTTCGGCAGTCCACTGAGGCCTATATTGTACAACTTTTCTGCGGGTTTCGTTTTTCGGTTCGGAGGTTGGTTGTAATACTATATTCATATGCATCGCCGGTCATCGGTTAACTTGAAGAAAAAACTGATGCAACGAGCAAAGTTGGATTCCGCTGTAATCTCTCATTAAATGCAAGGAGTTACGCTCACCCCAATAATTTTTGGCTAAGACGCAGCTATTGCTTGGCGTTTGAACCGAACTTGAACCAAGTTGGAACCGAGTTTCAACAACCGAAAACTTGCTGTTGATTTTTTTTTTCGCATGGCTTGCGTCGGTGGGTGAATGCTGAGTCGCAGTCAATCGTTTGGGAAAGACGTAATCATGGCACTTGTCCTTTATGCTCCCTGGCTTGAAAGTTGAAATTCAATGGTCGTTGCGTTTTGCCGATATGCCGACCGTTATCGGAGGTTGAAACTACACAGCCTTCAATCCTCTTTGATCTCCACCTCATCGACGAGAGGCAACAGTGCGAGGGCTCTCACTGGTGAGTGCCTATTGGAGAGGTGATTCGGCGACAAAACTAACTACCACACCAGGCGATGGAACCACCAGCATCCGACACTTCACGCGAAAGAGCTGCGCGAGCAGCCGATCGTTCCCGTATCGCAGATATCGACGCCCAAATCTCGGAGCTAGAGCGTACCATCAACTCACTCAAGGAAGAAAAGGACTCTCTTCGAGATCGACTCGCCATCTACACCTATCCAGTCCTCACGTTGCCCAACGAAATCGTGTCGGAAATTTTCGTTCAGTTTCTCCCAGACTTTCCCCGGTACCCTCCGCCAATCGGTCTTCTATCTCCCTACCTTCTGTGCCAGATATGCCGCAAATGGAGGGATATAGCGTTCTCTACCCCAGCGCTGTGGAGCGTCATCTCATTGTCGTTTCGCAAGGCTGGGAGAGTTCCGCAGAAACTCCGTTACCTGCAGACTTCGATCAAGCGCTCCGGCTCATGTCGCCTCTCACTCAAGCTGGAGACTAGCTATAGTCTAGATCAGGAATACCTGGCCGAGTTAAACCACGTGTTTATCAACCATTTCCATCGCATGGAATATTTGGACCTATCTTGGCCGGGTTTCGAATTTCCTACAGACGCCGGACTTTCTCTGCCTTTTCTTCGCGGTTTGAAGCTCGGGTATCCTATAGAGGATCTTTCTATAGAGGAGCTGACCGCTCCTCTTGTGGCACCCCTTTTACAGCATGTTGTCCTCCGAACTCTCGACGTTCTTCCCAGTTCCATCTTCTTGTTGTCCCAACTCACATCAATCACTGTGAAGTGGATTCGACTCGACGAATACAGTTGCCTCATGAATGAGCTGGTCAACGTTGTTCATTGCCGTTTAGGCATGTATGCTACGGGCAACCCGAGGTGAAAATGTTCCCTTCTCTTACATATTGCGCTGACCAGTTGGATATGTAGTTTAGGGGATATCACGTTGGCGCACTTGGAGACATTCATTTTAGAATATCGTTCCAGCTATCCAGCGCCATCGGGGGTTATAGCCACGTTGACTCTCCCGGCCCTGCGGAGATTCCAGATCCCAGAAATATTGTTTCCCACCGAGGACGACCTCGTCGGTTCCATTACCGCTCTTGTAACCAGATCGGGGTGCGACCTTCGGGAATTGTCCATCCCCGATGCCCAAACCGCCCATGTAACGGCGTATCAAGATGCTTTTCCTTCGGCATCGCTCGTGTTCTCCCCCCTCGATATCACCAAGGCTTTCCTGATCGACTGGGAGGACGAACTTGAAGATGCAGAATCGTCCGATTCCGACGCCGAATCTGAGAGTACGGATTCCGAAGAACCTGAGGGTACGGATTCCGAAGAATCTAATAGTACAGATTCCGAAGACTAGACCCGAGGCTGGGGCGTCGGATTACTTAGTATAGACCATCGCGTCTGCTGTTTTCAACCATGGTTCCAATGACATCCTACTCGCGAGTTCAATTTCTCGAAACATCCGCGTATACCGAGACCTGGTATGTATTTGTACTCCATGTATGATACACTTCGTTGGTACTGAAAGTGAAGCACGTCCGTCGGCAACCGTCGGACGTGAAGATGCTCGGAGCTTCACAAACGTTACATTGCTTCCAAACTGTATTTGACCTTGTTACCTCAAAGCTTCTCTGTGCCACATTTTTTGGAAATCAAGTCTGGTCTTGAAGGCGGCTTTGAACTGAAGTATCGTGACTATGGCGGGCGAAGAAACACTGCAGAAAGACCACGAGGACTCGGGCTCCGAAGGCGAGGAGGAGGACGTCATCCTCAAGGTCGAGATTGATCTATCC